>BLSH010531864.1:59795-70246 GCA_018402905.1 Glandirana rugosa
GCGTCGCGAAATGTTATAATCCCGTCTGTCATGTTAATGTTATGTTAAGTTATGTCCTCCTTAGTCTCCTGGGACGAGCAATCTCGAATGTCAGATCCTCCCTCCCAATTTACTATGTTTTCCCGTCATTTGACACCCCCTACTCGACTAACTCTTTTTTCCTCACATCAATAATCCACCGCCGTCCTATCCGAAGGGACTTCTCTTTTCAAAAGTCCCTAGCGAACTTCCACCTATCTAAACCCCTGTAAGACTGGCTAACCCCATCCCTCAAGGTCTCCTACCCTCTCGCCAAATCTGTAATTACTGACACACAACTCAATAAAACTCCCCCGTCGTTTAAATGTGGCAGGGTCCTCTGATTCCTCCTGTATTGAATTGTATTGTAATTGTACTGTCTGCCCTAATATTGTAAAGCGCTGCGCAAACTGTCAGCGCTATATAAATCCTGTATAATAAATAATAATAAATAAATAAAACCGCTGGCAACAAAAGTGAGTACACCCCTTAGTGAAAATGTCCAAATTTGGCCCAATTAGCCATTTTCCCTCCCCGGTGTCATGTGACTCGTTAGTGTTACAAGGTCTCAGGTGTGAATGGCGAGTAAGTTTGATCAATTTGGTGTTATCGCTCTCATACTGGTCACTGGAAGTTCAACATGGCACCTCATGGCAAAGAACTCTCTGAGGATTTGAAAAAAAAAATGGTTGCTCTACATAAAGATGGCAAGAAGATTGCCAAGACCCTGAAACTTAGCTGCAGCATGGTGGCCAAGACCATACAACTGTTTAACAGGACAGGTTCCACTCAGAATAAGCCTTGTAATTCGACCAAAGAAGTTGAGTGCACATGCTCAGCATCATATCCAGAGGTTGTCTTTGGGAAAGAGACCTATGAGTGCTGCCAGCATTGCTGCAGAGGTTGAAGGGGTGGGGGGTCAGCCTGTCAGTGCTCAGACTATACACCGCACACTGCATCAAATTGCTCTGCATGGCTGTCATCCCAGAAGGAATCCTCTTCTAAAGATGATGCACAAGAAAGCCCGCAAACAATTTGCTAAAGACAAGCAGACTAAGGGCATGGATTACTGAACCATGTCCTGTGGACTGATGAGACCAAGATAAACTTATTTGGTTCAGATGTGTCAAGCGTGTGTGGTGGCAACCAGATGAGGAGTACAAAAACAAGTGTGTCTTGCCTACAGTCAAGCATGGTGGTAGGAGTGTCATGGTCTGGGGCTGCATGAGTGTTGCCAGCACTGGGGAGCTACAGTTCATTGAGGGAACCATGAATGCCAACATGTACTGTGACATACTGAAGCAGAGCATGATCCCCTCCCTTCGGAGACTGGGCCACAGGGTAGTATTCCAACATGATAACGACCCCAAATACACCTCCAAGATGACTACTGCCTTACTAAAGAAGCTGAGGATAAAGGTGATGGACTGGCCAAGCTTGTCTCCTGACCTAAACCATATTGAGCATATGTGGGGCATCCTCAAACAGGAGGTGGAGGTCTGTAACATCCACCAGCCCCGTGATGTCATCATGGAGGAGTGGAAGAGGACTCTAGTGGCAACTTGTGAAGCTCTGGTGAACTCCATGCCCAAGAGGGTTAAGGCAGTGCTGGAAAATAATGTTGACCACACAAAATATTGACACTGTGGACCCAATTTGGACATTTTCACTTAGCTAATTTCACACTGGGGCGGGGGGCGCAGCGGTAAAGCAGTGCTTTTCCGCTGTTATAGCAGCGCTAAGGCGTCGCTCTGCAGTCAGCAGCGCGGCACTTTTAACCCCCCACAATAGGTTAAAAAGGGGTTAAAAGTGCCGACGCTCAGCGCTTCCGAGGCTGCTTGCAGCCGCTTCAGAAGTGCTTGCAATTGATTTCAATGGCAGGGGCGGTGTATGAGAGGTGTATACGCTGCTCATCGCACTGTCCCAAAGTTGCTGCTTGCAGGACTTTTCTTAACGTCCTGCAAGCATATCCCCCCAGTGTGAAAGCACTCTGGCTTTCACACTGGGGTGCATTGGGACACCATTTTCAGGCGCTTTACAAGTGCTATTTTTAGTGCAAAAGCACCTGAAAAACAGCTCAGTGGGAAAGTAGCCTTAGAGGTGTACTCACTTTTGTTGCCAGCGGTTTAGACATTAATGGCTGTGTGTTGAGTTACTTTGAGGGGACAGCAAATTTACACTGTTATACAAGCTGTACAGGAAGAGGGTTCGCCCTGGAAACGCGTTAGCCTGGTGTATGATGCCGTCTGGTTCCCCTGTTGAGGCGGAGATAGACTGGTTCCTTGAAAGAAGTTTTCACCCATTATCTACATGTCTTCTATATTGCTCCGTTTGTGAGTATATTTTATGTCTTGTAAATTGTAATAAATGGTCTTATGGTATTGCACTAGGTCGGTGCGCCCCTCTCTTTTGTGTTTTTATACAAGCTGTACACTCACTACTTTACATTGTAGCAAAGTGTCATTTCTTCAGCGTTGTCACATGAAAAGATATAATAAAATATTTACAAAAATGTGAGTGGTGTACTCACTTTTGTGAGATACTGTATGTAATGTATAATTTCATTTCTAAGCAAGAGCAGCCTTGGTCACTCAAACACACAAATACTATATTAATTACACAAAAATAATTTGTTCTGTTATCTTACAAGAAACGTTTTCATGCTTGTCCCTTCAGATATTTGCACATGAACTGTCGTGATCTGCTCTTGAAAGCTGTGTACTAATGAACAGATTATCATACGATTGCTCCAAATGCTTTTTTTTTTCTTTTCTTTTTCTTATCGTGTGTACTAGGCATAAGGGTGAAGAAGACAACGTCACTTAGCCAATCCAGAAAGATCCTGACTTTACATTTGGGATCCACCCAGTGAGCAGATGAGAGACTGAGTCAGCTTTTCCCACTCCTTGCACAGCCCAGTGCACCAGTGAGTGCTGGAAAGGCAGAGCAGAGAGCTGGAGACTGACAGCCACTGCCTTTCTGCTTTATGAAGCAGAGAGGGACAAATGCAGCATCCACCTAGGTGAGTATAATTTTTACTTACTTCTCTTTTAAATGTTTTCACTATAGGTCAGCTTTAAAGAAAACCTATTGTAGCTCCCCCATTGTAGATAGGTGCTTTGGTGATAGATTTTTGCTAGGAGAGGCAAATGTACTCAGGCCTGACTGATGTGCAGGCCTGATTGTTTTGATTTGGGCAAGAGAGTGTCGGGTGGAAGAGCTGGAGATGTAGCAGGTGTTGCAGAGGCCCAGAGGGAGTCCCCAGTTTGGGGTGAGTGGGGCCTGGAGGCTCGGGAAGTGGAAAAAAGCCCTCTTATAACACACTGAGGAGTTCTGAGCAAGGAGCAGGAGAGCAACAGAAAAGGCTACAGGAAAAGGGCTCTTTAAAGGATCCACTGGTGTTGGTGAGTAACACGACCTGGGAGCTGAAAGGAGTAGACCAGAGCAGGCTGGGAGGATGCAGTGGACAGTCTGAGAAGGTTACAGGAGCCAGTCAGGGTAGTGGTGCCACTGGGCAGTGGAGTGGGTCAGAGCAGCCAGGAGGGCTGAGGTGGCCTGGAAGAGGATGGGCTTGGATCTGTAGTCCATCAAATCTAGCTAGCACAAACGTACTTTGCTACACTCTGGGGGCTCATGGCCCTTGCATGCTAACAGAAACGCAGGCCTCACCATGTGCTAGCTAGGCCGGAACCAAGTGTGGGCAGGAGAGAGGAACCTGAAAAAAAGTGGGAATTGAAGCAAGTTTGTGATGGAGAGATGCAAAAAAGTATGAAAGATGTAAGTGTGGCGCTGCTATTAAGAATTAATATGTGTCAAAGGACAGTGTAAAGAAAAATCCGTCTACCAATCTGTGCCAACCAAATGTAGTAGCTGCTGCCCCCACACTGACAACTAATATTAGATGTCTAGACTGATGAAAAAAAATTTAAGAGAATGGGCCTGGCACTGCTAATATAAACCAAATATTAATGGTGAAGAAAGGTGTGCAAAATATGCCAGAAATCACAAATGTGCAAGTATAAAAGTGTACAGTGCAAATAAATCATAGAATTGAATTCAGAATAAACAACAAAGGTAATAGATGTTAAAATGTGTGCAAAAAATCCAAATACATAAATGTAAACTCGCCCCAGACGATGACAGTGATGACGAAACGCGTTGGGTAGAGCCAGCCAGCGTGACGTCATTGCGTTCCGGATCGTGGCCGCCATTTTCTTGGTTGAAAACAGACCGTAACTTGTTTCAACGCTTATGAAATCTGAAGATCCATGTGGGTGTACCTGTTTTTATTCCATTAAATTGTTGTAAAAACATATTACACTATCAGAGCTCTTTTTTTCTGTCACTGGTTATGAGTGTAACAGATTGGGTGGAGGTAACAGCCCATGGATTTATGGATCTTTGTGGATATCAGTTTGAATAATCTAGCAGCTATCATCTTTCAAGACTCTCCCACACACAGACCAGAGAGACCTCCGTAATAGGGGTCATCTCAGGACGGTAAAAGGCAGTTTGTGTGGGTGTCGGTGAAGGCTTTCCACCTATATGGAGATCACTTTCTTTAGTTGGTTTCATAACACCACTGAGGATTGTATTTGGGACACTTCTTATTTAGCCTGTATATTTCTTTGATTTTAGCGCTGCACCTGTTTTTACTATAAATGTAAACTCAACTGTGTAAATATAAAAATATAAAAGTGCTCAGTGCAGTTAATTGAATTCCACTGTAAAAAAGCAAAGGTAAAAAAGTGCAAGAAATGCAGGAAAGTGTAAAAAATTATAAATATTTTATAAATGTTCTCTAATTGAATAAATGAATATGTGTGCCTCAATCCATATGTGTATCACCAAAGACATGTATAGCGGCAATCCACAATCTATTGTATACATAAATCCTAAAGTCCCGTGATGAATGTAGTGACACAATGATATTCCATTCAAGAAATCCCACAGTTCAACTGGTGGCAATGGTGCATTAATGGAGCAAGAGAAGTGTCAGTGTATCACTCGTGCTCCCCTCCACACATCACACTCACCCACTCCGCCATCTAACAGAGCCGAGGAACGATACTTCAGCAATGGGATGGAATGGTTTCTCCCTTCCCAGCTTCACCCTCCACCAGAGTTACTGACCCCCTGCTCCGGTGGAGGGTGAAGTTGAGAAGGGAGAAACAGTTCCATCCCATTGCTGAAGTATCGTTCCTCTGCTCCGTTAGATGGCGGAGTGGGTGAGTGTGGTGTGGACCTTGGCTACACTATCTTGTGGAAAATATTGAACCTTCTATTTTAGATATCTACTTCAGAAAATGCTCGGTGCTGGCCCTCTTCCTTCAAACGTTGAGTCACTATCCTGGAATAGGTTGACAGATATAGACTTTTAACTTTGCTTTGACATTCTTGATCTGTGTATTTGTTTTAGTTCATTGATTAAAAAGTTTGCAGACCCCTACTTTAAAACGAGGAACCAGTTTACTTCCCTTCAAATTTTAGGGGGCCAAACTGTGGCCAGTGGGACTAGAAAATGACCGGACATAAGTGGGAATAAACAATGCCATGGGCTTAGTGTCCAGTGAGAGTAAATACATTACATATTTGGTGTCAGTGGGAGGAATAGTGCCCCATAATTGGTGAGAATTAGTTCTCCATCTCTGGTGTCAGTGGAAGGAATAGTACCCCATTGTTGATGTCAGACAGTGGGAGAAATAGTGCTTGTCTTTGGTATCACCTTGTATCAGTAGAAGCAATAGTGCCCCAAGGGCAGGAAAAAGGCAAGCAAAGGGCCACATCTGGTCCTTTGGCCTGCAGTTTGGAGACCCCTGATTTAAAGTGTCAAAATATGTGGGTCTGAATAACAACTAGGCAACTAGCCTTTCCAAAGGAAGTCAGTAATAGAGGCCCAATACATCTTTAATGGCTGATTCACTTTAAAAATGAAAAAAATATATATGTGCTTTACCCTTTTAATTTCTCATAAAATTACCACAGGCTCAGTTGGGAACAAAATCTAGAACAGGGAAGTAAGAATAAACAATGTTTACTTCTATTATTTTTCTTTCATTCTAATGTTTCCAGATGGCTTCAGTTCATTCAAAGAATTTGTCCTGCAATGTCTCCTTCTGTTCAAGAATTGTTGTTCTTTACAAACGCTTTTTTTCCCTGGATGAAGTCCAACTTACTAATTAGTCACTACTAGTTCTGTGGGATTTGTCATGCTGTTGTATATAACTGGGAGCAATTTTCATTTTAAGCTTCCTTTGCTGTGCTCATCAGGGGCATATTTTGTGGTTTGCACCTCAAGTAGTTGAAGGCTCTGACAGCCGCGAACAAAGAAAATAGTTTTCTTTGCCTAACCATGGCTATATCAGACACTTTCTTATTTGTTAGCACAAACAAAACAGGGCTTTGTTTTTTGGCTCCTACACAGTATTTTTAGCTGATGGAAGGCCAGACTGTGCATGCTAATATAAGTATGTGTGTATATACTGTATATATACTGGATATACACTTGTATCCTGGTCCTAAACAGGGTTGATAAAAAATTTAGTTGTGCTAGGTGGTAACTTGCCTGGCTAATTGGTAGGTGGAACCACTGATTTTTTTTCCTAAGCCTGAGTCTGGTGTGTAGTCCCTCTCTTCTGTCACTGGGTGGCACTGCTGCTTCTGACATTAGAATGATGGATCACAGTGAATACAAGTTATGAGTAAATATGTTGTCTCAGCCAATCAGCAAGAGTTTCTTTCAGCCGCTAAGCATGCTGGAATAGTCTATTTATTTGGAAGGAGTCAGGTGATCGGGGTTCTTTGCCACCCGGACAGCTGCCTGGGTGGACGTGTGTTGCATGGCTCTGGGTTGCTAGGCCAGAAGCCTGAGGCCTATCCCGGGAGCACCTGGCTGCTAGGCCTGTCTGAGGCCTATCCAGGAATCGAAGCAGCAGCATTGAGTTAGGCTTAATCAAGTTGAGGAGGTTATGCCTGAGGGGGAACCGGATCGGTGCCAGCAATAAAGGAGAAGCAGTTGCCACAAAGGGATAACCACTCCGGTTACCAGAGGCAGGTGTAGTGAGGATGGGGGTCTGAAGAAGTAACAGAGCAGCCTCTTCCACTAGCCGGGGACAGTGAGGAAGTGGGAAAGCTTCAGTAGTCTCATCAAGGAACCCAGCAGGTGGCGTGGGTGCACCTTGAAAATAAGTACAGCGGGTAGATGTGAGTCAAGTCAGGGAGTGAGTGATCTACGGTGGGATTACTGTGAGATGTGAGTGAAGATCTACAGCGGGATATTGTGAGTTATGTGTGCAGATCTACAGTGAGGTATTCAGAGTGAAGTGTTGCTATTGGAGACAGCAGTTGCTACAAAAATACAGATTGCTGCATTCAGCTTAAAGGTCCTGCTTCTCTATTTCTGTCTACCTACGTCTATTTTTGTCTGCGGAGTCTGTCCGTTTGCACATTGCATTTGCCTAAAGGTGTCCTGGCCCTAACTCTCTCTCCCCCAGTTTTTGTTAAGAGACAATAAATCTGTTTTGGTTCATTTTAAAAGTGACTGGCACCCAATCATTCCACTTTGCACTACACCCACAATGCCTAGTAACCTGCACCCTGAGAAGGAATGTCAGCTCTCCCCGACTCTGGAGGTCGGGGACATCGTTACACACTATATTACCAAAAGTATTGGGACATCTGCATTTACACGCACATGAACCGCGAGGTGAAACATAACGTTTATTGATCACCTCGCCTTTCATAATGTCACAATATATATACACACTATATTACCAAAAGTATTAAGAAACCTGCCTTTATACACACACACATGAACGTTAATGGCATCTCAGTCTTAGTCCATAGGGCTCAATATTTAGTTGGCCACACTTTGCAGCTATTACAGCTTGAACTCTTCTGGGAAGGCTGTCCACAAGGTTTAGGCCTCATACACACGGGCGTATCTTCAAAAATAAACAAAACGTCGGGCCCGACGTCAAGGAAAAAAAATCGGCGTTTTTCGGCGTTATGCATCGGCGTTAGTGAGCGTAAGTGAGCATCGGCGTCAATAGGCGTTTTTAAAAAAAAATCATCCCTCTGCTATTTTTCAACCTAAAAACGTTGGCGTCGAAAAACGCCGGAAAACGCCGGCGTCAAAAAACGTCGGTGTGTATGAGGCCTTAGGAGTGTGTCTATGGGAATGTTTGACCATTCTTCCAGAAGCGCATTTGTGAGGTTATTTGCATACATGATGACACACGTGACTACCAGACTGCTGCGGTTGAGATTGATACCCCTTGGGGCATGGTGACACATTCAGTGGGGGTGGTACCCTCACTGCTTCATGAAGCCCTAGTGGGGAGAGATTTTCCCCACTTTTGGAGTTTATGGGAAAACAGAAGGAGTCAGGAGGACAGAGCTCCCTCTGCTGAGGAAACACTGGAACTCACACCAGACCCTTTTGATTGCAAAATTTAAAGGGAAACTGTTTTCGTGTCAGAGGAAGGAGAAGATCCTTTTTCTGTAATGGCTGGGGAGCAGGAGTCCGGCCCCCAGCTGGAGGGTAATAAAGAAGAAATTATCTCTGACTCTTAGGCTGGGTTCACACTATCCGACAAAAAAACGGTCCAACTTTGATCCTACTTTGCTGTGCGATTTATGGTCCTACATAGGGTCAAAGTCGGACCGTTTGTCTGTGAACAGGGATCCGACTTTGATCCTGACAATGCCAGGCACCTTGTGCCTTGAGGTTCTTGAAGGGGAACTCCACGCCAAATTTAAAAAAAAAACTGGCATGGGGTCCCCCTCCAGGAGCATACCAGGCCCTTTGGTCTGGTATGGAATTTAAGGGAACCCCACGCCGAAAAAACAGCGTGGGGTCGCCCCCCAAAATCCATACCAGACCCTTATCCAAGCACGCAGCCTGGAAGGCCAGGAAATGGGTGGGGACGAGCGAGGGCCCCCCCTCCTGGACCATACCAGGCCGTGTGCCCTCAACATGGGGAGTATGGGTGCTTTGGGGCAGGGGGGGCTCTGCGCCCCCTACCCCAAAGCACCTTGTCCCCGTGTTGATGAGGACAAGGGCCTCTTCCCGACAACCCTGGCCGGTGGTTGTCGGGGTCTGCGGGCAGGGACTTATCGGAATGCCCGCCCCCCACCCTATGTAAATGAGTATGGGGTACATCGTACCCCTACCCATTTACCTGGAAAGAAATATGTACAAATAAAAACCACACAGCTTTTTAAAATATTTTATTAAATCTGCTCCGGCGGTCTTCTCCCCTCTCTGGCTCTTCTTTGTTTGGCTCTTTTGCGGGGTCTCCATCTTCTGAGGGGTCTTTTCTTCTTCTCTGTGGCGTCTTCTGCTCTTTTGCCGGTCTTCTCCGCTGTCCCCTTCCCTCTGTTCTTCCTCTCTTCTTCTCCTTCTTCTTCTTCCCATGTTGACACGGCGCGAGCTCCTTCACGAATGCCCTCTCCGCTCTGTGCTGTGCCTTATAATGGCAAGGGGCGTGACCACCAGATGACATCACCTGGAAACCCCGCCCCCGTATGATGTCACTTCCTGGGGTGGAGCTGTGACATCATATGGGGGCAGGGCTTCCAGGTGATGTCATCTGGTGGCCACGCCCCATGCCAATATAAGGCACAGCACAGAGCGGAGAGGGCATTAGTGAAGGAGATTGCATTGTGTCAACATGGGAAGAAGAAGAAGAAGAAGGGGACAACGGAGAAGACCGGCAAAAGAGCAGAAGACGCCGCAGAGAAGAAGAAAAGACCCCTCAGAAGATGGAAGACCCTGCAAAAGAGCAGAAGAAAGAAGAGCCAGAGAGGGGAGAAGACCGCCGGAGCTGATTTAATAAAATATTTTAAAAAGCTGTGTGTTTTTTTGTGTACATACCGTATATACTCGAGTATAAGCCTTCTCGAATATAAGCCGAGGCACCTAATTTTACCACAAAAAACTGGGAAAAGTTATTGACCCGAGTATAAGCCTAGGGTGGCAAATGCAGCAGCCAGAACACAGGAATTGTAGCCAGAACACAGGGACAGGGAGCCAGAACACAGGAATTGTAGCCAGGACACAGAGAATGTAGCCAGAGCACAGGTATTGTAGCCAGGACACAGGGATTTTATCCAGGACACAGAGACTGTAGCCAGAACACAGGTATTGTAGCCAGGACACAGGGATTTTAGCCAGGACACAGACTGTAGCCAGAACACATAAGGGATGAGTAAGGTAGATTCACATTAAACAAAGCTGTGCTGCTTCTAAGAGCCGTTCTGTGCTGTGTAAGTGTGATTAAACACATTGGAATGCAAAGAATGCTGAGAGAGCTTCAGCTCTTCACAGAGATCAGGAGGTGGGCGGGACTGAACAGCTAACATCAGCTTGTCCTGCCCACCTCCCCCACCTCCCGACATCAAGCTGAGAATCTGACACCTCTCTCAGCATT
>BLSH010531864.1:70256-83893 GCA_018402905.1 Glandirana rugosa
AAAGGTCCACTACAGTAGACCACCAGTGCGGGGAACGGTTATATTCCGTGTCGTGTCTCGCCTTTCCCGTAAGCACTTCCTCGAACGCGGTGCAGTTGTACCCTTCTTCTTCTTCCTCTTCTTCTCTCCTTCTTGTCTCCCTTCCCCTGTCGCCTCTTCTGGCCGTTTTCTCGTCTTCTGCGGTGTCTCTTCTTCTTTTCTGGGGAGTCTTCTACCTTCTGGTTTGTTTCTCGGTGGCAAGGGGCGTGACCACCAGATGACATCACCTGGAAACCCCGCCCCCGTATGATGTCACTTCCTGGGGTGGAGCTGTGACATCATATGGGGCAGGGCTTCCAGGTGATGTCATCTGGTGGCCACGCCCCATGCCAATATAAGGCACAGCACAGAGCGGAGAGGGCATTAGTGAAGGAGATTGCGTTGTGTCAACATGGGAAGAAGAAGAAGAAGAAGGGGACAGCGGAGAAGACCGGCAAAAGAGCAGAAGAAGCCGCAGAGAAGAAGAAAAGACCCCTCAGAAGATGGAAGACCCCGCAAAAGAGCCGAAGAAAGAAGAGCCAGAGAGGGGAGAAGACCGCCGGAGCTGATTTAATAAAATATTTTAAAAAGCTGTGTGTTTTTTTGTGTACATACCGTATATACTCGAGTATAAGCCGTCTCGAATATAAGCCGAGGCACCTAATTTTACCACAAAAAACTGGGAAAAGTTATTGACCCGAGTATAAGTCTAGGGTGGCAAATGCAGCAGCCAGAACACAGGAATTGTAGCCAGAACACAGGGACAGGGAGCCAGAACACAGGAATTGTAGCCAGGACACAGAGACTGTAGCCAGAGCACAGGTATTGTAGCCAGGACACAGGGAATTTATCCAGGACACAGAGACTGTAGCCAGAACACAGGTATTGTAGCCAGGACACAGGGATTTTATCCAGGACACAGACTGTAGCCAGAACACAGGTATTGTAGCCAGGACACAGGGATTTTAGCCAGGACACAGACTGTAGCCAGAACACATAAGGGATGAGTAAGGTAGATTCACATTAAACAAAGCTGTGCTGCTTCTAAGAGCCGTTCTGTGCTGTGTAAGTGTGATTAAACACATTGGAATGCAAAGAATGCTGAGAGAGCTTCAGCTCTTCACAGAGATCAGGAGGTGGGCGGGACTGAACAGCTAACATCAGCTTGTCCTGCCCACTTCCCCCACCTCTCGACATCAAGCTGAGAATCTGACACCTCTCTCAGCATTCTCTGCATTCCAATGTGTTTAATCACACTTACAAAGCACAGAACGGCTCTTAGAAGCAGCACGGCTCTGTTTAATGTGAATCTACTGATCACCCACAGACACTGACTCGAGTATAAGCCGAGGGGGGTCTTTTTCAGCACAAAAAAATTTGCTGAAAAACTCGGCTTATACTCGAGTATATACGGTATTTATTTGCAGGTAAATGGGTAGGGGTACAATGTACCCCATACTCATTTACATAGGGCGGGGGGCCGGCATCTAGGGGCCCCCTTGTTAAAGGGGGCTCCCAGATTCTGATAAGTCCCCGCCCGCAGACCCCGACAACCACCGGCCAGGGTTGTCGGGAAGAGGCCCTTGTCCTTATCAACATGGGGACAAGGTGCTTTGGCGTGGGGGGCGCAGAGCTCCCCCTGCCCCAAAGCACCCATACTCCCCATGTTGAGGGCATGTGGCCTGGTACGGTCCAGGAGGGGGTGGGCCGCTTGCTTGTCCCCACCCCCTTTCCTGGCCTGCCAGGCTGCGTGCTCGGATAAGGGTCTGGTATGGATTGTGGGGGGGACCCCACGCCATTTTTTTCGGCGTGGGGTTCCCCTTAAAATCTGTACCAGACCAAAGGGCCTGGTATGCTCCTGCCGTGGGACCCCATGCCAGTTTTTTTAAAAAAAAATATGGTGTGGAGTTCCCCTTCATGATCCCCAGAGCACAAGTCGCATGCCAAAGTCGGATCAGTGAAGACACTGATACGACTTTGATCCGACTTCAATACCTTTCAATGGGCTGAAGTAGGATCAAAGTCGGACAAAAGTAGTACAGGAACTTTTTTCAAAGTCGGTCCGACTTTGAAAAACACAAGTCGGAGCAGTTAAGACGGCTCTCATACGGAATCATTGTTTTTGTGACGTAATGCAACTTGTGCTCTTCATGTCGGTCCGAGAATCGGACTAGTGTGAACCCAGCCTTATAGTGAGAGTGGACAGAATGTGGTGCCTGACTTAGAGGTCAGGAAAGATGATTTTTGTACAGGACAACTAAGATGCCACACTCAATAGAGCCAGAAATAACATTAAAATGATAGATAGAGAACCTGTTGAACCTAACATAGGGGTGTCTTTTCCCTACATGGCTCCTAAAAATAACTTGCTGTATCAGGCGGTAAAGCAAGGGGAGGAGGAGGTAGAGCAGCTAGTGGTTCCCAAACCCTATCGCTGGATGGTATTAGATTTAGCCCATGGTCATATGAGTGGACATATGGGTATAGAGAAGAACAAGGAGAGAATAACCCAGAGATTCTTTTGGCCCAGGTTATATGCAGATGTCAAAGAATATTGTGAGTCATGCCCAGAGTGTCAGTATTCTGTGCCATCGCCCCATTTTCGCAGTCTGCTGGTACCGTTACCATTAATTGAAGTACCTTTTGAAAGAATTGGCATGGATCTGGTGGGCCCAGTAGTAAAGTCTGCCCGGGGCCATCAGCACATACTGGAAATACTGCACTATGTCACGCGATATCCTGAAGCCATTCCCTCGCGTAATACCTCAGCTAAGGCTATTGCCAAAGAGCTGGTCCAGGTATTTAGTCGTGTAGGTATTCCAAAAGGTGTATTAACGGATCAAGGTACCCAATTTATGTCCCGAGTCACTAAAGAATTGTGTAAGTTGTGCAAAATCTCCCATTTCTACCAACCGCAAACTGATTGTCTTGTGGAGAGATTTAACAAAACGCTCAAAAGCATGTTAAGAAGGGTGGTGGACAAAGATTGGAAAAATTGGTAGACATGTTGCCAGAGAAGGATCCGTAGAGGACCACGCCACAGTTATTCTTCACTGGTACATAGGAATGGCCGGAGGAGACCGTGTGTCAGTGCGCATGCACGCACGCCAGAACGCACGCAATACGTGACAGATGTTGTCGCCCAGTGCCCTATTTAAAGCCAATGGAAAGAACCATTAGTTGCTGGATGATCTTCAGCTTCCCTGCATATTCCTGTGTTCCAGTACCTGATTCTGCTTGATTTTCTGGTACTAACCCGGCTTGCTCTGACAATTCTGATCCACTTCCACAGCTTGACCTTTGGTTTGTTCCAGTTACCTCTCTCCTGCTGACTGATCTGTGTTTGACCCTCGGTCTGCTTTGGACTTTCCCGCTATCTACTACCAGTGTATGACCCGGCTTGCTACTGATTCAGCTTGATCTTCTGTGCATGACCTCCGGCTCTACTTCAGACCACGCTCCTGGCTACCTCTCTGCTGCCACACGCTTCCCGGTACCACTGAGGGACATCAGCACAGCAGTGTCTCCTGATTACAGCCTGCATCGCAGACGTCTGATCAGCCAACCACAGCCGATGACTCCTGTCTCTCCGTGCACAGCGACTCCCACCTTCAGGGGGCGCTCTGCACCTAGCTGCACGGGAAGACCTTTCTGCATTTCGGCCTCCAACCAGGTAATTTTAACCATGTGCAGAGTGAAAAAGTTTAGTTTAGTCTCGTTTTGTTCCGGTATTTACATAACATTTTTTAGTTCGATTTGTTTCATTCATTTGATTTGTTTTCGGAATTTGTTTCGTTTATTCATTTTTGAATCGATTTGAAAAGTTTTCGAATTTGGAAAGTTTTCAAATTCGACTAGTTTTCGAATTTGAAGTTTTCAAATTTGAATCGTTTTCCAATTTCCAAGGAGAATGGGGTGTAGTGGAAAATGGATAGAATAGAAAAAGATAGAATACAATAGAGTGGAATATAACAGAAAATGAAAGAATATAATGTGGTGGAGTGGAACAGAGCTGGTTTACTCTGTTTTATTCTATTCTTTTGTTTTCTGTCATATTCTTTTCTAGTCTATTGTTTTTTTCTGTTCTATTCCTTTGTTTTCTATTCTGTTTTGTTCTCTTTGGAAATTCAAATTCAAGAACTTTCCGAATTTGAAAACTATTCGAAAAATATTCGAAAACAATTTAAAAATTATTTGAATTCTAATTTTGTCCGAATTTTTTTTTTTCATTATTTCGGATTTTTAAAAATTCGGTACTATTGTAATTTGGAAATTCAGAAATATCCAAATTTCCAAAAAATTAAAATTCGTCTGAATTTTAATACGGAACAAAATGAACCGCACATGTCTAGAAATTGGGATTTTTTTGCTGCCATACCTCATGTTTGCCATACGAGAGGTACCTCAGGCATCTACAGGTTACTCCCCTTTTGTACTACTGTATGGTAGACATCCCAGGAGATTGCTAGATGTTGCAAAAGAAATGTGGCAAGGAGCAACCACGCCATATAGAAGCATCATTGAGCATATCTCACTGATGCAAGATAGAATCGCTGCTATCATACAGATTGTAGGGGAACATATGGAGCAAGCCCAGGAGGCCCAGAGAAGGGTTTATAATTGGGGTGCCAAGACCCGGGTCTTCAGCCCTGGTGATAAAGTGCTGGTACTAGTCCCCACAGTTGAAAGTAAATTCCTAGCAAAGTGGCAAGGTCCCTTTGAAATTATGGAAAGAGTAGGGGAGGTAAACTACAAAGTTTACCAGCCAGGGAAAAGGAAACCAGAGCAGATATTTCACATTAATCTCTTGAACGCTTGGAAGGACAGAGAAACTTTACTGGCAATGCTACCCCCCAAAAGGACATGTCCCCTGTGACACCTGAAGTACCCATAACTGAAACCTTGTCAGTGGCCCAACAGAAGGACGTTAAAGACTTTTTCTCTCACCTGCCCAGACTGACCACAGTTATACAGCATGACATAATTACAGAACCAGGTGTCCGCGTAAATGTAACACCCTATGGAATACCCGAGGCTAGGCGGGAAGCAGTTGCAAATGAAATAAAGAACATGTTAGAGCTGGACGTGATGGTCCCACAGTGACACATAGTGTTGGTCCCAAAACCAGATGGAACTATAAAGTTTTGTAATGATTTCAGGAAGTTGAACAGCGGGTCCAAATTCGATGCAAATGGCTCGGGTCGATGAGCTTGTTGACAGATTGAGTAGTGTCCGGTACATAACTATTTTAGATCTGACTAAAGGTTATTGGCAGATACCCGTAACGGAGTCTGCAGAAGAGTAAACTGTGTTTTCTACCCTCAAGGGGTCCTTCCAGTATAAGCGGATTCCTTTTGGCTTGCATGGTGCTTCTGCCTCATTCCAGAGAATGATGGATAAGACCTTAAAGTGGTTGTAAACCCTCAAGGTTTTTCACCTTAATGCATAGAATGACCTTTTCTTCTGCAGCAGCCCCCGAGCCCCCCTTTACTTACCTGAGCCCAAGCTGCTCTGGTGCAGCTCACCCGAGCTGCTCCAGTTCTCATTGGCTGAATTGATAGCTGATGAGCCATTGGCACCCGCTGCTGTCAATCAAGTCCAGTGACCTGGGAGCCGGGGCGGGGCCGAGTCCTGCTGTTTGTGTGAATACACACAACAGCAGGACTCGGGAGCACGCCTGCACGGGTGACCCCAGGGAAGCGTGGTGGTCACTCAAGAAAAGGAGGAGCCCAGAGCACCACTGGAGGACCCCAGAAGACGGGGTTAGGGGCCACTCTGTGCAAAACCGGAGGAGGAGGTGAGTATGACATGTTTGTAAAGGCACTTTGTAAAAAAAATAACAATCACTTTAACATCGCCAATACGCCGCCACCTATTTGGATGATGTAGTCATCCACAGCCCAGATTGGGAATCTCATTTGCCCCGGGTGCAAGCAGTACTAGATTCCCCTAGGAAAGCAGGACTCAATGCCAACCCCAGAAAATGTGCCATAGGCTTGAAGGAAGCCAAATACCTTGGCTACATTATTGGTCGGGGGCTGATCAAGCCTCAGATCAATAAGATTGAGGCAGTTCAAAAGTGGTCCCAACCTATATATAAAAAGCAAGTTTGTGCATTTCTTGGGATTACAGGGTACTACAGGCGTTTTATACCCAATTGTGCCACCATTGCAGCCCCACTGACAGATCTGATGAAGGGTAGAGGCAGAGAAGGCATTTTTTTAATTGTTGAAGCAAGCCCTTTGTGCACAACCTGTGCGTGTGACCCCAGATTTCACAAAGGAGTTTGTGGTGCAGACAGACGCCTCTGATGTGGGACTGGGTGCTGTACTGTCCCAAGTCAGAGATGGGGAGGAGCACCCAGAAGTCTACCTTAGCAGAAAGCTCAACAGTCATAAAAAAAACTATGCCATTGTTGAGAAGGAATGTTTAGCTATCAAATGGGCCTTAGATGCCCTGAAATATTACATGTTGGGAAGACCATTCAAACTCGTCACTGATCATGCCCCTCTTAAATAGATGTGCGATAACAAGGAGAAAACCGTGTGACAAGGTGGTTCCTTGCTCTTTGTGCCGTTACATGTAATTATCATGTAACATAAATCTGTGCATAGCTATAATAATGTTTGTATAGTTGGTTATTACATTGCCATCTTGTGGTTATTTTTGATATTGCACATTTGCATACTGTTATCATCTGTGTTCCCTCCCATCTTCTTAGCTAATTTCCTCTTCCTGGTTTACTCTGTGATGTAACTTCCGCTTCCTGTGTCCTCTCTCTGTCTCATGAGGAAGAAGATGGGCTCTTATGTTTTAGGCCTCACACAGTCTGCTCGCATCCTAGGACACATTACCATGTTTTGACCTGCAGATACCATCTTTCAACCATCTGCCACATTTGTTGTATGCTGTACCTGCTATTTCCAATAAATAGACGCTTATGGAAGAATCAGTGTCTGGTGAGTTCAAGCTAACTGATAAAGACTGTCCGCAGTGATTATATCTGCTTATTCAGGCCAGGCATAGAGGTCTCAGCAAGGGATAAGTCACTATCAATACAGTTGGAGTCAGAATAGTCAAAACATGGTAGAATTCCTGCAGCCTGCTGTGTAAATGTGTATGTTTAATCTGCAATCAAGCTCAGTGCCATCCTCCATCCTTTAAAAGCACATGGTTGCACAAGCTTACTGCACTTCATCAGTGAATGTTAAAAACTGTTTCTCTGCATTGGACTGTGTTATCCCACCTTTCTAAGCTGCTGTTTGTCTTCTTAAAGGGACAGTAACCATTTTTTGCAAAACTTAAAAAAAATGTCTAGACAAGCTTCCGGAACATTCTTTTATTGCTGAATCTACACAGATACATCATGCCTCTGACCACACAGATGTACAGGGAGCCGATTCTGTAGATATTGCAGAGCAAAGTGTA
The DNA here is from genome assembly GCA_018402905.1 of Glandirana rugosa. Taxonomy (NCBI): domain Eukaryota; kingdom Metazoa; phylum Chordata; class Amphibia; order Anura; family Ranidae; genus Glandirana; species Glandirana rugosa. Next base: position 77,703 of record BLSH010531864.1, read on the forward strand.
AGACCCAAACGCACAATAATACCAATACAGAAACTTAGAGAAAACTTCGAAACCACTAGAGATGAGCTCTCCAGCAATCTGTCTAAACCGTGGGACAAAACTACATACTGCCTGTCAGTCTTGCCACGCTGCTATCAACAAGCTGAATTAAAAAATTCTACAGATTGCCTATCTGCAACGTATGAACGCTACCAGCGACTGCCTGAAAAATACACAGCTTTCTTATAGGACTCTAATATAGTGGGCTCTTTAGCAGAACTATCTAAGACTGATGAACTAAACCAACAAAGAGATATCTTAGTGCAAGATGCCAAGGATAAAGCAAAACTCCGCATCACTAAACTGCAGGAGACCAGATCTCATAAATCCACATCTACAAAGCTTACAACACATTCTTCTAGATCTTCTCGCTCTAGAAGCTCAACATTAAGTGACAAGCTAATAGAGGCCCGTGCAAGTCTAGAAGCAAATAAAGTGCGAAGCTCTTTTGCCAGACAGGAAGCTGAGATAGCAGCCCACCAAGCAGAGATGAAAGCTCGCGAAGCAGAGATAGAAGCTCAGAACAAAGCTCACCAAGCAGAGATAACAGCTCGCCAAGCAGAGATAGAAGCTCAGGACAAAGTTCACCAAGCAGAGATGGCAGCTCACCAAGCAAAGGCGGACTCCCAAATAAAGATTCTGCAAGTGGAAAGGGAGGAAGCAGCTGCCCGAGCAAGGCTAAAGGTCCTTGAACAAGCAATGGGAGGAAATATTAACTCGGACTCTCCCATTCCAACAGAAGAGGAAGATCCAATTGAACGCACCAGTGACTACGTGCTAAGGCACAGTGCTTGCAATGATACAGATTCATCTTCTGTACCACCTACTAACATTACTGTTCAGACTCTCAACACAGAGACCTCTAACATGCACAAGCCTGAGCCTCTTCAAGTCCACAAAGCAAGCGTATTCACACAGCAAACCACATCACCTCCGGTCAACAACAAGGTAACTGCCAGTGACAAGCCACAGTTCAAGAAACAGGCAACAGAAGCCTTAGAGACTAAGCTAGATGCTCTTGCAACATCATTTTATCCTGGGAAACCTCACTCTTACTCACCAGAGAACTTTCACACCCAAGGGGTCCCACAAGTTACTTTGGCACCAAAGAGTGAGAAATCAGATCTGTCTGACTTCACCAGATGTATGATTCGCAGCAAGCTCATTAACATTAGAGTTGAAAATATTTTTATTGAAACACATTACATGAGTAAAGCAATGGGAGAGACATATCCACAGGTCCACTCAGTGGCTATCGCCCATAGTGGGACTAGGGACTATAAACAGTACATCATTGTAATTATCAAGAAGTAACATTTTGAATTATAGAAACTGGTGCCGTACTTTTGATTAAAGGAAGAACTGGAAGGTAGTGAGGTAAAAGAGATATAAACATAGTAAAAGATAGGAGAAGAGTAGCAGAGAGAAATAGAAAAAGATAGAAATAGAGAAGAAAAGGGGGGGGAGGGGGCGTATTCTCTCACACTCCCATCAAACATTCAGATAAGTCCCAGGAGCTTCTCCGCAGCGCCATCAATCTGCTGGGGTATTTGGGAAAATTCTATGAAGAGTCCAGGGGTCCCTGTACCACCGAGAGGATTTTGAATTTTTTTCCTTGCGAGTGGCAGGATATAGAGGATTTATAGGTGAAATGAAAAGAGGTAAGCCATTCCTCCCCTGACACTTCCATTCCTAAGTCCCTCGACCATAACCTGGTATAAGAGGTTTGAAGTAGTTTATATAGAGAGGAGATCAAATGTCTGGGTGTCTCTTGTAAGGTGCTGAAGCGTTCAAACTCTGTGAGGGGACGGTGTATACGAGAGGAGTAAAAAAGTTGTCTTGTGAAAGAGACCATATGGATGGATGTCAGCCAATTACGGGGGCTGGCCAGGACCACAGAAGAACCTAATTGAGGATGAACAAACTCACCGGCCTGTGGCCAAGAAGAGCGCTGAAGTGAATCGACCGAGTGGGCACCCACCCCTAGAGGGAAGGCCGGATTGTCAAATAAAGACGTTATAGGAGGCGGATCTGAGGACAAGGTAGAACTAAGCCCTCTTCTATACCATAAATTCAAGGCAGCCAAGGTTAAGGGCGAGGAACAATTCAGGTGAGTTAAGGCACTCCGGTAGCCCCATAACAAGGCCCTGAGATCCACAGGTGCTAAGTCTTGCTCAACCAGCATGGAGGCTTTAATAACTGGGCGGGGAAACCATTCTAGTATACGAGTTAAGATGGTTGCCTTATGATAAATTTCGAAGTCCTGTTCCCCCTTGGAGCTTTGGGAGAGTCAGCAATTTATACTTGACTCGGGACAGGCGTTGATGCCATATGAATTTAATGGAAAGTGAACAGAGCGTGGCAAAATATGACTTGGGTATCAATATCGGTATGGTTTGGAAGAGGTACAACAGTTTGGGTAAGATATCCATTTTGATGGTATTGATACCATTGAGACCCAAAGCGTCTGAATTCTGAAAGAAGGGATGGTAAGGTCCTATGGGGTTGTTGAACGTATACTAGGAGATCGTCCGCGTCGAGGGATAATTTATGGTGAGAGGAAGGGGTAGGAATGCCTTGGATGGAGCCATTATGGCAGATGGCACACGCCAGGTGCTCGATCACTAAGACAAAAAGAAGTGGGGAGAGAAGACACCCCTGGCGTGTGCCATTCGAAATGTCAAAGGGTTCCAAAGAGGAACCATTGACCAACACCGAGGCAGAGGGTCTGGAATAGAGTGACATCACTTTGGAGACAAAATTCTGGCCTAGGCCCACCTGACGAAAGACGAAGAAAGCGCCAGTTCACCCTATCAAGCGCCTTCTTGGCGTCGAAGGATAATAGGCATGCCTTCAAGTGATGTCGTTGGATGTAAGAAATAAGGTGAATTGTTTTGGTCGTGTTATCTCTGGCCAGGGACAAAGCCCACCTGATCTTTATGGATAACTTTGGGAAGGAGAGGGGATAGGCGGTTGGCTAGGACTTTGGCAAAAAGATTTATATCTATATTTAATAGGGATATTGGGCGGTAGCTACTACATTGGGAGGGATCCTTACCCGGTTTCAAAAGGACTGAGACATTCGCGGATAACAGGTGTTTGGAGGGGAGTGTAGAATTATCTATGGAATTAAATGCCCGGGTCAGAAGCGGTGCCAAGAGAGGCGCAAAGGTTTTATAAATCCTAGGGGTGTATCCATCTGGGCCGGGGCATTTACCCAGTTTCAAGTCTTTGATCACACCTAAAAACTCAGGGACAGAGAGGGGTTCATCTAAATCTGTGGCCTCCTGTGGATCAATTTCTGGGAGTGCTGTCTCGGCAATATAGGCCTGCACGTCATCCATGTGAGGGGAAGTAGGGTTGTGTATGACATGAGGGGGTAAATTATACAGGTTAGCATAGTATTGCTGAAAAGAAGCAGCTATGCCGCTGGTGTGGTGTATCTTCTCTTGATTGGGTTGTGTTATAAATGGAATAGAATGGTGGGGAGGTCTAGGGTGAAGAAGTCTGGCGAGGTGTTGGCCACATTTATTAGCTAAAGAATAATGGTTGGTTCATGACCGATCTCGCGCAATTAGGGAGTGAGAGTCTAGGATCTGGAGAAGGTCCCAACGAGCGTTAGACAGTTCAACGAACGTGGATGGTGCCAGATCTCTTTTATGGAGTGGTTCGAGTTCAGCGATGCGGGATAGCAGTTTACGTATATCGTCAGTTCTAATCTTTTTCAATCTGGAACCATGTTGTATGAGTATTCCGCGAATGACGCATTTCAAGGCTTCCCACTGTGTAAGTGGCGTGGTGGCGTCTGATGCATGGTCAGCTATAAAGTTCCTAGTGGTTTCGGAGATTTCAGATACGCATACTGAATCCCGTAATACGTTTTCGTTTAGCCTCCATGAAGCCCTCATACGGGACTTAGGAGGGCGGGCTAAGGAGAGAAGAACCGGGACGGGATCGGACCAAAAGATGTGTCCTATGGAGGACTGTACAGGGGAATCTAACAAAGATTGTGAGGTCAAGAAATAATCCAACCTACTGTAGGAAGTGTGTGCTACGGAGAAGTGGGTGTAATCTCGTTCTCCAGGGTGTTGAATACGCCAGATGTCCACGAGGTGCGCGTCATGAAGTAGGGATTTAATGTGTGCTAAGGAGGATGTGGAGATAGAGAACTTACCCGCTGAAGTATCCATAGGCGGTGATAAGGCCACATTGAAATCACCCCCAACAATGAAGCAAGGAGCCCCGAAGGAGAGCACTCGGGTGAGAGTAGTTGAGAGAAACCCTGCTTTGTTGGCGTTGGGAACATAAATGTTCTCTACTGTAAAGATAAAATCGTTTAGTTTCAGTTTAAGACATATAAATCTCCCTGCCTTATCAATAAATGTGTCTAGTACTTCTGGTTTGAATGTTTTGTGAAAGGCAATGGACACCCCTTTAGATTTGGCAAGGGGGTTGGGACTATGAAACCACTTATGGTAGTATCTATTCCGCAAGTTGGGGATGGAACCAGCATGGAAATGGGTTTCCTGTAACAGCAGGATGCTAGATCTCAGTTTATGAAAGTGGTATAAAATCTGGCTCCGCTTCTCAGGAATGTTAAAGCCCCTACAGTTAAAAGAGGCTAAATTTATCAGACATTCAGGTGCCATGGGGCATGTGGTAGTGGGACAAGTAACAATCTGGGCGGCACCCAGTGCAGGAGTATCTAACAGTTCTAAACGATCCAGCAGATCGAGGAATGTGTTGGGAAGGGGAGGGAGAGAGGGGAGAGAGGAGGAGATTCGGAGAAAAAAGAGAACAGTATTTATAATAGTATGTATGGGTCTCGGTCACCAAGATCCTAGTAGGTAGAATTGTAAAGATTTACTTAAATAAGGATAGTGGAGATCAAGATCACAAAACACTTGTAAAACAATGAAGTGGAACGGCGACTAGGTGGCTCCACAATGACAAGAATAACATTACGATATGTTGAGAAGGTAACATTTTAACACAACGGTACGTACCTTAAGGGCACTCTGTTAACCTAGCGGGGGGTCAAGGGGGTCGCACAGAGTGGCTACCGGAGCCCCGCACCACAGGACAATAATCTATTACAAAGCGGTGATTAGGCTAAATCAGAGAACAAAAAATTAGAGTCCAAATACTAGATGAGAGGTGTAATGGGAGTATCCTTCCCTGGAGAGGATGGGTACCCAAAACGTCCAGCTCCAGCATGTAGGGGCCGTGGAATATGTGGGATAGAAACCTGAGATCCATAGCATATGAAAGGCAAGGCAAAGTGGGGCACCCAGCTCTGTCAGGAGAGTAACTTTGCGCTGTCTAGAAAAAGCTGCAAAACAAATAGGATAACAAGAAAAGGGAAAAAAATAAGAACACACAGAAGTAATGGGGACAAGGCCCGCTACCTTTAATGCAGGGCAGCCATATCAAAATTAGGTAAATAATCAGAGGGTCCGTGCTCTCTTCAGTTGTTAGGGCCCTTGCGGGAAGATGACCTTGAGCGGCGTTTGTGGCCTTGGGATTGCCATTGTGGAAGAAATGGGAAGCCAGGTGTGGCCGGTTTAATGGCCGATCGGGCAGAGACACTTGAGGAAGCTCCAGGGTACTCAAAAAATTAGGAAGGTCCCCCAAAGTGCGCAAAATAGCTGTTTTCCCTTCGTGGTGGACTCTGAGGTGGAAGGGAAAGCACCATTGGTATCTGATATGACGTGACTGTAGGAGTTGTGTCAGGGGTTTGGGGGCTTTCCGCATCGCCAGGGCTGGGCGTGAGAGATCTGGAAGAAGCATCACAGGAGTATCATTAAAGAGAATGGTATCTTGGGTGCTGGCAGCCCTCATAATTGCCTCTTTGACTTTGAAAAAGTGTACTCTGCATAATGTGTCTCTGACAAAGGCGGGGTCAGGCGACTTGGGACCGGAAGTCCTGTGGACACGGTCAAGTTCAATTTCCGTCCCTTTGGGTTGTTGCAGAAGTTGGTTGAAAATGGCTGTCACAGCTGCCACTAGGTCTTTTGGTTCCACCGACTCAGGAATGCCACGGACGCCAAGCTCATTACCATTAGCCTCTCAAGGTTCGATGACTGTCCAGAGAACTACAGAGCTTGGAGATCAACCTTCAAAGCATCTATTGCTGATCTCAACCTTACTGC
>BLSH010531864.1:88977-102782 GCA_018402905.1 Glandirana rugosa
CCGTTCCTTAGCGGAGTATCGTAATTATTTTGACCTTCGTAGGTACCTAAGATACAAAATCCCCTTATCATACCTGGTCGTCAGCATCTCTCCACCTTGCTCATACAGCACTACCATGAAAAGGTTAAGCACCAAGGTAGACATTTCAAAGAGGGTGCCATAAGAGCCGCAGGCCTGTGGATTGTTGGAGCAAAAAGACAGATTTCAACTATATTGCACAATTGTGTTCAATTCCGCAAGCTAAGAGGGAAACATCAGCAACAGCAAATGTCAGATTTGCCAGCTGACAGATTAAGTACTGACCCACCTTTCACTCACTTCGGTCTAGATGTTTTTGGGCCAAGGATGGAAACAGCACGCAGAATCCGAGGTGGCCAAGTGAATAGCAAACGTTGGGCAGTGCTGTTCACCTGCATGAGTGTGCATGCAGTACACATCGAAGTCATAGAATCCATGGATGCTTCCAGTTTTATTAATGCTATGAGGCGATTCCTTGCCATCAGAGGGCCAGTAAAGTCATTAAGATCTGACTGTGGAACCAACTTTACTGGAGCCTGCAGAGAGTTACAGCTCGGCTCTAAGCCAATCCTAAACTTTTTAACCGAAAAGGGATGTACATGGACTTTCAATCCTCCCCATTGCTCCCATATGGGTGTCTCATGGGAGAGAATGATAGGCATTACAAGTAGAATACCGGACTCTATGTTAATGGACTTGAACTCCACAAGTCTTACTCACGAGAGTTTAACCACCTTACTGGCAGAAGTGTCTGCCATAATCAATTCAAGACCACTTGTTCCAGTGTCTACAGATCCGGAGTCCCCAACCATCCTTACTCCAGCTACTCTCCTTACCCAGAAGCTTGGGTCTGTTCCTGCTCCACCTGGAGACTTTAAGGAAGGGAACTTATACCGTGAACAATGGAAGCAAGTACAACACCTCGCCAACTGCTTCTGGAAACGTTGGAATATTGAGTATCTTTCTCTTCTGCAAGGATGCAGAAAATGGCAACATTTGAACCCTAACCTCCAAGTTGGAGACCTTGTTCTGCTCAAAGACCAGCAAACCGAAAGAATTGAATGGCACATGGGACTCATTGTAAAGCCCTTTCCCAGTGATGATGGTATGGTATGTAAAGTAGAGGTGAAGGTTGCCAGACAAGGAACTGTAAAGACTTTCCTCAGACCCATCACATAACTTGTTTTACTCTTGCCTTTTGGAGACTGAACTTGCTTACCTGGGTCTGTTGGATTCAGCTTCTACCACAAGAAGAAGGCGCCTTGAACTTTAAGTGACACTTCTTGATGCCTTATTGCAGTTTCTATTGTTGCATATACATGCATGTTGTTTTTGTCTTTCAGATCTTCAAGACAACTGCAAATTGCACAACGTTTATTTGAACTATCGTTATGATATAACAGTGGTATTTGCAATACCAGACGGGGAGTGTGCCTTTGCATGTAATTATCATGTAACATAAACCTGTGCATGGGGCGTGGCCTGGACAGCGATTTGAGCGGACGTGTGTGGAGTGAGCTCCGGTCCCTATAATCTCCTGCACCATGAATCCTGTTAAATATTCGGCTCCAAAAGTACCACCAAGGGGTAAAAGAACTTGCCGACACACTAGGGGAGATGTCCCCAACAAAAGCAGCCAAAGATGCGGCTAGTAAACTGGCTAAATTCCGAGCGACAGACAACGAGCCGCAGGCCCAAAATGGCGCTGATGCCGCACCCACGACGGAGCAGACGGCCTCAGAACTTAGAGTGCTGGAGGCAATAGCTCAATGCCAAAGCACCCTAACAAACAAGCTCGATGAGGTCAAAATCGACATTTCACTGATCCGCCAGGATATGTCCGCGCTCAGGGACAGAGTCAAGGAGACAGAGGACAGAATCTCAGCAGCTGAGGATGCCCTGCACCCGCTGAGACACACGACCAAAGACATGCAGAGACAGATTCAAGCCATGTCGTCTAAGCAAGACGACATGGAGAACCGCCTACGAAGATGCAATCTTCGCTTCATCGGGCTGCCGGAGGCAGCGGAGGGTACGGACCCGGCTGGATTCCTAGAGGACCTCCTGATCACAACATACGGAAGAGAAGCTTTCTCAGCCATGTTTGCGGTGGAGAGAGCACACCGCATACCAGCCAGACCGCCACCACAAGGAGCCCCGGAGCGGACTCTCATTGCCAAATTTCTGAACTTCAAGGACAGAGACAAGATTCTAAGGTTCTCCAGAGAAAAGGGTAACATTCAGTACCATAATCTGCAAGTTGCAGTGTTCCCGGACTTCTCCAATGAAGTTCAGAAGCAACGCACAAAATACCAGGAAGTGAAGAGAAGACTGAGGGCCCTGCATTTCAAATACGCGATGCTTTATCCGGCACGGCTGAGGGTGGAGGTGGAGGGCCGGGTCCAATCCTTTGACTCATCAGAAGCGGCAACGGAATGGCTGGATCAGAGGGGGAACAGGGCCTGAGTGTGCCGATAATGTGCTGGATAGCAGATGGACTGGGACAGGACATACGATGTGAGTAACTCTCCTGTTATTATCGGCCCAAATACACGAATGCATAATCTTGCATTCACCAAAACATCTTTCTGTACCAAATGCTCCCCTCTTCCCCCCTCCTCCCCCTCCCCCTGCCTCCTGTCTTTCAGCTGTAAACTCCCGTGCTATGGCAAAGGCGCTTGTCTAACAGTACCCACTGCTCTCATACATTGCTGCTTGGCCTATTGAGGCACGCACCCTATAGACCGAACCACATACTGTGTACCCCCCTTCCCACACCCTGAGACATGGGCGCTTTCACTGACCAGCCTGGGCAGGAGTGCAGTGGGGCACATACTGAGGAGCCACTTTTGTCCGACAACAGACCACTGCTGAGGACATCATCGGGACCCGTCCGGGACAGCTCACAAGTGTACCAGCTGCTCCAGTGATATGACTGCTCCCCTAGACGGAGGGAATTTTTCTGCAAGCACCACAGTTACAGCAAGTAATTTTCTCCTGTATACCCATCAAACCGTCTGCCTGGTACAGGCCAAGACGCACAGAGTAACTGGTGCACATTTAGGTATTGTACCTCCATCCCACAAACTGAGATGGAAGACTGTTGTATGGTTACAGGTTATGGGATCTATGCTCGCATCAAGTTGGGGGGATGTAGAGCAGGTTGGGGGGAAATGGTTTGTTAAAAACTGCAGTTACGTTAGGCTGATTGCTTTCAATAGACAAAAGTCTAAACTTCTATACAGATTGAGATATGGATGTGCATGCAGAACGAACAGTGCATTGTATGTTGATATGCAACTCTTCCGGAGGGGAGATATGAGTAGAACCCTGTGGATCCGTTTGGGGACAACAAACTGGCAGACAGCTTACCCAAAAACTTGAGATGACCACCATAAAATTTCTTATTTGGAACGTCAGGGGGTTGAGAAATAAAGTTAAAAGAGCTGCGATCCTTTCATATATCAAAAATCAGCAAGCGGGCGTTACAGCATTGGTAGAAACACACATAACGGGCCGCCTGCAAATGTCACTGAAGCGTCCATGGGTAGGATGGGCGTTTCATTCAACACACTCCCAATATGCTAGGGGAGTGTCTGTATTGATCAACAAAAGAGTCCCATTCGAGTTGGTTGGGCTCAGGACGGATCCACAGGGGCAATATATATTTATGTATGCAACTATTAGAGGTAAACCATTGTTAATAATGGCTTGCTACATCCCCCCTCCATACTGCTCTACTGTGATTCAGGAAGGACTTGCCTTCATAGCACAATACCCACAGGTACCTGCAGTGTGGATGGAAGACTTCAATATGGTCATGGTTCCTGAGCAGGACAGAGTAAATGCATCTTGGGGAGACCACAGGGCGACCACCCTTACGCGATTTGGTAGACTGATGACAGACTTCGCCCTTGTGGACTCATGGCGCTATAAATATCCTGACTCTAGGATGTACTCCTGTCACTCAACAACACACCACACCATGTCTAGGATAGATATGATTTTCCTGACTCAAACGCTACTGCCTAGACTTGAGATGGCGGGCTTCGCAGCTAGACACCTATCAGACCACGCACCCTACTGGGTGACCCTCCGGCTACACGGGGACGACCAGGCAAGCACTTGGAGACTGCACCCATTTTGGCTATCACTGTTAGAACAGCAAATAGATATACCCAGAGAGTTCCAACTCTTCTTCACACAAAACCATGGTAGCACCACCATGGGTAATGTGTGGGACGCTTTCAAGCTTCATGCAAAAGGGGTATTGACACTCAGGATCAATAGACATAAATCGAATTCTAAATTAATTCTCCGGCAAGCCACAGAACACCTCTCACACCTAGAAAACACAGTCATACAAAACCCCACTACTCAAAATAGTGCCAATGTGCGGATACACGCGCGTATAGTGGCTCAACTACACATAGATAAGGCTAAGCAACATCTACATTTCACGAAACAGCGCGTTTTCGAACATGGCGAGAAGGCGGGTAAACTGTTGGCCTACCTGGCACATCTTGACAACGCCCCGCCGGTAGTGGTCTCGCTAACCAATCTAAACGGGGACAAGATTACTGACCCTCGGCTGGTGGCAGAGGAATTTAGATCCTATTATGATAACCTATACAGATCCCAATGTACATATACCTCGTCCCAGGTAGCAGACTTTCTCCAAAACATACACTTTCCTCAATTGAACAGGGACCAAGTAACATTGCTAGATGCCCAAATAACCTCGGAGGATGTCTCAGATGCGATTTCGCAGATGGCCACCTCCAAGGCCCCGGGTATGGATGGGTTACCCCTGGAATTTTATACCACCTACTCTGAGATCTTGGTGGAGAGGCTGACGGCCCTCTATCGTTACATGTTTGAGGCGGAAATTGTACCTGAATCTATGAAAGAGGCCAAAATAGTGGTTTTGCCCAAACCGGGAAAGGACCCCCACTCACCGGAGTCATATAGGCCAATCTCGCTGTTACAAGTAGATATTAAAATTTTGGCCAAAATTTTGGCCTTCCGGCTGAATCAGGTCATTCTGACTCTGATACACGCTGACCAAACCGGGTTCATGCCGGGAAAGAATACGGCCATTAATATTAGGCGACTCATACAAGCGAAACATGATAATATTGGTTCTAGAGCAGTGGTGTCATTGGACGCCGCTAAGGCCTTTGACTCCGTGGAATGGACATTCCTATGGGAGTGCCTAAGAAAATTTGGATTCGGACCGAACTCCATTAAATGGGTACAAATCTTATACCAAACACCAAGGGCCAGGGTGCTTGTAAATGGGTGGCTGTCGAACAATTTTTCTCTAGGCAGGGGCACCCGGCAGGGATGCCCACTGTCGCCCTTGCTATATGCATTAGTGGTGGAACCACTCGCGATAGCTATTAGAGCAAATGATAAAATTAGTGGAATGCAAATTGGGACCTTGGTAGAGAAGGTTGGGTTATACGCAGACGATATGATCTTATATCTAGCAGACTCACAAGGATCTCTGATAGAAGCGCTGGCAACTATCAAAAATATGGGGAAATACTCAGGATTGAAAATAAACTGGGATAAATCTCAGATCCTACCCATTGACCTTTTCCCTCAGCCTAAAATGGATCCCTCCCTGCCACTGGCTAGAGTTTCCCTCATAAAACATCTTGGGGTGATGGTCACTAGACAACTGGGAGATTATAAAGTCCAAAATATAGAACCCTTATATTCCTTGATAAAAACGAAAACACAAATTTGGGCAAAGCTACCCCTGGGAGTCACCGGACGAGTTAATATTATCAAAATGATACTGTTGCCAAAACTGCTATATGTACTGTGGCATGCACCGCTCCCAATTCCAATGAAGTTTTTTAAAACAATAGACGTTATATTAAACTCCTTTGTCTGGGGACAGGGCAGGCACACCTCCCATGGCACTCATTGAAGAACCCCACAAACATGGGTGGTTTGGGCATGCCAGACTTCCGGGAGTATTACCTGGCCTCACAACTCTCTCACTTCTACCACTACCTACATGCAGATAAGCAGAGATATCAAGCCCTGATCGCCCATTCACCCGACAGTCAGGCTTATACCCCTTTACAAATTATTCTATGCAACACCTCTCACTCCGCCCGAAATAGGCATACAGAGGATATGGCCTCACACCATCAATATGTCTGGAGTCACGTTATGAAGAAAATCGAGGCCCCGACTTATCATAAGTATACGCCTCTCTGGTTCAACAATGACTTAGTGGAGCTACTGACGGTACCAGACCCCAGACTGGATTGATAGGGGAGTCGTCTACTTGTCCCAGGTCTTGACCTCACAAGGGCCCAAACCCTTTCAAAGATTAAAAGAAGAACTGGAACTACCCAATTTTATGTTTTTCAGGTTCCTCTAGTTGAGACATGCCTTGGAGGCACAATTCACAACTGGATACCCTGACCTCGGGGAAATATATATAATTCAGATAGTTCAGGGAGACGACCCATCCAAACTAACTTCTGTACTATATCAGGCCATCCGGGTAAAGGAAGTCGCGCGGGTTGCAAGTGCAGCTAGGGCCAAATGGGAGGGAGACATGGGACAGATAACAGAGGAGGAATGGACAGATGCTCTGGGGGAGGCCAAACTGGTGTCCCCTAAGGTGTCAGACAGACTGACACAAGTATGTATCCTACATAAAGCATATCTTACACCCAAACGAGTGGCTAAATACCAGCCTAACAAAAATACATTATGTCCAATATGCCAGGCGGCTCCTGGCTCTTTCTACCACCTTGTATGGTCGTGCCCCCTGATGCAGACCTTCTGGCTCCAAGTAATCAGGTTCCTACATGATGATATGGGCACCCCAGTAGCCCTTGACCCTAAACTATGTCTCCTGGGCCTACTGCCAGACGGGAACATGGATAAAAACACATTTGTCCGAGAGACACTTTTTGTGGCCAGAAAAGTCATTGCCCAACAGTGGATGTGGGCAATTGCGCCAACCCTTCAGGACTGGGCCAGGGAAATTGACAGGGTGTTGCCATACAAAAAACTGATCTATACTAATAGAGGGTGTCCCCAGAAATACGAAAAGATATGGGATAGATGGCTCTCCAACCCAGGTCCTAGTCTCCCTCAATAGGTCAGATAGACGAGATGGAAACCCTGTTAAAATCAAGACAATTCGGAGATATGAACGAGGTCCCTCTTTGGGAGAATGAAATTCGATAACGTAAAGAAAGTAGATCAATGCGGATTGGATATTAAGATGGGTGACAGACTAATAGTACATAAAGGGCTTATATGGGACATAAGGCCTAAAGTTAAGGGTTAAATGTCTTATGTTGGATTATATCACTGATTGTTCCCATGGCTTATCGGTCACTCAAGATATGTACATTGGAAAAGTGATTTATGTATATCTCTATCGCTAACTGCAGCAGTCTTCAATAGACATGCTGGTAGGTTGATTAGATCCTGTCTAAAATTGCCCCTAGTATGTGTATGTATGCATGCGAGTTAGGGACCTTAGATTGTAAGCTCCTTGAGGGTAGGGACTGATGTGAATGTACAATGTATATGTAAAGCGCTGCGTAAATTGACGGCGCTATATAAGTACCTAAAATAAATAAATAAATAAACTGATTTTTGTTTAAAAAAAAACATAAACCTGTGCATAGCATAGTAACATACTAATGTTTGTATAGTTGGTTATTACACTGCAATCTTGTGGTTGTTTTTGATATTGCACCTTTCCATACTGTTATCATCTGTGTTCCCTCCCATCTTCTTAGCTAATTTCCTCTTCCTGGTTCACTCTGTGATGTAACTTCCGCTTCCTGTGTCCTCTCTCTGTCCCATGAGGAAGAAGATGGCCACTCATGTTTTAGGCCTCACACAATCTGCTCACATCCTAGGACACATTACCATGGTTTGACCTGCAGATACCATCTTTCAACCATCTGCCACATTTGTTGTATGCTGTACCTGCTATTTCCAATAAATAGACACTTATGGGAGAAACGGTGTCTGGGGAGTACAAGCTAACTGATAAAGACTGTCCGCTGTGATTATATCTGCTTATACAGGCCTGGGTATTGTGTGCTCAGGCTTAGGTACCAACTTAGCTTTGCCAAACAGAAACCCTACATGGGTTTGATTGTGAGAGTCTCTTACCTTGAGGTAGGCAACAGCTGCTATGGCCTCAATGAACCATCTCCATAGAGAATCATTGATTTTTTCCCCTCCAGCGTTTTTAGCTGCAGGCTTCAGGCATATTCAAGCTACAAAACGCTGAGGTGTGAATGGGCCCTTAATGTCTAAACCGCTGGCAACAAAAGTGAGTACACCTGTAACATAAATGTAAAGTGTAAGATAGTTTGCCTTAGCAAGATGTGATGTGATTTATAGTCAGTTTAGTGCAGTCAGTGTAGTGTATATAATACAGTGTAGAGTAGTGTATATAATACAGTGAAGAGTATACAATACAGTGTAGCGTATGTAATACAGTGTAGAGTATATAGTGTAGTGTAGTGTACATAATACAGTGTAGTGTAGTGTATATATTAAATATATAACAGTGCAGTGATAAAAATCACTATAAAATATTGAACTAAAATATCATGATAGGATCACAGGTTGACAACCACTTTAAATCAGCAGTAGAGGAATGGCGGTACATCTTAGAAGGAGCAGTGCATCCAATTCTCATTCATACAGATCACAGGAACCTTGAATACGTGAGGATTGCTAAAAGACTGAAACCGCGCCAAGCCAGGTGGGTGTTGTTCTTCGCCCGATTCAACTTCCATATCACTTACAGGTCCGGGTCGAAGAACACCAAGCTGGACTCCCTTTCGCGCATGTTCAATGCACCCAAAAACCCCGGTATCCCCCGATACCATCCTATCTCCCGGAAGTTTTTTGCTGTTGCAGGAAGATGTGCTGTCACATATCCGACAAGCTTCCCTGGGGTCAAACCCCCTCCCTGGAACCCCTCTACAGCTCAAAGATGGGTTGCTCTGGCACAATCACAAGATCTTTGCCAGACAGCCTATGAACCTCATTCCTGGACCTCTGCCACGACCACCGGCTCGCTGGGCATTTCGGGGAATGCAAGACATCCGAGTTGTTACAGCGCACATTCTGGTGGCCCCAAGTTGGAAGGGACTGTAAACATTATGCACTACCTGCAGCCGATGCAAGTGGAGTAAGACTCGGTCGCGGGGCCTCCTTAAACCACTACCTGTTCCGGATTGGCCTTGGAGTCACATTTCTATGGACTTTATTGTGGAATTACCCCCTTCTGAAGCCTTCTCCACCATCTTCGTGGTGGTGGACAGGTTCTCTAAGATGGCCCACTTTCTGCCCATGAAGGGCACACCTTCTACTGCAGAGACTGCCAAGATACTCATCAAGAAAATTGTTAGGCTCCACGGGATACCGGCAGATGTGGTGTCCGACTGCGGAGTACAATTTACGTCCAAATTCTGGAGGTCCCTGTGCAGGTCCTTGAAGATTGGACTGTCCCTGTCCTCTGCCTATCACCCCCAGATGAACGGCCAGACGGAACATACCAACCAAACGCTGGAGCAGTATCTGCATTGCTTTTCTTCCTTCACTCAGAATGACTGGGTTACGCTCCTACTGCTGGCTGAGTTTGCATATAATAACTCTGTCCACTCTGCCACTCTACAGTAACCGTTCTTCACCAATTATGGTTTCCACCCTGCCTTCTTATCTAACGCCTGCCCGGAGAGTTCGGTGCCAACTGTGGCTGACCTATTGGACTTCTTAACCTCCAATAATAGACTTCTGCAGGAGACAATGGCACAAACACAGGCTGCTAACAAGGAGACCTTTGACAAAAAGAGATGTGGTGAGTTAAACTTGGAATCGGGTAGTCAAGTATGGCTATCCACCATCAACCTAAGACTGGCATGCCTGTCCAAGAAGCTTGGTCCAAAATTCTTGGGACTCTTCCCTATCAAAAGGAAGATCAACGAGGTGGCATATGAGCTGAAGTTGCCTGAGTAATCCCACATTCATCCTGTCTTCCATGTGTCCCTGTTAAAGCCTAAGATCTCCGATCCCTTTCCAGATCAGAAGACAGGCCCACCTGCACCAGTGCTGGTTGACGGGATGGAGGAATTTGAGGTAGAATCCATCCTGGACTGCAGGAGGAGAGGAGGCGGCATCCAGTATCTGGTCAAATGGAATGGCTATGGGCCCGAAAAGAGCTCTTGGGAGCCAGAAGAAAATTTACATTCTTCTTTACATTGTTCAGGGCCTTCTGGAGAAGACACCCGGCCAAGAGAACCCATTTGGGCATCCGGAGGCTAGGTTAGGAAACATCCCGGGCCATTGGATTGCCTATACATGGGCTAAAGTAGTGTGCGCACGTGGCTGTGCACATTTGCGCGAGCTTGTGCGCGTTTGCACGCTCCTATGCACGTGTGCCCCAGCAATGATGCCAATAGTGGCCATTTAAGCAGACAGCACCAGGAAGCAAGTGCTGTCCATTCTACAGCTTTCCCAGTGTGATTCCGTGACTTGCTTCCTAAAAATTTCCTGTATCTGTGACCCGGCTTGCCTGACCTTGTTGAACTCTGCCTGCACCGACCCTCAGCTTGCCTACGACGACTCTTCTGCCTGATCCCTTGTACTTCAGCTGCCCGCCTGTTAACGACCCTGCCTGTACCTGACTACCCGCTTGCCTGCTCCTTCTGTACCGCACTTGCCCGCCTGTTACCGACCTGGCCTGCATCACCAATCTTCTGTCTTGCACGGGCTCCTGGAGGATCCTCACAACATCATCTGCATCCCTACCAGCCCTCGTGCCCCCCTGTGCTCTAAAACCTCCTGTCTACTCTACCAGGGGTTCCTGAACCAGGGCCAGAAGAGAGGTTGCCCACTGCATAGTCAGACTCCCCCACCAGGTACGTGACAGTAGTGCAGACAATATTGAAGGGTGGCTGCAGCTGACGTAACGTGTATCTCCCGCATGCATATCGTCATAGGCAGGACTTCTTTAGCTGTTACGGAGATATGTCCGTAAACCACTTTAAATATAAGCCACCTAGTGCATTCATTAAATAGGACCACCCATCATGTGACCCGTCACTCGGGCAACCAGGAAAACAAAACGGTCCCGTGATCTGCTACGTGACTAGTCACGTGATGAGTTACTATAGAGATCATTACCGCGGCTTTAGCTTCACACATGAGTACAGAAGCCAAAAGCCACGGGCGATAGGAAACCAAACAAACACAAAACCAATCCACACTGTGACTGAAGATCTCATAGCACCCACTGATCATATACAGCGCAATATATGTATTTAACAAATAACGCAAATTGGAGCACTTGGGGCAATCAGGAAACCAAAACAGTCACGTAAAAAATTACTATGGAGATCATTGATGCGACTCCAGCTTCACATAGGGGCACAGAAGCCAAAAGTCGCGAGTGGAAAAAAAACAAACAAAACAAATACATAAAAAGACCCATGATCTCATAAAACCCAATGCTCAGATACAGCACAATAAGGATATTTTACCCATAGCCCAATTAGGCATATAATGCAAACTGTAAGACATATTAATAAGGTGGGATATGGTCAAAACAATTAAAATTGTCTAGAAGTGTCAACTAAAAAAAATGTTAGATTAAGATTTAAAATTTCCATCATAACACAGCCACCCTTCATGATAAAAAACTTTACATACACTATAAAATTAATTCAAAGGCATAATTAAGATCTAAAATACATAGATATATATACAGTAAAAATCAGCAGTCAGAAATAAAACAATTTAAACTGAACTCCACGTTCAACCTGTAGGGACTGCTACCTTAGTCTCTTATATACAAAAGGACTCATGACCACTTAGTCAGTGGTCAGTGGAAGGAATAGTGCCCCATTGTTAGTGTCAGGGGGAGGAATAGTGCTCCATCTTTGGTGTCAGTGGAAAAAATAGTGCCTTGTATCAGTGGAAGGAATAGTGCCTCAAGGGCCATATAAAACCAAGCAAAGGGCCACATCTGGCCCACGGGCCGCAGTTTGGAGATACCTGCAGTAGATGATAGTTTCTGACCTCTTAGGCCTTAATTGACAGGAAAGGGGGTGAATTTGTCTGACAAATTGGTTTATTTTTTACCTTTAAATGATTCCTACTAATGTTCTTCACCATCACAACATAATATTTCCCTATAGTCTGGTCAGTTGTCAGAGTTTGAAAACATTTCCACAGTGCAATTTCTGCTGAGAGAAAAGCAGCAATTTGCAAATATTGATAGTAGCTTTTCCCTCCAGAATTCTCATTTCAGAAACACTCTTTCTGCTGCTTCAAAGTGTTTCTTCGCCAGCAGCATTTTCAAGTAAGGAAGTGTTACAAAGCAAGGCCCCCCAAAAATACATAATCCCTTCATTTACATTATATAGGGTACATTGAAACATATAGACAACATAGTGCCACAATTAATGTATTCTCTGATAGGAAACTTGAGTCCAGTAATGGCAGAAACCACCATGTAGCTCACCTGGTGGGCATAGCAATATTTGAATGTGCTAACACCACATCAAAAAGATCCTAAATATCATAGATTGTAAGTTCTAACGAGCAGGGCCCCCTGATTCCTTTTGTACCATATTGTGATGTAACTGGACTGTCTGCCTTCATTTTATAAAGAGCTGCGCAAACTGTTGGCGCTATATAAATCCTGTATAATAATAATAATAAATAATAATAACCAGCTAGGTTTAATATTGCTAAGTGTAGAAAAGCAACTAGGGTAAAATAAAGAGGTTAGGGTCGGTGCCCTACGACTGGAAAAATGGCACCCTCCTGATAGAATGGTATAGCATTCCCTATCCAAAAAGAATATAGAGAGGTACCTCTTAATTAATGCTACAATACAATTGTACTCTACAGAATAGGTGGTTACAAAGGTAACTCGGGAATCCCCTATGATGTGTATCTCTATTGCTTCCCTTACTGCTCGAAAACAATTGCTTTCCCAACTTCTTTGGGTATAGTTCAATAACTGAAATTGGAATTTCATGGAAACAATATCAAGACCAGCTGGCATGTGAGGGGCGCTAGGGCACCGCCTCCCCGCCGGCAAAAGAGGAGAAAAAAAGTCAACCCCGCCCACCTGCAGGTGGCGCCGGTACATTGACTTTCTCTTTTTTTTTTTTTTTTCGGCTCCTTGGCTGTCACATGACAGCCAAGTAGTGAGCCTATTGGTTGGCCATTAAAAGCTATGAGTGTGCGCTGAGAAGGCGCACACTCATAGCTTGATTGGCTGCCCTGAGCCTCCGCTCAGGGTGATTGGATGCATGGCCGGGGGGGTCACTGTGGCAGCGGAGGTGACTTCCGCTCCCACAGAGACCATGACCGCCCGCGGACCCACGAGGGGGGAACAGCCGCTCTCCGTGTGCCGAACTCTGCAGACCCAGCACGCTCTTGCATGCCGAATCTCTGCAACAGTCCTGCCTGCTGGATGGGGTAAGTGCGGGGAGGGGGGGAGATATCTGCAATGTACCCCACCTGTGTCACTGCCTGCAAACTGCCCTCACCTGTGTCACTGGCTGCAAACTGCCCCTCCTGTGTCACTGGCTGCAAACTGCCCCTCCTGTGTCACTGGCTGCAAACTGCCCCCACCTGTGTCACTGGCTGCAAACTGCCCCTCCTGTGTCACTGGCTGTAAACTGCCCCTCCTGTGTCATTGGCTGCAAACTGCCCCTCCTGTGTCACTGGCTGCAAACTGCCCCCACCTGTGTCACTGGCTC
>BLSH010531864.1:103635-125276 GCA_018402905.1 Glandirana rugosa
CATATGTCGACTCGTAGTGTCCTGTGTCATATGTCGAGTCGTAGTGTCCTGTGTCATATGTCGGGGTCGTAGTGTCCTGTGTCATATGTCGAGTCATAGTGTCCTGTGTCATATGTCGAATCGTAGTGTCCTGTGTCATATGTCGAGTCATAGTGTCCTGTGTCATATGTCGAGTCGTAGTGTCCTGTGTCATATGTCGAGTCGTAGTGTCCTGTTTCATATGTCGAGTCGTAGTGTCCTATGTCATATGACGAGGTCATAGTGTCCCGTGTCATATGTCGAGACGTAGTGTCCCGTGTCATATGTCACTTTGTCCACCAGCTGTATACTGTGTCCTGTGATGCTCAGCTGTATACTGTGTCCTGTGATGCTGAGCTGTATACTCCTGACACAATATGTGGAATACAGGGGACAGAGTGGGTGGATTATATAAGGGGCGGGGCTTAGAAGTAGGAGGGGCCAATAGGAAGGGCGGGGCCTGGCGCCCCCCATCCAAAAACTTCACCAGCCGCCACTGATCAAGACCTCTCCGTATAGACCATTGCAGATATTTTCTCAACTCCAGCCTAGTCCTAATGTTATCACATTCCTATAGGTAGGTGGTCTCTGTGAAACAGTTCCTCCTGGCTCACATAGATTCACCTATTGGAATGGATTCCACAGCGTGTGAGGAATGATAACTGCTTGCCAATAAAGTGGCATTGCCAGCATAGCCCTTCCAATTCGTACTTTGTGGTGATGGTACCACCCTGCAATGTAACATCCAAAATATTGGGTTCATCAACTTCAAAAGTGAACTTTAAATTTAGTTCATAATTGTTTACATAATGTAAAAATTGTGGTACTGTGGATTCCAAGTAGGGTTGCCACATCATCCCTTTAATCCAAGACACATATTAATTACACAGGTTCTGTGGCTGATTAAGGTGGTAATTAAACTCACTTGGTGCCTTATCTGCATTAAATTAGCCTCAGAACCTGGGTAATTCATATGTGTCCTGGATTAAAGGGATGATGTGGCAACTCTAATTCCGAGTCCCCTTTCTAAATGATCTGGAGATCGCCTATATAGGAACCATACCACTACAAATTGTCGGCCAAAGGATTGTGTCGAGAAAAATTACATTTGGTTACCACAAACACCATGTGTTTGCAATCAGTGTTTGGCACCACGTTCTAGTGTGAACCAGCCCTGAAAGATGAGTTTAGTGTGCAAAAGGTACCAGTTTCACAAAAAGTAAAATCATTTAATTTAAATAGAGAGGAAGAAAGAGAGAATTCAAAGCACATGGATGACATTGTCCGTACAACACTTAAAGTAGCTATAAATCCTAATTGAATTACATTTAAATATTATATGTGTTGTCTTTTTTTCAACCTATGTTGCATCTCGGTGTGGCTGATCTCCTGTAATCCAAAAAAGAGACTTTTTAGGCCTCATCCAATTCAGCACAAAGAAAAACCATAGGTTTAAACCAGAGAAAACCCTCCAGTATCCTACAATAGCGGACTATAGCGGCAACAGAGTGAAGACATAACTAAGTAAAATAACATAATCTATATTATACAAGGTTAAAATGAATAAAATAAGGATATACAGCCCCAGACTAATGGGGAAGAATTAAATACTTTCCATCAACTGTAGTTAGCTCACAAATGATCCATATAATCAATTATGTGCATAGAAGGAAATACAATCCATAGAATGATAAATGTTGTAGTCTGCTGTCTGTACGGTCAACATTTTTTCAAAAGTTTGGCTTCCTCAGGATCCAGACACAGAAGCAAAATGGATTGCCAGCTGATCTCCTGTAGCCTCATTACAACCACTTCGTACCTACAGGTATCCAGCGGAGGCTGCATGGCATTTCCAAGGGTTGGACTTCTAATAATGTACGATGCCTGATCAAAGAGTGTTTAACTGACCACTTGAAGTCATCAGTAGTACAGCTGGGAGATAGGGACAGAGTATTTTCATACTATAATTCTATAACAAGAAGTGTCTGGACAAGGGTCTTCATTGCAAAATCACCCAGTCATTTTTTAATGATAGTTGGAGCTTTAAAATTATTGAAATGCCATTAAGTTTCCTTTCACACAAGCAGTTGATCTACATTTTTCTGCCTCCACAACCAGACATGGTGCCGCTCGGAAGAGTACACATTGCCATGACTGTAATGCTTTGCATCAGTGCCTGCCAAACTCTCCCATATAAGTGAATGGGGCCACACCACATGCTTGGCTTGCAATTGTGGAATGTTCCCACTAGGTAAAATTGTTGTTCAACAATAAAAATATATTTAGGCATGAGGAGGAAGCAGTATGGCCTCCTGAACATCTTCATTGCTCATTTCACCACTCTTTGAAAAGGGGGGTGCAGTAAACAATACTTATAGTGTAAATGGAGCCTAACAGGCTATAAACCGTAGAAGATTTTATTGCTTGGGTTTAAATACACAGTACAGCCATGGCCAAAAGTTTTGATTATTACACAAATATTAATTTTCACAAAGTTTACTGCTTCAGTGTTTTTAGATCTTTTTGTCAGATGTTATCTACTTGTAATAAGGAAATTGGTCGGTAAGATTCGGGAAACCCGGGATCCTTCCTAGGTTTGGGTATAAGGACTATAATTGCTTCTTGCATAGAGGGGGTAGCGTAAATGTGTCGAAGATGTGGTTATACAGGGCTAGTAGTTTAGGAATAAGTACTTCGCTATATTGAAAATAGGATTCAATGGGTAAGCCATCTGGACCCGGGGACTTGGATCTGGCAAAGCTGGCTTCCAGCATAGTAACCCATTTGTCTGTTAACTGTGAAAACGTGAATCCTTCAAGAAAAAGAGTCATCAAGTCCACATCATCAGAGATTGTAGACCTGTAGAGTGATTGGAAGAAGTCTCTAAATTCAGATGTCACTCTAGCAGTTTCTGTAATCATCTCTCCCATGCGATCACACAAAGAAATAACCACTAGCGGTCTATCCTCACTATGTATTATATATGCAAGTAATTTTCTGTCCCTTTCTCCATGTTCAAACATTTAGAAAAGAAAAGTTTTCTCCTGGTCATCTCATACTGCAATTGATCAACGACTCTGGTTTGCATCTTGAGCAGATCAGCTTGAGAAAGGGTAGGATTTGCAGCATATTGCTGCGCAATAGAGGATAACTCCACTACTGCCTTATCGAATGCCGCACCAAAGGTAGTCTTCAATCGGTTAATGTGAGAGATCAGGGTTGCTCGAACATAGAGTTTAAAGGAATCCCACACTGCGGAAGGAGAAGCCAATTGATAATTGTCTTGAAAATATTGTGTCCATACATTCATGAGCCCATCATCCTCTGGGAGTAATGAAAGCCAAAATGGGTTTAATAGCCAAGTACAAGGCTGTTTATCGGCGGGGATACTAAGTGTAACCCAGTATGGGCTATGATTAGAAAGGAGTCTAGGACAAAAGGGCGCTTCCCTTAATCTTGGGATAGGTGCTTGAGTCAGTAGTATGAAATCTATACTATAAATCCATAGTATTATGAGTGCATGAGAAACATGAGTAGGCCCGAGTGGATGGGTATTTATATCTCCACGTGTCAATCAAATTAAAATTGGCTAGAAGTCTAGAGAATCTAGTATTAGGTGAAGCAGCTTGAGGTAGCAGGGACCATTGTGGTCTATCAAGGTTAGGGTTTAACATGGTATTGAAGTCCCCTAACCAAATGGCTTGTACCGTAGGATGACGTGCCATAAACATAAACCCCTCCATGAGGACAGTAGTACAGAATGGCGGAGGTATATAGAATGCCAGTAGTAAGTGCGGTTCTCCATATATCTTTGCATGCAAGAATACATAGCATCCCTGAGGGTCAGACATAATGTCACATAATTTAAAGTGCAAAGATTTGGCTATAAGGATTGAAACTCTCCACAGATGGGACATATGGGTAGAATGGAAGGCCCAGCCAACCCATGGATGCTTGAGAGCCAATTGCAAGCTACCTTCTATATGCATTTCAACCAGAACCAATATATCTGCATGTTGTTTTTTAAGGAAGGAGAGGACTGTATATCTTTTAACCTTACCTCTCATCCCCCGAACATTCCACGTTATAAACGTTATGGTCGCCATAACATATACAGTTTATATTACACTGGCGCATTATATTTGCCAGGATACGGTAGCATACAATAAGTCACTCTTGTCCTGGGAAATTTTTTAGTAGCAAATACAATAAAGTTAGTGTTAGAGGATTGAGATGAGATAACATATATAGCAGTACCACCCCTAGTAGAAGCATCAAAACGAGTAGAGTTGTTTTGCATCAGAAAAAGGACAATCCCCGCCCCCAACCAGTGCAGGCATTTATCCTGAACAAAGTACTAATGTTAACTCTGGAAAAAACAATTGCACATGAAAAAAAAAAAAGAAAAGATAACCAGTAGAAATGTAGGAGATTGCTGGGTTAGATTCCATGAGAGCAGAGCAATAGGCAGCGGCCATGAAAACCCTGTACAGGGTGTACCCAGACCGGAAGTCCATATCCATCAAAAACACGACCACCATGACTGTTGTTCCTGGTAGGGCACTTTGAACGTAAACATAAGAGGTGAGTGTTCCCGCTACAGCGATGCTGAAAAGGATTGGATATGAGCCAGGATACAGTTCCACAGTACATATTGCTCAGTCAGCATCTAATTGAGAGGAATAGCATAGGTATAAACTATATTTAGAGATACAACTCACATCACACTGAATCGTTCAGTAATGAAGCAACTGAGAAGCAACCCCACACATGAATGGTCTTAGGGTGCTTTACTGTTGGCATGACACAGGACTGATGTTAGTGCCCACCTTTTCTTCTCTGGACAAGGTTTTTTTCTGGATGACCCAAACAATTGGAAAGGGGATTCATCAGAGAAAAGGACTTTACCCCAATCCTCAGCAGGCCTATCCCTGCACCTGTTGCAGAATCAGTCTGTCCCTGATGTTTTTCCTGTAGAGAAGAGGCTTCTTTGCTGCTCTTCTTGACACCGGGCCATCCTCCAAAAGTCTTCTCCTCACTGTGCATGCAAATGTACTCACACCTGCCTGCTGCCATTCCTGAGCAAGCTCTGCACTAGTGGTGCCCCGATGCCACAGCTGAAGCAACTGTAGGAGACAGACCTGTCGCTTGCTGGACTTTCTTGGGTGCCCTGAAGCCTTCTTCACAACAATTAAACCTCTCTCCTTGAAGTTCTTGATGATCCGATAAATGATTGATTTAGGTGCAATCTTAACAGCAGCTAGGGTTGTCCTGATACCGATACTAGTATTGGTATCGGTACCGATACTGTGCATTTGCATGAGTAGCTCCCGATGCCTAATCCAATACCTGTGACCTGGAAGTCAGCGGACGGAGAGGGCGGAGCGGAGAGCAAGTCTTCAACTGGCAGCAGCGGAAGGTAAGCTTGCAGGGGTGCAGGGTGCAGCCGCATGTTCTATCAAAATTGCTGACTATTACATTCGGTAACGGAGGTGACATTCTGTGTCTCCGTCAGCAGTTGAACATTCCAAAGCCCATCTTAGTACACCCGCAATAAGCCAGCAGCAGACATCTTGTTACACCCAGCCCATGTAGCTCGGGCTGGGTGTAACAAGATGTCCACTGCTGCTTACTGCAAGTGTTCGGATTCCAGTAAGATCTTCCTCACATTCACTGGTTTCACTTGTACTTTATCAGTGCCACCTATCAGTGCCAACCACCAGTCAGTGCCCGTCAGTCAGTGCCACCTATCAGTGCCCATCAATCAGTGCCACCTATCAGTGCCCACCAGTCAGTTCCGCATAATCAGTACTGCATAATCAGTGCCAACTATTAGTGCTCATCAGTGCTGCATATCAGTGCCCAAACCTGATCCTCCTGCGCTCAGGTCCCATAGACCAAAAGGTGATGCAAACAGCAGCTAAGTGAGATGTAGATAGCTTTCCACACTTAAAGTCTTGCAGCCTTCCTCAGGACCATGGGCATCCAAAGGCATTAGTAATCAAAGAACAAGTGCAATACTGTTGAAAAAGTTTATTAAAGGAACACGAATAAAAAATATATAAATTAATTAAAACCAAACACCGCGCCTCACTGGACTACTTCAGACCTCCGCCTCAGCAGGGAGACCAGGCTACGTCCATGTGGCCAGGTTGACTCGTTTTCAGGGCGCACCCTCTTCCTCAGAGCCTATAGGCACTAGGTCTGTGTGCCTTTCTCTTGTTCTTTAATTACGCACATCAGTGCCCATCAGTGCCACATAATCCTATCAGTGCTGTATAATCAGTGCCACCTATCAGTGCTCATCAGTGCTGCATATCAGTGCCCACTGCCCATCAGTGCCACTTAATTCTATCAGTGCTGCATAATCAGTGCCACCTATCATTGCCCATCAGTCAGTGCCACCTATCAGTGCTCATCAGTGCTGCATAATCAGTGCTATATTTTTTTGTATTTATAAAAAAAACATGTTCTGTGAAAAATCTTTAAGTTTTTTACAACTTTGTGACAAGCAAATAAAACCGTTTTATTCTTTTATAGTGTCTTGAGTTACAGTAATTATAAAGAAGATATTATTAGTCTGTATTGTGCTTTGAAAACTGTCACATGACATTTAAAAAAAAAAGTATCAGTAATCGGTATCGGCGAGTACTTGAAAAAAAAGTATTGGTACATGTACTTTGTCTTAAAAAAGTGGTATCGGGACAACCCTAGTAGCAGCGATATCCTTGCCTGTGAATCCCTTTTTGTGCAATGCACATGACTGCACGTTTCCTTGCAGGTAACCATGGTAGCAGAACAATGTTATTAACCCCTTCCCGACGGCGTCGCGTACATTTACTGTGGCAAAGTGGCAGCTGTATGCAAATCGACGTTTGTAAACGGCGCTCGCACCCGCGGGTAGGGAGCGTGTCGTTTCAGAATCGATCAATCAACATTAATCCCTTGATCTCCCCCTGATCACCCCCCAGTTAACCTCTTCACCCCTGTCACTGTGTCACTTAGTGCAGTGATCAGATTTTTCACTGCACTAAGTGACACACCTTAACCACTTCAATACTATGCATTTAGAACACTTTCCTACCAGACCAATTTTCAACTTTCAGTGCTGTTGCGTTTTGAATGAGAATTGCGCGGTCGTTCGACGCTCTACCCAAACAACGTTTTTATCATTTTGTTCCCACAAATAGAGCTTTCTTTTGGTTGTATTTGATCACCCCTGCGGTTTTTATTTTTTGCGCTATAAACAAAAAAAGAGCAAAAATTTTGAAAAAAAAAAATTCTCTATTTCTGTCACAAAACTTTGTAAATAAGTACATTTTCTCCATCACTGATGGGCACTGATGAGGCTACACTGACGGGCACTGATGTAGCAGCATTGATTGGCGCTGATGAGGTGGAACTGATGATGAGGCACTTATATGCAGCAATGATGAGCACTGTTAGGCGGCGCTGATAAGCAGCACTGACGGGAACTGATATGCAACACTGACGGGCACTTATATGCAGCACTGACGGACACTGATAAGCGGCACTGATGGGCACTCATAGACGGCACTGATTGGCACTCATAGGCAGCACTGGGCACTGATAGGTGGCACTGATGGGCACTGATAGGTGGGCACTAGTAGGTGGCACTGGTGGGAACTGATATGTAGCACTGATATGCACTGATAGGGGCACTGGTACACACTGATAGGAGCACTGGTGGGCATATGTACTGAAAGGGGCCCATTCCCTGGTGGTCTAGGGGGGGCATCTGAAGGTGGCACTGAGTGCCATTCATATTGGGTACTATGCCCCTTACCTGGTGGTCTAGGGTGGTTTCCCTGCTGGTCCAGATCGCTCCCTGGTGGTCCCTGGTCGGCTTCTCTGGTGGTCCTGGGTGGGCACATTGCTGGTGGTCCCTGGGCAGGCTCCCTGGTGGTCTAGTGTGGCGATCCGAGGGGGGGGGGCTGTGCTGATAAATCATCAGCACAAACCCCCCTGTCAGGAGAGCAGCCGATTGGCTCTCCTCTACTCAGGTCTGCAGACCCGAGTACAGGAAAAGCCGATAAACGGCTTTCCTGTGTTACACTGTGACCAGCTGTGATTGGTCATGGCTGATCACATGGTAAAGTGCTTCGGATGGAAGCACTTTACCGAGATCAGTATTGCGGGGGGTCAGACTGACCTCCCACACCCCCGATCGCCGCGATGTGTGCCCCCCCCGGGCGCGCGGCGGCTTGTTATCCTGAGGACGTCACATGACGTCCAGTCAGGATAACTGAACCACTTCCCGGCCGTCATTCTGCATACGGCGGTCGGGAAGTGGTTAAATCACCTTAGGGTAGGTAGTAGTAGTAGGCCCAGGTAGGTATAGGTGCCCCCCTCTTAACCCCCCTAATAAAGGTTTTAAACCCCTGATCGCCTGGCGGTGACATTAGTTAGATTTTAGCATCAGTAAGGGTTAGTGTCAATCCCCGGCAGGGTCAGATTAGCATCAGGTACTCTAACACGCACACACACACTAGATAGGTCAGTTAGTAGTATAGTATCTGAACAGATCAATATCCTAATCAGATCTATATTAGCGTTCCCAGTAGATCAGTGTTCTAGAAAACGAGGCGTTAGCCGGATCAGCCCAGATACCTGCTTGCACCTGCGTTTAGCCCCTCTGCCCAGCCCAGCCCACCCAAGTGCAGTATCAAATAGATCACTGACACATGCAAAACACAGCACACATAACTGCAGTGTTCGCAGAGTCAGGTCTGATCTCTGCAGACAATAATAGTTATTTTGGTAGCGATTTGAAGCAGGCTCTGACAATCAGGTGCGCTTTTTTGCCTGTGAGTCACACTAGTGTACCTATAAATTTAGAGGCCAACATGTCCAATCCGAGGCACATTAGTGAAGAGGCCTACACGTTGCTGAACATGACAGATGAGAACGATGGGGAAGCCTCACTGTCAGAATCAGGCTCAGTATGTGGACCAGTAGACAGCAGCGGCACCCTGTCAGATAGCTCTGATGATGGAGTTGTGGTCCCTGCTAAGGTCAGGCATACCTGACCCCGTTCTGCTGTTGTTGGGTTGCAAGAACCGCAGGGCTCTCATATGGAGCAGAGAGCCAGTACTAGCGCTGCTCATCCTTCTGGTGAACTAGCAGAAACCAGCAGCCTAGTACACCCTGGTCGTACAACCAGCACTGCATTAACACTTGGTGACGTGGCGAGTCCCATAAGTGCAGTTCAAGCTGATGTGGCGGCTAGCACAAGTAATGTCCCACAGCAACCAAGACGAAGACAAAGACAGGCCCACAGAGCCCATAGTGCCCTTCCTGGTGCGCTTGCAAGCCCTAATTGGCAGCCCACCACTGATGCAGCACCTGTAAATCCCCAATTCACTGCCCAACCCGGAATTCAGGTGGAAACCGTTGATTTTACGTCACTTGATTTTTATTCACTGTTTTTCATGGAAGATCTCTTCAGCTCTATTGTGGACCAAAGCAATTTGTATGCTGGTCAATACATTGCCGCTAATCCCCATTTGTCACTTGCCAGAGACTGGAAACCTATTACAGTTCCAGAATTTAAAACCTTTCTGGGCCTTTCCCTCCTCATGGGCATAGTTAAAATATCTGAGTTGCGGTCATATTGGTCCATGGACCCAATTCACCATATGCCCGTGTTCTCTGCTTCCATGACCAGGGCACGATACGGGCAGATCTTGCAGTTTATGCATTTTAATGACAATGAACTCTGTCATCTTCGGAGTGACCCTGGATTTGACAGGCTCCACAAAATGTGGCCCCTCGTAAACCACTTCAACCAAAAATTTGCAGCCTTATATATCCCCAATCAAGTTGTCTGCATAGACGAGTCCCTGATTAAATGTTCTGACCATCTTGCTTTCAAGCAGTACCTCCCCAGCAAATGTGCCAGATACAGGGCCACAGTGTATAAGGTCTGTGAAAGGGCCACAGGCTATACATGTAGTTTTATGGTTTATGAGGGAAAAGATAGTCACATGGAGCCCCGCAACTGCCCAGACTACATAGGGAGCACTGGCAAGATAGTTTGGGACTTGGTGTCACCCTTTTCGGAAAGGGGCACCACTTGTACGTGGACACTTGCTACACTTTTTAGTCACTTCTTTGATTCTGGAATTGGCGCATGTGGCACCATTCGATCTAATTGCCGGGGCTTCCCCCAACGGCTGGTAGAATCCCGACTTAGACAGGGGGGAGAGATCCTGCTTGAGAAGTAGTAATTTGTTTGCGGTGAAGTGGAGGGATACAAAGAATGTTTTCGTTCTGTCCTCCCTTCACGCAGACACGGCAGTCCAAATTCAAACAGCGACTGGTGTTGTGGAGAAGCCCCTCTGTGTCCATGAATACAACCTTAATATGGGAGGAGGGGTACCAGTTATTGGCGCCATACTTAATTGCCCGTAAGGCCAGACGCTGGTTCAAAAAAGTGTCTGTGTACTTATTCCAATTGGCTTTGCTGAATGCTTATGTTCTATACAAAGCGTCAGGACGGACTGGATCCTCCCTTAAATTTCAGGAATAGATTGTCACAGCTATTCTTTTTCCAGATGGTGCTTCACCCAACATCCCAATTTAAATGCAGTGAACCGGCTGCACGGGCGGCATTTTCCGGATGCCATTCATGGTACCCCTACCAACCGAGCCCCCCAGAAAAGATGTTGTGTCTACAGATGACACGGATACAGGCATGACACCCATTATTATTGTCCTTCCTGTCCTGACCAGCCCGGTCTTTGCATCGGTGAATGTTTCCACACACTAGTGGAGTGTTAGCGTAGGGTAAAGCACTAAACAGGCATAGGGCACACTGTCACAGGGTCTCCTAAGATGTCACAGCATTTTGAGAGACCCTAACCTGGAACCATTACAGTTATTGTTAAAAAAAAAAGCGTGCCAAAAAAAAAAAATATGTTAAAAAATGTATTAAAACCACAAAAAATAAAAAATTTTATAAAAAAAAAAAAAAAAGCCAAAAACAGTTGTCAGTTTCTAGTTATCTCTCTATTGTTTTCTCTCTATTGTTCACTCGCTCTATTGTTAATGTTTTTTATCATGTTTTCTTTGCAGGTATGTAATTTTTTTATACGTTACTGCTTACCTGTAATGTTCTATTGTTACTGTGTTTTATAATGTTTTCTTTACAGCTATGTCATTTTTCTATGCTTTACTGTTTACTGTGTTTTATTAATTGTTTTTTGCTTTTCAGGTACGCCATTCAGCTGCAGCACCGATTTATTTATCTTGACAGCAACAGTGTTTCCCCCCACGATACATATAGCAGCGACTCCAGCATTTTAGGAGGTGATTTCACCATCACAGTTGAAAAAAAACATATATGCCGGAGTATAGGGGCAGGGGGTGGACATAGGGGAGGTTGCCCCTATGCTCCGGCATATATTTTAGAGTGACACTTGTCGCCTTGCATGCAATCATTTTGAGGCGACTAGCAAGAGTCCGACCCGGGTTTTGCCAGCCACCATGGTAGGGCTGGTTCCGGCTTTCTGGTCCACTCAAACCCCTCTCCACATGCATTTAATAACCAGGATGAGAGCAGAGCACAGCTCTATCCTGGATCTCAGAGGGAGAAAGCTGAGTGAGCGCTGTGTGCTAATATTGGACTCAAAGACTAAGGTTTGCACTGTGCTTATGTTTTGTGGGTGTCGGGGACAGCTTCTCACTGTATAGAGAGGAACCTGACTGTATAGTTTAGCGCCGGACTGTGAGGTTTTGTTTTCTGTGTGTTTTTGACCATTGCAAACCTGTGGCAATAAAACTTGGCAAGCCGCCACATTTTAAACAAACTGATCTCCATTCTAAATCTTTTCCTCTGTAGAGTGATCCCCATGAGCTATTCTCCCACATGTGGTGGAGTTCAGCGAGGCAACTTTCAAATATGGAGGAAATGTTGAGGGCCCTGCTGCAAGCCAATGCAGCCCAGGTAGCAGAAGCCACTGCAGGTCAGAGAGAAGAGTTGCCAGGCTATTGTAGCACAACAGGCAGCCCAGCGGTAAATCATCCGACAGCTCGCAGAGGCCGCTGCAGCTCAGCAAGACGAGAGTCACCAGGCTATTGCTGCACAGCACGCAGCTCTGCAGAAAACCAACCTCCGGTCGCGGAGGCCCTGCTGGAGTTAAAAAAGGGGCCCGCACCTCCCGTGACAGTGGAACCAATGTTGGTACGCACTTTTTACCACATGCAGAAGATGACACCTGTGGATGACGTGAAGGTGTACCTCATGACCTTTGAAAGAGTCGCTCTTTGTGAAGGATGGCCAAAAGAACAGTGGGCGGGACTGCTGACACCCATTCTTGACTGGTGAACCCAAAAGGCCTATTTGGATCTGGAAACAGATAAGGCCCAGGACTATGAGACTCTAAAGGCAGAGATACACCTGCCTGGGGGTCATCATGGCAGTCCAGGCCCAACGTGTGCATCAGTGGGCACCGACAAGCCACCCCGTTCGCAGATGTTCGGCCTAGTTCACCTTAACAGGAAATGGCTACAGCCATAGACTTTGTCCCCAGATTGTGAAGCGCGTGGTCATGGACCACTATCTAAGGGCGCTCCCTGTGGCCTTGAGGAAATGGGTCAGCCATGGGGACTCCAAACCTGCCAACCAATTGGTGGACCTTGTGGAGAGATACACTGCTGCTGAGGACTTTTTGCGCCCATCTGCGCCCCACTCCAATGTGTCTAGAGGTGAAAAATCGCCTGGCGGACCCGGTAAGACTGTTCCAGGGTTCAGGGCATGGGGAAATTTGATAAAACTGATACGGTTAAAGAGACTGGGGGCTCTAGACCTGGAGACTGGCCAAAGAAGCCAGGAAAGTCTTGGGGACCCTTGAGAGGACTGGGTAAAGAACACATACAGTGCTACCGATGCCATGCATTGGGCCATATTGCTGCCAATTGTCCCCTGAATGATGAACCCATGCAATGTGATTATGCTTATGTGAATACAGTGTCATGTTCAAGTCACATTGGAGAAGCAAATGTGTGTGATTTTTGTGGATGGGAGAGCAGTCACTGCACTGCTTGACTCGGGTAGTGTGATAACATTGGTAAAAAGCAATTGTGTAAATCCTGCAAGGTTGCACCCTTGCACTGTAGGAGTCATCTGCATCCATGGGGACACCCGTAACTACCAGACGGCGGGGGTTGAGATTGACACCCCTTGCGGTAGTGCGACTCATTCAATGGGGTTGGTACCTTTACTACTTTATGATGCCCTAGCGGGCAGAGATTTTTCCCATTTTTGCAGGTTAGGGGAAGTCACAGGGAGTCGAGGATAGAGCTCCCCCTGCTGCGGAAGCACGGGACCTCTCGGCAGACCCGTTTTACCAAATTGAAGGGGAGACTGATGGCAGGACCAAGGAGGAAAGAGACCCTCTTCCTTTTCCTGTACTGGCTGGGGAGCCGGAGGAGCTGGAAAATAGCTCAGAGCGGGGGGCTAATGACTCAGACAATATCTCTGACCCTAACGGTGAGAGTGAACCGAATGTAGTACCTGATTTAAGGGTCCGGAGAGGACTTCTGTATGTAACAACTATGGGCTGTCAGTCTCCTTAGAGCCAGAGAAAACATGAAGGTGATGGATGGGGAACCTGTGGACCCTAATTGGGGGGTGTCGTTTCCCTACATGGCGCTTAAAAATGATTTGTTTTATCAGGTTGTGAAACATTGGGAGGATGAAGTGGAACAGCTTGTGGTTCCCAAACCATTCCTTAGGATGGTGCTAGATGTGGCTCATGGGCATGTAATGGGGGGACATCTGGGTATGGAGAAAACCAGGGAGAGAATAACCCAGAGATTCTTCTGGCCTGGGTTGTATGCAGATGTCAAAAAATACTGTGAATCATGCCCTGAGTGTCAAATGACGGCCCCTCACCCCATTTTCGTAGTCCCCTTGTCCCACTTCCCATAATTGAAGTGCCATTTGAGTGAATTGGCATGGATCTCATGGGACCAGTAGCAAAATCTGCCTGGGGACACCAACACATCCTGGTGATCCTGGACTATGAGACCTGCTATCCTGGGGCCATACCCTTGTGGAATACCTCCGCTAAGACTATCGCCAAGGAACTGGTCCAGGTGTTTAGTTGGGTGGGGATCACTAAAGAAATCTTGACGGATCAGGGTACCCCATTCATGTCCAGCGTGACCAGAGAATTGTGCAAGTTGTATAAAATCTCCCATCTCTGTACCTCTGTTTACCACCCCCAAACTGACAATCTGGTGGAAAGGTTTAACAAGACCCTCAAGAGTATGCTAAAAAAAAGGTGGTGGATAAGGCCTCATACACACGGACGTTTTTTGACGCCGGTGTTTTCTGGCGTTTTTTGCAGCTCTCCATGTTAGTCAATGGCCCCATAAAAACGTCGGCGTTTCTGAGCTGTAGGTGGCGTCGGCGTTAGTGAGCAGAAAGTAGAACCCATGGCCATCGCGTTCTGAGGCTGTAACATTTTGACGTTTTTTGACGCCGACGCCACAATATGCCAAGAAACGCCAACATATGCCACCATATGCCACCTATTATTATACCGGCGTTTTCTGGCGTTTTTTGACACTGACGTTTTTAGGTTGAAAAATAGCAGAGGGATGATTTCTTTTTAAAAAACGCCTATTGACGCCGACGCTCACTAACGCTCAAAAACGCCAATGCATAACGCAGAAAGACGCCGCCTTTTTTTCCTTGACGTCGGGCCCGACGTTTTGTTTATTTTTTTAGAAACGTCCATGTGTATGAGGCCTAAAGATGGGCGAAATTGCAATTTTTTTGCTGCCGTACCTCATGTTTTGCATACCAGAGGTTCCGCAGGCATCTACGGGATATTCCCCCTTTGAACTCTTGTATGGTACGACATCCCAGGGGGCTTCTAGATGCTAGATGTCGCAAAAGAGACGTGGGAAGGAAAGGACACCCTATATAGAAGCGTCATACAGCACGTCTCCTTGATGCAGGATCTAATCGCACCTGTCCTGCCCCTTGTACGAGAGCATATGGAGCAAGCCCAGGAAGCCCAGAGAAGGGTTTACAATCGGGGTGCCAAAACCCGAACGTTCAACCCCGGAGACAGATTGCTGGTGCTAGCCCCCACGGTTGAAAATAAATTCCTGGCAAAGTGGCAGGGTCCCTTTGAGATTAGGGAAAGAGTAGGAGAAGTAAACTACGTTTACCAGCCTGGGAAAAGGAAACCGGAGTCGATTTACCATGTTAATCTCCTAAAACCGTGGAAGGACAGAGAGAGTTTATTGGCGGTGCCCACTCCCCAAAAGGACAGGTTACCCCTGAACCCGGATGTCCCCATAACCGAGTCCTTGTCCCTGAAGCAACAAAACGACATTAAGGAATTTGTCAGTTAAAATAGAGACTTTTTCTCTTCCCTACCCGGACTGACCACTGTAATACAGCATGACATAATCACGGAACCAGGGGTCTGTGTAAATGTAAAACCCTACCGAATACCTGAGGCTAGATGAGAGGTGGAGGCGAGAGAAATAAAAACCATGTTGGAGTTAGACGTGATAGAGGAGTCCCACAGTCCCTGGTCGAGCCCTATAGTACTGGTCCCAAAGCCCGATGGCATTTTCCGGTCCTGGTCCGCTGGTTGACGAACTTGTTGAAAAGTTGGGAGGTGCCCTAGTCCTAACTAAGGGATACTGGTAGATCCCCATAACAGAGTCAGCAAAGGAAAAAACTGCCTTCTCTACCCCCAAGGGGTCCTTCCAATACAAGTGAATGCTGTTTGGTCTGCATGGGGCCCCTGCATCCTTTCAGAGGGTGATGGACAAAACTTTGAGGCCACATCGACTCTATGCAACGGCCTATCTGGATGAGGTGGTCATCCACAGCCCAGATTGGTTATCACATCTGCCCCGGGTGCAGGCAGTGGTAGATTCACTGAGGGTAGCAGGCTTAACAGCCAACCCAAAAAAGTGTGCCATAGGTCTAGAGGAGGCCAAATACCTTGGGTATGTTATTGGTCTGATTAAGCCCCAAACCAATAAGATTGAGGCCATTCAAAAGTGGCCCCAACCGGTGAACAAGAAACAGGTTTGTGCCTTTCTGGGATTACAGGGTATTACCGACGCATCATCCCTGACTTTGCACCATTGCCATCCCTCTGATTGATCTGACGAAGGGTAGAGGGTCAGAAATGGTTAAGTTAATCCCGAAGCAGAGAAGGCCTTCCAGAAGTTGAAGCAAGCCCTTTGTGTACAGCCGGTGCTCTTGACCCCAGACTTCACAAAGGAATTTGTGGTTCAAACCGGCGCCTCTGAGGTGGGACTAGGAGCTGTTTTTTGTCCCAGATCAGAGATGGTGAGGAACACCCGGTCATCTACTTAAGCAGGAAGCTTAATGGGCATGAAAGGAATTATGCCATTGTCGAGAAGGAGTGCCTGGCTATCAAGTGGGTCTTAGAGGCCCTAAAATATTACCTGCTGGGAAGGTCATTCAGGCTAGTCATTGACCATGCCCCCCTTAAGTGGATGTGTAACAACTGGGAGAAAAATAGTCGGGTGACTAGGTGGTCCCTGGCCCTACAGCCGTTTATGTTTTTGGTGGAACACCGGGCTGGAAGGCTCCAAAATAATGCCAATGGTCTTTCCCGGGCCCACTGCGTGGTAGGTACAGTAGCTCTGCCCCAGAGGCTTAAGCAGAGAGGGGGGATATGTGACGTTATGAGAGGCACCACAATGGACAGGCGATACGTGTCGCCTCGCATGCGATCATTTTGAGGAGACTAGCGAGAGTCCGACCCAGGTTTTGCCAGCCACCGTGGTAGGGCTGGTTCCGGCCCAGACTTTCTGGTCCACTCAAACCCCTCTCCACCTGCATTTAATGACCAGGAAGAGAGCAGAGCACAGCTCTATCATGGATCTCAGAGGGAGAAAGCTAAGTGAGCTAATATTGGACTCAAAGATTAAGGTTTGCACTATGCTTATGTTTTGTGGGTGTCAGGGACAGCCCCTCACTGTATAGAGAGGAACCCGACTGTATAGTTTAGCGCCAGACAGCGAGGTTTTGTTTTCTGTGTTTTTTTCTTATTTGTTATTGACCATTGCAAACCTGCGACAATAAAACCTGGCAAGCCACCATATTTTAAAGAAACTGACCTCCATGCTGAATCTTTTCCTCTGGAGAGTGATCCCCGCAAGATAATCTCCCACAGGTGCTATGCCCATCATTAGAAGTGGGTGGATGCAGGGCGGTTTTCTAATGGTGGGTGTACCCACCGATTGATTCTTTTTTTTTTTCATTTAAACCACAGGCTGCGTGAAAAAAAAAGAACATTACAACATATGCCCAACAAGGACCAGCTATGTACTAGTATGTTGCTGGTCTTTGAGTGATTTTCTCTCTCCTGTCCCACCAGGGAATGCAAGAATGCAGCCAGTGGTTCTGCCAGCTGACCATAGAGCTGATCGAAGATTAGAATGTCTCCAATAATTTCTATGGCTTAAGAAACTGGAAGATACAAGCATTTCATGACTTTGGTTTCACCGGACATATACAGCGCCATTGGGAAATTGGGAAAGTATCTTATCACACTGACATGGACCTTTATGGATAGGCACCTCCTATCCTCATATTGATTAGTGGTTCCAAATTAATAACTACTGCAGTAGGGAACAGACATAAAATATACACTCAGCATCATTCCAAATAACAGTTATGTTTTATTATGATGCAACTGAAGGTTTTTAAACACATGATTACTTAGGTATCACATTAATATTACAATTGTACTTGTATGGTAACAAGAGCGTATGTACAGAAGGTCATTTATTAATAAGTGCAGAGATGATACAGGAACAGCAGACGCGTTTCGGCGGGACAAGCCGCCTTGGTCACAGCTAACAATGACACTAAAAATCATGACATATATATATTAATATTACAATTGTACTTGTATGGTAACAAGGGGCATAACATAGGCAGGCTAATTCTAATCATGACTCAAAAGAATGAAAACATTATTAGTGCCGTGTGCATAATGAGTGCAGTGTGCAATTCATACAAAATAGAATACAATTATATACAAAACTTACAAATTTCCTTTACAATTTCCCCTCTTTTGATCAATGTTTTGATCACTAACCATACCCACTAGCACCTTTAACCTGGAACCTCCACACGCTTAGGTGGAGATAGTGCCGGCCAATGAGGCAAAACTCCCCTGTTGAGCATATAATAGCTCAGCAGCTTTTCCATTAGAAAATTACTTTTCATTGTGAAAAATAAATGATTAGTAAGAAATATTTACAGAGTACTAGCTGTACACTCCTGTGTCCAGACTGGTCTTCTAGCTTAATTGTTGGCATGCTGATTTATCAGCATATGTAAACACAGACAATGCTACATAAAATGGAAGACATACAAAAAAAAAAAATAGGACTTCAACATGGCTGAACTACTTTTCAAAGCACATTAAATATATATATATATACATATATCCCTTACAATTAAAGCATTTGAATAAATAGTACCCTACAGGGAAACAAATCAAACACAGAGATACTTTCATTCAGTAATTTTTTGCAGTGTCTGGTGTGGATCCAAGTGACTTTTCCTTCAAGTTTTGCAAAACTGTACATGAATAGACGCTGTATTCAGTTTCCAAACATTTCCTTATAATATAAAAAAAAGTCTCTTAACACTCCACAAGTCACCTGGCTTTAGTTTTAGATCCTTCTGAACTGCTAGGATCTGGAATTGGGGAGAAAACACATTAGTTTGTCAAAACCCTTAAAAGATTAACAACATTCTCTGTGAGATCCGAATGGAGGACTTCAGCTGCTGAGACAAAATATAAGCAAGAGAGTAACACACTCCCAAACAAAATCTCAGAGTACAATGTCCCCTCAAAGCTTCTATTAAGCACTCTCCTATAAAATGATTATTATGGCAGCTGTATTCCAATTTACAACCTCATCTCAATCTTTTTTTTTCCTGTCAATAAAGGTTTACTGTATGTATGTAAAATTACAAAATTGTTATCTTAATCTAAACTAACCCCATATTACTACGATTGTAAGCTCCTTGAGGGTAGGGACTGATGTGAATGTACAATGTATATATGTAAAGCGCTGCATAAATTGACAGCGCTATAGAAGTACCTAAAATAATAATAATATTACAAATTTCCCCAATAACCTGGATTTCATTTCCAACCATTGGTTGTCTAAACCAATTACAACATATCTATTTTATTATTGTTAACCTCATATCATAAATAAATACTCAAGTGATAATCTCAATATCACACTCTAATTCGAAAATATATCCACGGATATATTTCCCTAAAGGAGGACATTTTACTTAATTCCCCTTTTATTTATTTATTTATTTTTTAAATGCACTGTTTCCACTTTGAAAGGATATTTAATTTGTGTTATTCTATACTTTGTGCACTTTTCTATGTATGCGTTTAAATGTAACCTTCATTTTACCATGTTTGCAAAACAGTTTAAAAAATGATTGTGATCACATTGTTTAGCATTAGATAAATTAACTCAGCACATTTTTTATGATATACTCGATCTTGCCAACTTATCCTTGTTCTTTCCCTGTACATTCTTTCATGAGAAATGGGAAATGGAGGGGTACATGTAACATGACCCACACACAAGTTGTAGAACTAAAAGTCCCAGCATACACACACATATACAATTATCTCTCTAAAATTGCTTACATGTTTCCCATTTGTACACAACACATGCATATCTTTGTATCACTTTCTTTTAACTCTCTTTAATATTTCCCTTCTTAAATTGAGTTTTACCTCCCTAAATTCTGCTTTCCTTATTTTTTTCTGATATTCCTTGCATCCCATGTATTGTAATCCCATACTTCACATACTGTAGCTTCTATGATCAGACAGGTAGACATAGTGCTCATCCCATCTTCCCTCTGACAACATATAAAGTATTCTGTTTTAGAATGTACTAGTTGTAGTTCCTGACCCTAAATTCATCCCACACCTTAACATCAAAATGTCCATTTCTGTCTAGTGTTAATTGTCTGTCACCCTCACATAAATAGCTGTTCCTCTAGCTCAGCCTTTCTCAACCTCTTCAACACCGAGGAACCCTTGAAATAATTCGCTGGTCTCAGGGAACCCCTGCTAAAAATTAAAAATCTACAACTCATGATACATTAGTGTGATGGTCAATGGGAAGAATGCTCCTTACACTTGTGGTCATTGGGAATAATTACCCCCTTACAGATAGCTAAAAAGATCAATGGTATCATTGGGAATTTTTTTGAGAGGTACAAATTGACCATTGCTCAAGGAACCCCTAGCAACCTCTGGAGGAACCCTAGGGTTCCACGGAACCCTGGTTGAGGAACTCTGCTCTAGGTGTTTAAATCTGCATGATTCTTAGTCCTTTGGTAACCATGTTATCCATTATGGATCGCTGTCCACTCTATCCCTTTATCTAGGGGCTCAGTATAGGCGTAAACCGCACCGTCGGTTCATATATTTTATAGCGCTCCTCTTGCCTGGGCATTTTTGAGGGTCTCTTACCCTTCATTCCCTTACTTAATGCCCATAATGACTGGCCTCTAACAACTTTATCTAGCAGATATGTACTTCATATAACCTGTGAACAGCACTATTCTTCTTTTCTTATCTATAACACTGCGATGGACAGTAGACAGTAACAACATAACATTTAACCACCAATCAATACAGTTCGATTAAAGGGAGTAAAATAGGTACCCTTTGTCCCAAAAATGCCTTATAAAGTCTGATAACTCAAATGTAAGCAAAAGGCTTACCTCAGCCAGCTGATTATCAGAAATTCCCAGATTGTCTCAAGCTCCTCGTTTCGGATTCTCAGGGTCACCTGAAAATCTCCTCCTGAGGCAAAGCTCGCCATCTGACATGGAAATTTATAGATAGGTAACTCCAAATAGTGGCTACAAATTAATAACTACTGCAGTAGGGAACAGACATAAAAGATACATTCAGCATCTTTCCAAATAACTGTTCTGTTTTATTATGACACAATTGAAGGTTTTTATACACATGATTACGTAGGTATCACATTAATATTACAATTGTACTTGTATGGTAACAGGGGGCGTAACATAGGCAGGCTAATTCTAATCAGGACTCGAAAGACTAAAAACATTATTAGTGCTGTATGCACAATGAGTGCAGTGTGCGATTCATACCAAATAGAATACAATTATATACAAAACTTACAAATTTCCTTTACACACTGATCTTGGTGTGGTCAGATGCTTTAAGGGCTATGGAGAGATCTAGAGTCTAATAGGCCCCAAATTAAAAAAAAAATATCCTACACTACCTATTTTTATCATAGGGGACATTTAAATTCCCCGTCGGTCTCGTGTCATATGTAAACAGCAATTGCACCATGCATGTGAGGTATCAATGCGAACATCAGATCGAGGGTAGTAATTCTAGCATTAGACCTCCTCTGTAAATCTAAAGTGGTAAACTGTAAAGGCTTTTAAAGGCTTTTAAAAATGTATATAGTTTTTCTCCACTACGCGGGTGTGCGTAATTTTAAAACATGTCGTGTTTGGTATCTATGTACTCAGCACAAGATCATCT
>BLSH010531864.1:125286-149045 GCA_018402905.1 Glandirana rugosa
TTTTCCCAATCTTGGAAAGTAGACATCCCAAGCTATTTCCTGAGAGGCATGTTGAGTCCATGGAATATTTTATATTTTGTCACAAGTTTCAGGAAGATTTACATTTTTTTTTTTTTACAAAAAGTTGTCACTAAATTATATCTTGCTCACACATGTCATGGGTATATGTGAAATTACACCCCACAATACATTTTGCTGCTTCTCCTGAGTACGGGGATACCACATGTGTTAACATTTTTTGGAGCCTAGCCACATACGGGACCCCAAAATCCAGTCACCGCCTTCAGACTTTCTAAGGGCGTAAAATGTTGATTTTACTCCTCACTACCTGTCACAGCTTTGGAGGCCCTGAAATGTCAAGATAACACATAACTTCCCCCACCCCAAATGACCCCATTTTGGAAAGCAGACACCCCAAGGTATTTTCTAAGAGGCATGGTGAGTATTTAGCAGCTCTCATTTGTTTTGAAAAATGAAGAAAGAAAAGGAAAATGTATATATTTTTTTTTTTTTAGTTTTCAAAACTTTGTGGCAAAAAGCAAGATCTGCAAAATACTCAACATGCCTCTCAGCAAATAGCTTGGAGCGTCTACTTTCCAAAATGGGGTAATTTGAGGTGGGTTTGTGCTATCTGGGCATTTCATGGCCTCCGAAACTGTGATGGGTAGTGTGGAGTGAAATCAAACATTTACGCCCTTAGAAAACCTGAAGGCGGTGACTGCTTTTCTGGGTTCTGTACGCAGCTAGGCCGCCAAAAAGTCTCACATATGTAGTATCCCCGTACTCAGGAGAAGCAACTGAATGTATTTTGGGGTGTAATTTCACAAATACCCATGGTATGTTTGAGCAATATATCATTTAGTGACAACTTTGTAGGAAAAACATTTTTTTGTAATTTTCCCGAAACTTATGGCAAAATATTAAACATTCCATGGGCTCAGCATGCCTCTCAGCAAATAGCTTGGGGTGTCTACTTTCCAAAATGGGATCATTTGGAGGGGGCTTTGTGCTATCTGGGCATTTCATGGTCTCCAAAACTTTAATGGGTAGTGTGGAGTGAAATCAAAAGTTTACGCCCTTAGAAATCCTGAAGGCAGTGATTGGTTTTTGGGGTTCTGTACGCGGCTAGGCTCCCAAAAAGTCTCACACATGTGTTATCCCCATACTCAGCAGAGGCAGCAGACTTTGTGTAAATTAATATTTATGTCATTCTCAAAACTTTTGGCCATGGCAGTACAATTCTTCAACCTGTATGTGAAATTTCTTTTTGCTGAATACTAAATCATTTTGCTTCAGTATTTAAAATTTTACATGAGCGGATCCTTATTTTATCATCAAAGAAAAACGCCTGACCACAAGATGTCACTGTAGGCCTCTAAATGTCATGTATCGGCCATTCATAAGCAACTGGCCAGAATTCAAATCTCTTTCATTAAGAAGATGCTCCTCACACTCACTGGGAGACAAAATGTATAAAAGCAGAATTGTTTCATCTGAAATGATGGACTCAGCTGGGATCCCTAATAGACAGGTTCTCCAGCAAGCAGCAATAATTCTTAGGAGAAATATGAGTCTTATAAGCACAGCAGCACTGGATAATTAGAAGTAATTCTTGGAATAACGACAAATGCTAATTATGTTTTTGATTGCTGTTTACTTGTTTGCTAGAGCTGAGATGAGTGATTTTTGGTGAAGTTGATTTCGCCACAAAATTACAAAATATGCACCAAAAAAAAAATTACCAGATTTGCTTATTAAACTCCTTGCAAAAAAAGAAAAAAAAAGCTGGATTCACACTTCTGCTTTGCTATACCACGCCTAACATGTTTTGCTGAGCTATTGGTTTTGATTGAGACACCAAAGCACAAAAGCAACACACCTGCGTTGTAGCGCACTGCAATGCATGGCAGTTTGAAAAAGTATCCTTAACCAAGCCCAAAAAAGAATGTACTCCATGTGCGCTTTACAGCCAAAGACCTTAGGTGGGTGCTGTAGCAAACCGACAGATGGTGCCATCAGCAAAATGGACAAAAGTCCATAGGTAAAGTGGCCTCATACACACAAAAAATACCAAGCAAATCTTTTCTTCACCCCTTTAAAAGCAAGTGATTGTTCGGGGCCTCAGGGGACCCCTTCCTCAGGCAGACAGTGGCAACAAACAAGAGTGAAAAACAGGTTTAAATAGACAGAACAACCAATCCATCCCAAGGGCATTGATTTAGTGGCAGTATCGCATCCAGAATGGCTGGCAGCTGCTTTCCACAAAATCTGAAAAAGTGAACTACCAATTAAAGATTTTCAGAATGTAGTACCCTGGTCTTAGTCAGGGTTGCTAACAAATTTAGTTTGCTAGGTGGTAACTAGCCTGGCTAATTGTAAGGGGGACCCACTGACTTTCCCCTAACTCTGGATTTGATGCATCTCTCTCTTCTGTTACTAGGTGGCATTGTTGCCTGTGACATTAGGATGACAAGGGCATAGTGAACTCAGACTAGGAGTGGATAGTGTAGATAG
Organism: Glandirana rugosa; assembly: GCA_018402905.1. Lineage (NCBI taxonomy): Eukaryota > Metazoa > Chordata > Amphibia > Anura > Ranidae > Glandirana > Glandirana rugosa. Next base: position 127,801 of record BLSH010531864.1, read on the forward strand.
GAGTTCAGAAATATTCCTCTGGCATACAGACAATGGTGTTCATTGCTTAACATGGGAACTCACTCTAGTGTTTGCTTTTGAATAAGACTAATTACAGCAAGGATGATGCTATGTGGGAGTTGTAGTGTGAAAAGAGGAAACAGTCAGCAGACTCTTATTTGAAGGACTCCATTTCCCATCAGGCTGTGCTGCGCTGGAGACTTCTGGGAGCTGCAATGCATTGTAGGAGACTTATGTAAGGGGAAGGAGGAGCTAACAACGGCCTCTTGGGAACAGTGTGATCAATCAGAGCGGAGCCCTGTGTGCTGCTGCTATCAGATATAGGCCTGCGGCCTATGTACAGCGTTCCAGCCGACTGAATTATCTGCAGGTGACATAGCTAGCCATCGCTCTCCAGCATTGCAGTGAGTGAAAGACAGAGCGATCTTAAACTCATCTTTGTTTGGATAGAAGCCACAGCAGCTGCTGAAAACAGTCATGTCAGTCGATCAGGAGAGCTGCAAGGGGTGCAGTGGATGCCTTCTACCTCCCAGGAGCAAGCAGCCTGTGTGAACTAATGGTCCAGCGTTACCAGCATCATCATCTGAAGTGCCGGATCGTCTGTTTGCTTACAGTACTTTGATGTCGGTGAGCGGGCTCAGGCCCACACATAAGAGTACTTATACTGTCTATGCAACATCTCTTTATTGCTTCTTGGATTACCGTTGCTACCAGTTTATTCATAGAAGCCAGCGTGCATTGAAAATTCTTCAGTATGTAACCTCTTTGTGCCTCATCCCAGTGATTGAAAGTACACAGTATTCATAGGTACCTAAATTCTTATTGCCGGCAGAAGACTGCTTGAACTCTGCAAGACAGGATTGCTGCATCTACATCTCTTCTTCTACTCAGTTATATGCTCAGGGTTATATGCTTGGTATTGCTTAATCTCCTAAGAACTCTCTAGCCAGAACAGAAGTTAAACAGAAGTCATAATTATCTAGTGTAGTCGCTTAGCTATAGTTTAACTGCTAATTGATATAGCACATCTGCGCATTATAGAATATTGTTTATCCTTTGAAACAGAATCCATTGAGTGGCACCAATTTATCCTTTGGGTCATCTATTTGAAATAGGGATTTACTGTATTATTTGTCTGGACAATTTCGGTAGATATTACCAAATTACCTTTTTTCTCAAAGACCCTTTAGGTTTTGATTAAACTCAATTGGAGGAATTATATTTTTCTTAACTATTGTTGTTGTAGAATACAGGGAGTGGTGAAAGTGTACAAATCATTTACTCCCTTTGTTCACCAGAATCCTCAGTTGTGACTACTTATGTAAAGGATTATAATACTTTCTGTTATAAAGTTGTTATTTCTTGCAGAAACAAGAGTTAAAGTAAACTGTAACTATAACTATACCTGTGTTGTAGTCTCCATTGCTGAAATAGAGTTATTGTTCTTAAAACCTTGCAATATGAGTGAACCAAGAGTGTCAGGGGTGATGGAGGACTCTCTGAATGAGGATATACAAGGGGGAATTGATTCTTTAAGCAACCCTCAAGGGGGCAGCGCTACAATAGGTTGTTTCAGCCAATTGGCAGGGGTTTTCTTTGGCCCCTTGACCTGCAGGGAGAGCCTATTTATTCAGGAGGAGTCAGGTGATCATGGTTTTGTGCCACCTGGACGGCTGTCTGAATGGACATGTGTTACAAGGCTCCGGGTTGCTAGGCCAGAAGCCTGCGGCCTATCCTGGGAGCACCTAGCTACTAGGCTGTCTGAGGCTTCTACAGGTTTGAGAGAAGCAGCGTGGGGGTTGGGGCTTCAGGCCGGAAGCCCAACCAAGTTACAGAGGTTCCACCAGATGGGAAACCGGATCGTTGCCAGCGGTGAGGGAGAAACAGTTGCCATAAGGGACGATCACTCCTATCGCCAGTGGCAAGTGAGGATCAAGGCTAGAGGTAAAGGGGAAGCAGTTGCCGACAAGGGACAACCACTCCTGTTATCAGAGGCCAATGTATGGAAGTCTGAAGAAGTACCAGAGCAGCCTGTTCACCAGCCGGGGACAGTGAAAAGTGGGAAAGCTTCAGCAGTGTGCCAAGCCAGGGACCCAGCGGGTTAGCAGGGGTGAAGCTTGAGGATTATACAGCGGGTTAGCTGTGGAAGAGCTCAAGGGATCCAGTGATGACTGGGATCTTGAAGTCTAGTGAGGGACCAGGAGCTCAGTGAATGAAGATCTACAGTAGGATACTGTGATATGTGAGAGAAGATCTATAACGGGTTACTGTGAGTTACATGTACAGATCTCTATTGACTGTGGAAAGTTCAGTTGCCATAGGAGTGTCACGTTCCACGTACTTGGTAGGTGAGCCCGATTATGCAAAGGAAGACCTCCGTTACGTATCTGACTCGTGGCCCCTGATAGAGCAGACAGGAAGCTCGGAAGTGCAAAATGGTATGAGTGCCTGGCATGATTGCAGTGAGGAGGGCTCCTCCAGAGTTCCAAATAATCCAGAGGGATGCACCAGCAGGGTGGAAATCCAACAACAAGTGAACAGCAGCTGGATCAGCTGAAGACTAGATGTAACTCACAGGAATGTGGAGCAAGCTAACAGCAGACAGGCTTTGCAGGATTAAGGGCACAGGCAGGTGCTGGCAGGCTGGATCACACTCAGGCAGGGGATCCAGGAAGCAGCTGTGAAGCCAAGGCAGGGTCAAGGTGCAGGCCGGGTCGGTAACAGGCAGACAGCGTAGTACCAGGGGAGCAGGCAAAATGAAGGTCAAACAAGCCGGGGTCAGGTGCAGGCAGAGAGCAGGAGAAGTCAGAGGCAAGCAGGGTCAAACACAAGATGGATCACAGGTTCAAGGTAAAAATGGGAGGGGTCACGGGGAAGCTGCAGATCAGACAGCACTGGGCTTGTTTAAATAGCTTTTGGCGTCCCGGGAATCATGCACGCATGCTCATTGGCGCTTGCAGACGCACTAGCTTGAATAGAGCTTCTGGAGTGAATTTCCTGACAAGGAAACAGCAGTTCTACAAATACAGTAGCTGCATCTAGCTTAAAGGCCCTCCACCTGTATAGCTGTCTGCCTATTATTTTTGTCTCAGAGTCTGCCAATTGCTATTGCATCTGCCTAAGGGTGTTCTGGCCCTAACTCTCTCTCCACCAGTTCTGGTTTAGAGACAATAAATCTCTTTTTTTGCATTCAAAAAGTGACTCTTGCCCATGTTTCCAATTTGCATTACACCCACCATGCCTAATAACCCACACTTCAAGGAAGGACGACAGCTCTCCCTGACTCTGGAGGTCACCACTACGTTAAAAATTATATTATACAAATTAGCAAACCAGATATTACGAAACTCAGTAATTAGCAGTGCTTAATAGTAGTTCATAAGATAAACTGTCCACCCAGTGAAAGAATAGGATGGCTTGAAGAAGAATCACAGAAATTAAAAACAGTCCATTTAAGTATCGCTTAAATTTATAAATCTTCTCTGTCACTGCATGAGTTCAATTCCACCACTCCTCGTGAGTATGACAGGACATACACCTCTCCCCACATCGATGTTAACTCACCAGCTGGAGTTGCCTTACACTCTCGTGTTTGGCAAAAACGTGATTTGTCTCTTAACCCAAGACAACAGAGGGTGATTAATCAGCTTGCCTCCCGACCATAAAACACATAGAGGGAATAGAAAAGTAGTGCCGGACACTCTCCCCCCTGCAATACTGCAGGGGAGAGAGTGATGTGCAATAAAGTTTGATTTTAAACGATATCACACGATGTCCAGCACTACTTTTGACTCTTCCTGTGAGTCCGTCACCCCAATCCTGGCGGTTCCCCTGCTCTTGACTCCTCTCCCTCAGAGCCTGCGCAGACACCATAAAGAGATGGTCAGAGGCTCAACAACTCAACCCCCAGGGGTCACACCATATGCTGTCTCTGAGGGAGAGGAGTCAAGAGCAGGGGAACCGCCGGGATTGGGGTGACGGACTCACAGGAAGAGTCAGACGTGTGTGGACTGTAGAAAGGACAATATAGGATGAAACTAGAGCTGGACCCTGCTCGGTGCACCTGAGAGGAGTACTGTCTGCACTATTGGAGTCTTTATCTATTACATGAATGGCTGTATCCATGTATGGGATCCACTTACAAGCCTGTGATGCTCTCCCTGCTGTGATTGGATGATCTTTTGTTGCTCTCTCTGTTTGGATTGTCTGGTGTAGAGGTGTACACTGATCCTCCATAACAGGGGATCTGTGCAATCTGGTAAGGAGCTGTGTGTGGAGGTGTCACTGGTGATGGTTTGCACGACTGCCGTGAACATATATCTGTCATACAAGTGATCTTGAATCTGGATACACTTTTTGATTATTGGACTATATTGGGCTTTGCGCTGCAGTTTTGCCTACTATAAGTTTAATGGTTTCTACTGACCAGTCTGCTTAGCTGCATAGTCAGTTTTTTTCATCTCAAGCGCAGGATTGTATATTATATTTCGTTAACCTTTTATAAATAAACCTGGCTGCCAGACAGATTTTAAGGAACTGCTGTCTGAACTGTCTAAATCCCAGGGAAGCTGATCCTCATAAGAGCTAATCCCTCACACTTGGTGGACTCAGCGGGCAGTTTCCAAAAAAGCCAGTGAAACAAAAGTTGGCTACCAGCTGCAAAAGTTGACACCAGCAGATGATGTGTAAGCATACCTAACCACCTTTGAGAGAGTTGCTGTGTGGGAAGGTTGGCAAAAAGACCAATAGGCTGGACTATTAGCCTCTTTTCTGACAGAAGAACCCCGAAAGGCTTACTTTGACCTGGAACCAGACAAGGCCCAGGACTATGAGACATTAAAGGCAGAGATTCTCACACGTCTGGGCGTCACCATGGTCGTTAGGCTCAACGGGTGCACCAGTGGTTCTACCATGTGGACAGGCCACCCCGCTCTCAGATGTTCGACCTGATCCACCTCATCAGGAAGTGGCTGCAGCCAGAGACTTTGCCAGGTCCTCAGATTGTGAAGCGCGTGGTCATGGACCTCTATCTGCGCGTGCTTCCACTTACCTTGAGAAAGCAGGTCAGCCATGGGGACCCCAAAACTGCAACCCAACTTGTGGGCCTCATAGAGAGATACAGTGCTGCTGAGGACTTGTTGCACCAGTCTGCGCCCTATTCCAATGTATCTAGGGGTGAAAGATCATCCAGAGGATCCGGTAAGACTGTTCCTGTGCTCAAGGGCATGGGGAAGACTGATAAGACTGCTGTTACGGCTAATGAGACTATGGACTCTAGACCTGGAGACTGGCCAAAGAAGCCAGGAAGGTCTTTGAGACCCTGGAGAGGACTGGGTATAGACCACATACAGTGCTACCGATGCCATGTATTGGGACATATTGCTGCCAACTGTGCCCTAAATGATGAACCCATGCAATGTGATTATGCTGTTATGAATAGACACCTCTCTCTTTTTGATAAAAAATGCAGTGCTTAAAAGTTCATGTATAAAACAGATCATATGAATAAACTGGTAAAAAAAAGTCCAAAAAGTGCATGTGCAACAGCAGCAATAAAAACAGTGCTGGGAACCAGCACACCACACAGTCCAAAAACAGCATATGAGTGCAGAACTTCAGACCAGTGCAGAGGAGGGATCCGTTACCAAGAGGGAGAGGGGGGGTTCAACAAGGCCTCTTACCCCAGCTGTTGGACCACTTCGCGAGAAGGTAGTCAGAAAGGCATTGTTGCTAACAATCCACCAACAGGGATAAGTGGATAAGGGAAAGAGCAATCTGGCAGGAACGACTCCCTCAATATAGCACATGTAATAGAACGCAGAGACACCTCATTGTGCAGCAAATTTTAGCAAGGGGTTACATTTATTGAGAAGCAAGACAGATACTCACAAACATCCTTGACATAAAAATGCAGTGTGTCTAAGTGTGGATCAAACAGCAAGTTGTCTCCGGCTGCTGTGTAATAAAGGACCACTCGGCAGCGTCACAATACCCTTCTCTTTTTGCACAGGTCGCATGTACTGCATCACGTCAGGGTCACATGGAAAAGCAAATGTGTGTGATTTCTCTTGATGGAAAGCCAGTCACTGCACTGCTTGACTCTGTTAGTGTTGTGACGTTAGTCAAAAGCAATTGTGTAAACTCTGCAAAATTACACTCTAGCACTATCTGGGTCATTTGCATCCATGGGGACACTCGGGACTACCAGACTGCGGTGGTTGAGATTGACACCCCTTGGGGCAGTGTGACACATTCAGTGGGGGTGGCACCGTCACTGCTTCATGAAGCCCTAGAGGGGAGAGAATTTCCCTATTTTTTGAGGTTATGGGAAGGCACAGGGAGTCTGAAGGATAGGGCTCCCCTGCTGAGGAAGCACGGGAACTCTCACCAGACCCTGTTTGCCAAATGGAAGGGGAGCCTGTTGGCAGCACAGAGGAAGGAGGAGACCCTCTTCCTTTTCCTGTAATGGTTGGGGAGCCGGAGGAGCTGGAAGATAGCTCTCAGCTTGAGGTTAATGAACAAGAGGACATCTCTGACTCTAATAGTGAGAGTGGACAGAATGTGACACCAGACTTAGAGGTCAGGAGAGAGGATTTTTGTACAGAGCAATTACAAGATGTTACACTCATTGAAGCCAGAGAACATTAAGATGATGGATGGGGAACCTCTGGAACCTAATTGGGGGGTGTCTTTTACCTACATGGCACTTAAAAACAATTTACTATATCAGGTAGTAAAACACGGTGAGGACAAGGTAGAACAGCTGGTGGTTCCCAAACCCTATCACAGGATGGTGCTAGACTTGGCCCATGGTCATATAAAAGGGGACATCTAGGTATGGAGAAGACCAGGGAGAGAATAACCCAGAGATACTTGTGGCCCGGGATGTATGAAAATGTCAGAAAATACTGTGAATCATGCCCCAAGTGTCAAATGTCTGCCATTTTCGCAGTCCGCTTGTTCTCCTACCCATAATTGAAGTGCCTTTTGAGAGAATTGGCATGGATCTGGTGGGGCCAGTAGTAAAGTCTGCCTGGGGCCACCAGCACATTCTGGTAATACAGGACTAAGCGTCACGATAATCTGAAGCCATACCCTTGTGGAATATCTTCGCTAAGGCTATCGCCAAGGAATTGGTCCAGGTATTTAGTCATGTGGGGATCCCAAAAGAGGTCTTAACGGATCAGGCCCCCCGTTCATGTCCAGGGTTACTAAGGAACTGTGCAAGTTATACAAAACCTCCCATCTCCTACCTCTGTCTACCACCCCCAAATGGATGGACTTGTGGAGAGATTTAATAAAACCCTCAAAAGCATGTTGAAAAAGGTGGTGCTTACTCATAGCTATGAGTAAGCACCCGTAAGCAAGGGTTAGCTTGCATTTTTTCTTGTTCTGTACTGTATGTAACCTTAAGAAAGAATAAAGAGCATTTCGAGGAGTGCAGCTATCCGGAACTTTATTCCTTCCTAGAGATCCAGAATATGTTAGAGTTGGACATGATAGAGGAGTCCCACAGTGACTGGTCGAGGCCCATAGTGCTGGTCCCAAAACCCGATGGCACCATCAGGTTCTGTAACGATTTTCAAAAACTGAATAGCATGTCCAAGTTTGATGCATACCCGATGCCTCGGGTTGAAAAACTTGGACAGGTTGGGAGGGGCCCGGTACATAACAACACTAGACCTAACTAAGGGCTATTGGCAGATGCCCTTAACAGAGTCAGCAAAGGAGACGACTGCTTTTTCTACTCTCAAGGGGTAGTTTCAGTACAAATGAATGCCATTTGGCTTACATGGGGCCCCTGCATCATTCCAAAGAATGATGGCCACATCGTCCCTATGCAGTCGCCTATTTGGATAATGTTGTCATCCACAGCTCCGATTGGGAATCTCATTTGCCCAGGGTACAAGCAGTAGTGGATTCCCTTTGGAAAGCAGGGCTCACGACCAACCCAAAGAAATGGGCCATAGGCTTGGAGGAGGCCACCAAATACCTTGGCCACATTATTGGTCAGGGCCTGGTTAAGCCACAGACCAATAAACTTGAGGCAATCCAAAAATGGCCTCAACCACTTACAAAAAAGCAAGTACATGCATTCCTGGGAATCACAGGGTACTACAGGAGGTTCATACCCGACTTTGCCACCATTGCCGTTCCTCTAACAGACCTGACCAAGGGTAGAGGGTCAGTCATGGTGGAATGGAGGCAGAAAAGGCGTTTCAGTGATTGAAGTAAGCCCTTTGTGTACAACTGGTGTTCGTGACCCCCAATTTCTCAAAGGACTTTGTCGTGCAGACAGACGCCTCTGATGTGGGACTAAGTGCCATGCTGTCCCAGATCAGAGATGGTGAGGAACATCCAATCCATCTACCTGAGACTAAAGTTGAACAGGCATGAGAGAAAGTGGGCCTTAGAGGCCCTGGGATACTATTTGTTGGGACAGTTGCTCGGCCGCAGGGGCTTGAGCAGAGGGGGAGGATATGTGACAGTATGCGAGGCAAGCTGGTGCACGGACGCTATCTGTCGCCTTGTATGCGTTCATGTAGAATGGACTAAAGTGAGATCTGGCTTTACCAGCCATCGTGGCAGGGCTGGTTCCAGACCAGATTTTCGGGTCCACTGAAGTCCATGCTCAGCTGTAGGTTAAGTAGGCCAAGCAAGGCTGGGCTCTACCCTGGGACTCTGAGAGCATTCAGCCTGAGAGAGCTGACACGCTGAGCTTTGTGCTTTGGACAAAAAGAAAAGGTTTGCAATATCTTTGGTTTTTTTGGGGGGGGTCTGGGACAAGCCTTGCAACGCTCAGTAAAGAATGCTGTTGTCTAGTTAGAGCCAGAGAGGCAAGGATTTATTTTGCTGTTTTATTTAATTTTTACTTGCAACCTTTTATAAATAAACCTGGCTGCCAGACAGATTTTAAGGAACTGTTGTTCGAACGGTCTTCATCCCAGGGAAGTTGATTCCCATAAGAGCTAATCCCTCATAGCTAGTTAACAAAAACAATAAAAGAAAGAAAACAGACTGCAATGTGGGGCTACTATGATACCGAAAGTGCCGAGGCAGACCGGCAAAACCGCATAGACGGACACTACCACATGATGGTATCACAGACAGGCCATTACCAACATGTTTCATCAAAGTGACGTCTTCAGTAATGGATTCAGCCTATTCTCCAAAGACATCACTTTGATAAAACATGTTGGTAATTGCCTGTCTGTGATACCATCATGTGTTAGAACCAGTCCGTGTGGTTTTGCCAGTCTGTCACGAGTGTGGGGCTGCCTCGGGTGGGGGGGGGCAAGCACTGCCGGCAGGCAGGGTTGACTGGGAGCCGTTCTCCTCCCAGCGTTTGACCAGGAACCTGGGGAATAGAGAGGAGAGAAGAGGAAGAGGAGAGCCAGCCAGATCAAACAGAGTGGGGATCTCCCACTGTGGCACAGCTTGGATTTGAATTGCCCGGCGGCCACAGTCAAACATAGTCCCACCTCCTGGACCGGCTCCTATGATAGACCACACACTGGTCCAATGCCGGGATTTTGAAGTAGTGCGACGTCTATTATAGGAGCCGGTCCAGGATGCGGGACTTTGTTTGACAGCGGCCGGGGTTTCAGATCCAAGCTACGTTACAGCGGGAGATCCTCTCTGTGTGATCCAACCGGCTCTCCTCTTCCTCTCCTCTCTCTTCCCCAGGTTCCTGGCACTGATGAGACTGCATTGATGGGCACTGGTGAGGCTGCATTGATGGGCACTGATGAGGCTGCATTGATGGGCATTGATGAGGCTGCATTGATGGACACTGGTGAGGCTGCATTGATGGGCACTGGTGAGGCTGCATTGATGTTCATTGATGAGGCTGCATTGACGGCACTGATGAGGCTGCACTGATGGGCACCAATAAAGTTGTTGTTAATATTTATTTTTGTAACTTAATTCTGCATAAAACATTTAACAGTGTCTTTATGGGATAATTTTAGGTGTGTTTAGAGGCAGAAATAGGGGTAGGGCAAGGTAGGGGTTGGGTGGGGCAACTGGTGATGAGTAAGTCTTAAGGCCTGGCTAGTAGCTCAGGACTTGAAATTTTGAGGCCTGGTGTACAGTATATACACTTTATATTACAAATATGCCCTTAATGTTTGGCAATGAATTCCCAGAGGCATGAGTAAAAGAGCTGCAGAGGTCCAAGAGATATCTTCTAAGCGTGAATGGTGAAATTCAGTGTGGAAAGGTTTTAAGTAAATAATTATGCATGGAGCAAAAATTGGACATCATTTTAGAATTGCAGCTTGGCGTTATAACTTTGGGCTGTATTCTCTCTGTTATTTGCAGGCTGTGGTGGCATTGAAAGAACAGCATCTTTTGTACAAAAAGAGGAACTGTGAATGAGTCACAAACTTGTAGCCTGTTCATAAAGCCACTAGACTATTTCCTGTAATAATTGTAAATGGTATCCATTCAATCCTTTATGGATAATATGTAGCATTGACCAGAAGAATCTTGTTTTTTTCCGCTTGCGAAGGCCAACTTTTCATACATAATATTTTATGCTTTTCCTCAATGTTTAAATTTTGTGCAACTGTTACCATTCAGACAGTGGCTATACAGTACCCACCCTTGAGGTATTCGAAAAGTACACTCTGAAAGCTAATTTAACTGTACATATTTATTAAATGTGATATGTGTTGTGAGGGATTATCTCTTGTGGGGATCACAGTTGAGTGGTTTCTTAAAATCTGGCTTGCAGCCAGGTTTATTGGTAAAAAGGTTGCATTTCAAAACAAACAAAACATAAAATAAATCCTTGCCATCCAGGCTCTAACTAAACATTTCAACATACCTCTCTAAGTGGTGTTGGGCTTCTCCCAGACACCCACAAAACAAAGTTAGTGCAAACCTTTCTTTAGTCCAAAGCTCCATGTGTCAGCTCTCTCAGGATGATTGCTTTCAGAGTCCCAGGGCAGAGCAAGCCCTTGCTCTCTTCCTGGTCATTTAAACTACAGCTGAGCATGGACTTCAGTGGACCCGAAAATCTGGTCCGTGACCAACCCTGCCACGGTGGCTGGTAAAGCCTGGACCGATCCCACTTTAGTCCATTCCAAATGAACGCATACGAGGCGAAAGATAGCGTCCGTCTACCATCATGCCTCGCATATCGTCACATATCCGCCCCCCCCCCCAGCTCGAGCCCCTGAGTTTGAACAACTGTCCCAATCATACAGTGGACTCGGGAAAGGGCATCTGCATTGTTTTGGAGCTTTCCCACCCTATGCTCCACTGGCTGTAGAACCAGGAACCACCTTGTTGCCCTTTTCTCCCCATTGTCACACATCCACTTCAGAGGGGCATGGTCGGTGACTAGCTTAAAGGGTCTCTCCAAGAGATAGTATTTCAGGGCCTCTAAGGCCCATTTGATGGCGAAGCACTGCTTTTTGACAATGGCATAATTTTTCTCATGCCTGTTCAGTTTGCTGCTCAAGTAAACGATCGGGTGCTCCCCACTGTCTCTGATCTTGGACAGTACAGCACCTAGTCCCACATCAAAGGTGTCTGTCTGCACGACAAATTATTTTGTGAAATCCAGGGTCACAAGCACCAGTTGTACACACAGGGCTTGCTTCAACCTCTGAAATGTCTTTTAGGCCTCAGGATTCCACTTCACCATAACCGACTCTCTACCTTTCATCAGATCCGTCAGATGGATGGCAATGGTGGTAAAGTCGGGCATGAAACACCTGTAGTAACCCGTGATCCCCAGGAATGCACGCACTTGCTTTTTAGTTAGCGGTTGGGGCCACTTTTGGATTGCCTCAAGTTTATTGGTCTGCGGTTTTATCAGTCCCCAACTAATAATGTGGCCAAGGTATTTGGCCTCCTCCAAGCCCATGACATATTTCTTTGGGTTGGCCGTGATCCCTGCTTTCCAAAGGGAATCCACTACTGCTTGTACCCGGGGCAAATGAGACTCCCAATCGGGGCTATGGATGACAACATCATCCAAATGGGCAGCTGCATAGGGGTGATGTGGTCTCTCTGGAATGATGCAGGGGCAGCATTCGCTTGTGCTGAATCGACCCCTCTGGGAGTAGAAAAGTTAGGTCTAGGGTTGTTATGTACTGGACATCTCCCAACCTGTGCACAAGTTTGTCAACCCGGCATCGGTTAGGCATCAAACTTGGACATGCTATTCAGCTTTCTAAAATCATTACAGAACCTGATAGTGCCATCGGGCTTTGGGACCAGCACTATGGGGCTTGACCAGTCACTGTAGGACTCCTCTATCACGTCCAACTCTAACATGTTCTTAAGTTCCTTTGCAAATGCCTTGTGCCTAGCTGGCTTCACATTTATACGAACACCTTGTTCCATAATTATGTCATGCTTGATCACTGAGGTCAGTCCGGGTAAAGGGGAGAAAAAGGCTATTTTTACTCAGGAACTCTTTAACTTCATTTTGTTGCACCACTGACAAGGATTCCGTTATGGGGACGTCAGGTGTCATTGGCACCCTATCCTTTTGAGGAGTTGGCACGGCCAATAAAGTCTCCTTCCATGGTTTTAGGAGATTAACATGATAGATTTGCTCCGGCTTCCTTTTCCCTACTCTTTCCTTAATCCCAAAGTGACCTTGCCATTTTGCTAGGAATTAACTTTCAACAGTGGGGCAAGTACCAGCACTCTGTCCCCGGGGTTGAAAGTCCGGGTCTTGGCACCCCGATTATAAACCCTCCTCGGGGCTTCCTGAGCTCATTCCATATGTTCTCGTACCAGGGGCAGGACAACTGTGATTCGATCCTGCATCAAGCAGATATGCTCTATGACGCTTCTATATGGGGTGGCCTCTCCTTCCCATGTTTCTTTCGTGACATCTAACAGCCCCCTGGGATGTCTACCATACAATATTTCAAAGAGAGAATAACCCGTAAACACCTGCGGAACCTCTCGTATGGCAAGCTTGAGCTATGGCAACAAAAAATCCCAATTTCTCCCATCTTTGTCCACTACCTTTTTCAACATGCTTTTGAGTGTTTTATTAAACCTCTCCATCAGTCCGTCCGTTTGAGGGTGGTAGACTGAGGTACGGAGCTGGGAGATTTTGTACAACTTGCACAATTCCTTAGTAATTCCGGACATAAACGGGGTGTCCTGATCCATTAAGATCTCTTTTGGGATTCTTACCCGACTAAATACCTGGACCAGCTCCTTGGCGATAGTCTTAGCAGAGGTATTCCGCAAGGGTATGGCTTCGGGAGAAGCGTGTTGCATAGTCTAGTATTACTAGAAGACTTTACTACTGCCCCCACCAGATCCATGCCAATTCTCTCAAATGGCACTTCAATTATAGGTAGTGGGACTATGAAAATGGGGCGACCGCGCAGAGATTTTACACTTGGGGCATGATTCACAATATTCTCTGACATCTGCATGCAACCCGGGCCAGAAAAATCTCTGGGTTATTCTCTCCTTGGTCTTCTCTATACCCAGATGTCCTCATATTATATGACCATGGGCTAAGTCTAGCACCATCCTGCAGATAGGGTTTGGGAACCACTAGCTGCTCTACCTCCTCCTCACCATGTTTTACCACTTGATACAGTAAACCTCTCTTTAGTCCAAAGAACAAAGCTCTATGTAGAGTCACATAGATGCAGCGCCAAGAGAAACAAACTTAATATGTGGTATAACCGATATGTTTCCTTATGATAAATCACCAAAGTCTATAGTTGGACCAGCCGGTCGAGTGAAAAACAGAGGTAATAAATAAATCTTCAAATAAAGGATAAGATGTACGCTTACCAGATACTGGTAGGAAAAACGCAGGGAATGTAGCCTGTGTTTTTCCTACCATTATCTGCTAAGCGTACATCTTATCCTTTATTTGAAGATTTATTTATTACCTCTGTTTTTCACTTGACCGGCTGGTCCAACTATAGACTTTGGTGATTTATCCTAAGGAAACATATCGGTTATACCACATATTAAGTTTTTTTCTCTTGGCGCTGCATCTATGTGACTCTACTCTGGAAACAGTTTGGATTTATTGTTCTTGCGAGCTGCCTGATCTAATATCCAGTGGACTTACTGTTTTCTCTGTCTGTGTATTATAAACCTTCGGGGTTTTAAATATTAATTCATTTATTTTTTGGAGGTAGCGTGAGTTTTCTGTATTATTAACAAAGCTCTATGTGTCAGCTCTCTCAGGCTGATTGCTCCCAGAGTCCCAGGGCAGAGCAAACCCTTGCTTTCTTCCTGGTCATTTAAACTACAGCTGAGCATGGACTTCAGTGCCAACCCTTCCACGGTGGCTGGTAAAGCCTGGGCCGGATCCCACTTTAGTCCATTCCAAATTAATGTATACGAGGTGGCAGATAGCGTCCCTCTACCACCGCACCTCACATAACGTCCCAGTGTTCATTTACATGTAGAAATGAAAATATCTGAATCTAGCGATTGTAAATGAAACCATTTGGAGACCATAGTGGGATATAATCTAAAATCATTTCTTCCCATAGCAACAAAAGAAACATTCCTCACTGTGACACTGTAAAATTAAAAATCAAGAACAGCAGCACAATTTTCAGACTGATTAATGTCTTCCATGGCACAGTGTTAATGAAGATCCTAACGGATATTCTATGATGTGCTTACAAGGTATGCAAGACCATTTAAATGCAATTGCATTTATAAATTGAAGTGAAAGAAAAAGATAAATGAAAAGAAATGTGAATTGCATATTGTAAATTAACAATGTTTTTCTGTGTTCTTCACGGTCTGTGAACATTTACAAAATGTACTTTGCTTTAATGTTTATTTTTTTAGGACAGACGTGTTAGTCCAGGTATATTTGAGCTGTGCTGCAATTTATTTTGTTAAGGATTCACTTTCTATCATTCTCTACAAGCAATCTGAGTGGGGTGTTAGGTCTGCCAGGAACCCCAACCGTCACTCCGGTTTCCTGACCAGTAGTCCTGTTATCCCAGTATCAGGTGGAGGACGATTGCAATACTGCAGCCAGAATTCTGAGACCTCATGGTAAGTGCAAACAGACTAAATCAAGGAACAAATAAATAAGTGGCTTACGGTTAGTAGTGGGCGTAATCGGTATGTCGGAAATCAGTAGGTGTAGCAAATCCAGGCGGATGTCCAAGGGGTATACCAGAGACGACATAAGGGACAGACAACAAATCGGTAAACGTAATCCAAAGGGCGATTCAAAAGCGTAGTTGGGAGCAAGCAGAGTTAGCAACAAGTAAAACAATCTGGTACAACTACTAAAGCAGGGACAGGAAGGGGAAGTGAGGATTTATACTAAATGAGGCAACTGCCTACAGCTGAGCGCTCTGAAGTCTACACAGGGTCTGAGTCCTCCATCTTTTTTCTCCACAAAAAAGAACACTGCCCCACAGGAGAAGTAGAAGGCCGAATGAAACCCTTCTTCAGACTGTCTTCGATGTATTCCTCCATAGCCTTAGTCTCAGCAAGATTAAGAGGATTGGTTTTCCCCTTAGGTAGAGGAGTACCGAGAAGCAATTCAATTGCACAGTCATAAGGGCGGTGTGGAGGGAGCCCCTCTACTTCCTTTTCCAAAAATACATCTGAAAACTTGGCATAGGCATCAGGTAATATGGAATCTGTAGACACCTCACGAACAGGCACAACATTAGGTACTACTCTTTGGAGACAGCGGGCACGTCAGGAGGAGCTCTAAGCTGAAATTTGACCAGAGGACCAGTCAATAGCTGTGTTATGTTTACATAACCAAGGGAAACTGAGGATCACAGGATATTTAGGGGACAGGATGATGTCAAAAGATAAAACCTCTTGATGCAGAGCACCCAACCGGACAGAGATGGGCTTGGATTCATGAGTAATCCGTCCATCAACAAGAGGGTCTCCACCAAGGGTAGTTACACAGAGCGGAAGAGTTTTAGAAACTAGAGGAATCTGAAGTCTTTTAACCAGAGCAGCATCTAGAAACACACCACCAGCGCCAGAATCTATAAAGGCTACAGTGGAACAACATTGATCATTCCAGGACAAGGAAATGGGAACTAATAGTCTCTCCTGAGGAGAATTCAAAACAACATGGCCTAGGGACCTGCGTTTGATATGTGCATTATCAGACAAACACACAGCCCCTACATCCATGGGCACTTCTTCAGACCCGACAGAGAAAAGGACGGTAGGAGCTAGGGGTTGCAAAGGAGGAGGATTATAATGTCCTTGGCGCCCTCTCTCTAATTGACGTTCTGAGAAGCCCATGTCCACCAGAATACACAAGTTGATAAAATCCTCCAGACCTGCTGGAATCTCATGGTAAGTCAATTCATCTTTTATGCTTTCTGCCAGCCCTCTGAAGAAAGAAGCCTTAAGGGCGCCATTGTCGCAGGTGGTCTCTGCCGCAAGCGTGCGGAAGTCTATGTCATAGGAATCTACTGTGCGTTTACCCTGATAGTTACATAGTTAGTGAGGTTGTAAAAAGACACAAGTCCATCAAGCCCAACTTTTGTGTGTGCTTTTATGTCAGTACTACAATGTATATCCTTCAATGTTGTGGTCCCTTAGGTGCCCATCTAATAGTTTATGTAAATTATCTATGCTCCCAGCTGAAACCACAGTTTGTGGAAGAGAATTCCACATCCTCACTGCTCTTACCGTAAAGAACCCTCTACGCTGTTTAAGGTTAAACCTCCTTTCTTCTTTCTTCGTTTTAATGAATGGCCTCGTGTCTTTGTGTGCTCATTTGCACAGAACAGTTTTGTCCCTATTGTGGGGTCACCAGTACAGTATTTGTACATTGAAATCATATCCCCTCTCAAGCGTCTCTTCTCCTAAGAGAATAAGTTCAGTGCTTGTAATCTTTCCTCATAACTAAGGTCCTCCAGTCCCTTAATTTGTTTTGTTGCCCTTATCTGAACCCTTTCTAGTCCCAGGACATCCTTCTGGTACAACTACTACTAAGGCAGGAACAGGAAGAGGAAGTGAGGAATTTATAGGGTACTAAATGAGGTAATTTCCTACAGCTAACTACTGGGTGGAGCCAGAGTCCACTACCAGAAAGCAGTAAATTCCAAGAACTACACACAGAAAGGAATAGCTCTGTGGCTCAGGTTGTAGGTAACTGATCAAAAGAAAACAGTTCCCAGGATCAATTCCTGGTCAAGGCGTGACATGGGGGACTATAGCTATTGACTATATATAGAAGAGGAGACATAGAAGAGGAGAACACATACTTTAGCTCAGCCATTCTTAACAAGGGTTCTATGGAAAGAGTTCCTCAAGGGGTGGCTAGGGATTCCCTGAGCTGTGGCTGATTGACTTCCCATCTCATGGTGCCTACATAGTTCCTGAACCAAAGCCACTTGGCAAAACCAACTGCATGACACCAATGACCTTTTTAGCTTTCTGTAAAGGTGATATTCTGACCACCACATTGGGGTTGCATTCTTCCTGACCACCAATATAAGAGGCATTTTGCCATTGACCCCTGATGAACTAACCTTCTACCTGATGGTGCCCGCATAGCTCCAGAACCGACGCCACTTGGCAAAACCAGCATGACACCAATGTTCTTTTTAGCTCTCTGTAAAGGTGACATTCTAACCACCATAATGTAGAAAGAAAATATAGAAGGCACGAGGCCTAGTGCATTATCCTTGGTAAAACGTTTTATTGAACAACAGAAGTACAGTAGGTATCGTACACACATTTAGTAACTGGAATAAAATCACATCATGTCATTCCTCTGTAAAAGTCCATTTACCACTACCCATATCTCATGGGGCTATCAGGTAGTATAGGCTGCTGACACATTTCCAGGATTTTTCCTCTTCCTCAGAGCCTTTTAGAATAAAAATCTGGTCTGCATGTTTACATGTGATGGACTGGATTGATGGTGTAACCTTAAGGGAATAATCCTCCTTCACTGATGGGTTAATCCTTACTCATCACAGCACACCAATATGTGGTGATATTGTATCCCTTCTCCTACATCCTATCCAGTGGATGGACATCCAGGTATGAGCTGAGATGGACAGATAGTCCTTGAGGTCCGCAGGGCGGATGTTATGCGGAATGCAATCCCTATGAATGGCAGGGTCCATATCTCACAAGCTCACAGTGGTGAGACTCCCGGTGGTCCAAGGACTGGCAAACTCAGTGTATGGAGGGATTGTGATGTATGCATTCCCACAGCGGCTGGGCGCTGTGTGTATCGGCTATGCATTATTTCTACTGATCACCAATGTAAGAGGCATTTTGCCATTGACCCTTGATAAATCGGTTTTTGTAAGGGTTCCCCGTGACCTGAAAATTATTTTAGGCTTTCTTTGAGGAAAATGGTTGGGAAAGGCTGCTTTAGCTATTAAGATATCCTTTGTTTACTTCTTGCTTCATCTGTTTTTCTGCCCAAGTGACACTATTGTGTTAGGCTGGCCGTACACATATAATCTGCCAGATACTAATAGATTCTTTCATCCACGCTATAAAAATCTGACTGATTCCTCAGGCCACACTATAAAAAGCTGATGGATGAATCTCCCACTGCAGCTATTATATCTGACAGCTACATCCAATCAGATGCAGCTGCTGCTTTGCCGACTGTTTTTCACCCAGCTCCGTCGATTTTTCAATCAAAGGTTGTCTGGTGGGAGGGGGCCAATAGGGGCATCCACTAAGCAGCTCTTTAGGGACCGGTTGAAATTCTAACAGTGTTTGGCCAGCTTCATTATTTAAGCTATATGTCTATGTTGGATTGAAAGTGTGTTTAAGAAAAGTAAACGGGTGTAAAGAAAGTAAGAAAGTGTTCTGCTATCTGCTATACAGCACAAAGGTACTTCACATATGATAAGGCCATACCACTGCTCAGAGGTGGCTCATGGGTTTTTTGGACGGGGGGGCAGCAAACAATCAGCAACCCCCCCGGCACTTACTCATCCGGGGGGGGATGTCTGTTGCGGCGGTGCAGCTTTTAAAATAGGCCTCTAAGTGTGCTACATCATGGTAAACATAACAGTAATTACAGAACGAAACAGACTTTACATTTAATGTCTTGATAAGTGTAAAATATGACTTCTTTTCATTATTGGATAACAGTACAACTTTACAGAATAAGTGCACCTTTACTTGACATCATCTTGCCTTCAGGGGCCTTTACTGACCATAATGATACTCATAGGTTAGTGTCTAGAGATCTAGGCATTGGCAGCAGCTCATGCAGGCGCCGCCCTCCCCCCAATCCATGTGCCCGTCCCCTAATCTACATGCAGGGCACTGAACACATGGATTCCAATGTTTTTGTTTTTTTTAGAAGCACGTGAGTAGAGCCGGAGGCCACCCAGTTGTGTGATATTAGAAAATTAATATTCGCTAATGTCTTCCTGTTTCTCCCAGGACCCGTTTCCTGATTAGCCGGGAGGAGAAACTCCTGATTGGCGACTGTCAGGACTTGGGAGGAGATGCAGGGGGGAAGATGCTGAAGCCATGACCAGGATGGGATAAGTGCAGGGCTGGCGGGGGGCCTGACGGGCAGGGGATTGAGCGATGGGGGGGAAGCGGCGATCGATCGAGTGAGCACCGAGAGTAGGGTAGGGGGTGGGTTATGTGGTTGGTTGGCTCCCACAAATAGAGCTTTCTTTTGGTGGTATTTTATCACCTCTGTGTCACTTATGATCACCGCTATAAACAAAAAAAGAGCGACAATTTTGCAAAAGAAACAATATTTCGTACTTTTTGCTAAAATGCATATCCAAAAAAAAATATAAAAAAACAAATGTATTTATCAGTTATATATTCTTCTACATATTTGTGGTAAAAAAAAAAAATCGCAATCGGCGTTTATTGATTGGTTTGCGCAAAAGTTGCCGCGTTTACAAACCATGAGGATTCATTTATGGCGTATTTACAATTTTTTTTTGCTCGTAATGGCGGCGATCTGTGATTTTTATCGGGACCGTGATATTGCAGTGAACATATCTGACATTTTTGACACTTTTTTGGGACCATTGACATTTATACAGCGATCAGATCTAAAAATAGACACTGATTACTGTATAAATGTCACTGGCAGGGAAGGGGTTAACCTGCAGGGGGCAATGAAGGGGTTTAACTGTCTTCCCTAGGTGTGTTCTAACTGTGTGGGGGCTGGGCTGGCAGGGGCATAACAGATCTAGCTGATCCCGGTGACAGGGATCAGTAGATCATTGTCATGTCCCCTGTCAGAGTGGGGAACCGCTGCATTGACATTGGTGGTTCTTCGCTTCTTTTCTATTGTAAGCGGTCGCGGTTCGCCGGCGGACATCGAGTCCGCCCAATCCACGGCCACAGTTCTGGAGCTTGCAGCGGACACGAGAGCGCGACGAAGGCGGCACGCGCTCCTGAATCGCCGTTTATGGACGCTCCAGGCCACGTCCATCTTCTGCCCCTCTTCCTTCCAGGGCCACGGACTCCGGCTCTGTGACTGGCCGGAGTCGCGTGACCTCACTCCCACGCTTGCAGCCGCCAATCGTGGCACAATCTCAGTGAAGACACGGCATGGAAGTAAATCTCCTAAACCGTGCAGGTTTAGGAGATATGCAGGGAACCTACAGGTAAGCCTTATTATAGTAAGGCTTTAACTTTTTTTTGGTGTTTACTTAAAACTATATGTCCATCTGAGACTACAGAAACTACAGTTTACAGGTTGACAACACTGCTGTGCGATTTTACTGAGAAACAAATAGCATTATCGCCCTCTTGCAGGAAGTGAAAAACAAAGGCCTACTGTCACGATAAACAGACAAAACTATGTTAAATTTATATGAAATAGTAGACAAAATATACACTTGTGACTCCTAAATAACAAGCTGCTAAAACCAACATGAAACTATTTCATCCAAAATAAATAACTAATAATGTGTGCTACACTGTAAAATAAATGAGCAAATAATTCTAAATTATTTTCTAATACATATTATAGCACCCTCTAGTGTGCTAGAAAATGTAAATAGGTTTTCTATTAGTGTAGGTAAATTTGGCCTGGCTGAGGTCCATGCTGGTACAAAAAAGAGGGGGGATGACCCCATCCGGATCTACTACCCTGGAACTACTACATAATAAAATATTAATGCCCGCAGGGACAAGTTAAATTCAAATCTGCCGCATCACTGGCTGAACTGACAGCCCGTGCAGACCAAAGGTCAAAAAGCCACAATATAAGGAAAAGCAACCCCAAAGTGAGGGAAAAAGGGAGGAGCCCCCACAATGAAGAAAAGCGA
>BLSH010531864.1:189779-202653 GCA_018402905.1 Glandirana rugosa
TAAGAATCGGGGGTTCACGTATTGAAATGTAAATAGTTGTAATTTGGAGTAAATGGTGTGTCAGTGGGTTAATCTGTCACGTAACTCCAGACGAACATTCAACCTCTGTAGGTAAAGTCTACAGGCTTGGAAAGATCAATTTGTAAATGGATAGAAAACTGGCTAAAAGACCGAATTCAGAGAGTAGTGATTAATGATTCTTATTCTGAATGGTCTAAGGTGTACCTCAAGGTTCAGTGTTGGGACCCTTACTTTTCAATATATTTATAAATGATATAGGGTCTGGGATTAAAAGTACCATTTCAGTGTGCAGCAGATGACACCAAGCTATGCAGTGGAATAACGTCCTTGCAGGATGTCTCCAACTTACAAGCAGACCTCAATGCACTGTCTAATTGGGTGACTGTGTGGTAAATGAGGTTTAATGTTGATAAATGTAAAGTTATGCACTTGGGGGCTAAGAATATGCATGCATCGTACATACTAGGGGGAGTACAACTGGGGAAATCCATAGTGGAGAAGGATCTGGGGGTTTTGGTAGATCATAAGCTTAATAATGGCATGCAATGCCAAGCTGCGGTTTCCAAAGCAAGCAAAATCCTTTCTTGGATTAAGAGAGGTATGGACCCCAGAGATAGAGACATTATTTTGGCCCTGTACAAATCATTAGTAATACCTCATCTGGAATATGCAGTTTAGTTTTGGGCACCAGTTCTCAAAAAGGATATTGGGGAACTGGAGAAAGTGCAGAGAAGGGCAACCAAACTAATAAGAGACATGGAGGAGCTCAGCTATGAGGAAAGATTAGAGGATCTGAATTTATTCTCTCTTGAGAAGAGGAGATTAAGGGGGGATATGATCAACATGTACAGTACAAATATATAAGTGGTCCATATAGTGAACTTGGTGTTGAGTTATTTACTTTAACCACTTCCTTACTGGGCACTTAAACCCCCCTTCTGCCCAGACCAATTTTTGTCTTTCAGCGCTGTCACATTTTGAATGAGAATTGCGCGTCGTGCGACGTTGTACCCAAACTAAATTTATATCATTTTTTCCCCACAAATAGAGCTTTCTTTTGGTGGTATTTGATCACCTCTGCATCAAGAGCGATGATTTTGAAAAAAAAACAATATTTTTTCCTTTTTGCTATAATAAATATCCAAAAAATAAAAATTATTCATCAGTTTTGGCCGATATATATTCTTCTACATATTTTTGGTAAAAAAAAATCACAGTCGGCGTATATTGATTGGTTTGCGCAAAAGTTATCGCGTCTACAAACTATGGGAATTGATTTAAGGCGTTTTTATTATTTATTTATTTTTTTACTAGCAATGGCGGCGATCTGCGATTTTTATCGGGACTGCGATATTGGGCGGACATTTTTGATACTTTTTTGACATTTATACAGGGATCAGAAATTTAAATGTCCACTGATTACTGTATAAATGTCATTGGCAAGGAAGGGGTTAACCTGCAGGGGGCAGTGAAGGGGTTAAATATGTTCCCTGGGTGTGTTCTAACTGTGGGGGGGTGGAGCTGGTCGGGACATAACAGATCTAACTGATCCCAGTGACAGGGATCAGTAGATCTGTCATGTCCCCTGTCACAGAACGGAAAACCGCCGCCGTGTTTACATCGGCGGTTCCCCGTTCTGCAGGTCTGACAGGGGATCGCAGGTCTCGGGCGGACATCAAGTCCGCCCGACCCGTGGGCACGCCAACGCAGCGTGCAGCGAGCGTGTGCGCGCGCCACCGCCGCCTGTGAGTGCGCGCCAGGAGCGTGCACATGGCCAGGACGTCCATGGACGTCCACTCAGAAATTCAGATCCGCGCTGGAGCCGTACTTTGGCTATAGCGTGGATCTGAACGGGTTAAGGTCATCACAAAGGACAAGGGGGCACTCTTTACGTCTAGAGGAAAAAAGATTTCATCTACAAATACGGAAAGGTTTCTTCACAGTAAGAGCTGTGAAAATGTGGAATAGACTCCCTCCAGAGGTGTTTTGGCCAGCACGGTTGATTGCTTTAAAAAAGGCCTGGATTCTTTCCTTAATGTAAATAATATAACTGGGTACTAACATTTTTAGGTAAAGTTGATCCAGGGTGAATCCCATTGCCTCTCGGGGAATCAGGAAGGAATTTTTTCCCCCGTTATAGCAAATTGGATCACGCTTTGCTGGGGTTTTTGCCTTCCTCTGGATCAACTGTGGGTGAAGGATTGTATATGGGATTATTTGGTTAAATATATATAATTTTTTTTTTTTTTTTGTTAAACTAGATGGACTTGTGTATTTGGTTATATATATATAAATGTTTTTGTTTTTTTTTTGTTAAACTAGATGGACTTGTGTCTTTTTTCAACCTGACTATACTAGATGTAACTATGTAACTATATCGGTTGTTATTCAGTGATGACAGAAAGTCCTTAAATCTCTCTTCTGACCCATTCCACACTACTAGGATGTCATCAATGAACCTTCTGTAGCACTGTAGCTCTGGCCATTCTCTGGTATGAACTTACTCTTCCTCCCATTTGTTCAAAAAGATGGTTGCAATGCTGGGAGCATATTTAGCCCCCATCGCACTGCCTTTAGTTGTTTGACATTGCTATCCCTAACCCTTCCAACAGGAAATTAAACTGTTCATGTTTCATGTCAATCAAATTGTGTAGGGCCCATTCTGTTGCACACAGAGCATCTGATTGTTTGATGCTAGTATACAGAGACTCCACATCAATTGTAGCTAACAAAGATGAACTGTCGTTTTTGCTGCTATTGATTTTTTTAAATATTTTTTGATGAACTGAGTATCACTATTGTTGCACAAGAGGATTATTTCACTGATTTATGGGTTACACTTTGTGAATATTGTGATTTAATATAATATAGGTTTCATTTATTAATAATAGGGGAAGGTGATCGCCAAACACTTTTATATTTTTGACATAGATTTATGTTCCAAGTTTTTACCTGATGGGAAGTAGGCTGCACAACCATTGAGTTCTAACCATTTCACCTGCACTAATTTATTGCTTCACAGGGTGCCACAATCTGTTAATTATTTGGTTCACGGTTTATTTATATGGCAGGACGGGGTCACTTCTGTGATGTCAGAAGGGGCGGGGTCGCTCGCTTACTTTGCCAGGTGGCCCCACTCTGCCATATAAATAATCTGTGAAAACAAACAGCGGGCAGACGACGGGAGCCCTCACAACGGGGAGGAGCTGTACATGCCGCCTGCAAGCAATGCATTATGGGGAACTCTGCATCGGCGAAGTCGCTGCGAACGGCCCATAATGTTCTACATTTGACTCAAACCGCTGGCCCATCCCTACTCCAGAGATGATCGCTAAGAGTACGATACTATTGAGGGCTCAAATTAAACTATTAGATGACCCACTGAAACTCATATTGAGCTGTTAGTTGGCAGGCTCTCAACCGAAACAAATAGATCGGCTTATGCACCGACTGTTCTCACATATAAATGAAGGCGAGGGGCTATAGGGACTTGGCCGAATTGGAAGAAGCACATAACTGGATGTGGAACCTTACAATAAATGACTCCTGGGGCAAACTGGCACTGAAAAGCCCATTCTTGAGCTAATTCAGTGGAGAATGTTCCAGGCTCACTGATAAATAATAATACAATGGCATCAATGCTCCTTATAAAAAGGTAGAAAAACTAAAACCATTAGATAACCATATGTGTACAATGAAATAAAGTTAAATAGAAATAAATAAAATTGAGTATATCTATAGACATAGATTCAAAGCTGATATATGTATATAGATGCATCGCTAAAGCTATACATTTTATTGGACACATGGATTGTAGAATTATTATAAACAATATACTTTGCATGTTCTAAAATATTAAAGATAGTTACAAACAAATGCCTAACTCCTTCTTTCTATCCACTCATGTCATTCCGTGATTCTTTACAATCTAATCTTGTTGGATGGCTCACTATTTAGTCTGTATGAACAGAGATATTACGGTGTCATAGATTACTCATTCTAATAGTTCAGATGTGTCTCTTTAGAATATACTTGGGATGTTGACAGGTTCTCCCTAAGATATGCATGGAGCTCTGACAGGGTCTCTTTTGGCTATGCATGGGGTGATGGCAGGGTCTCTTTGGGATAGCATGGAATGATGACAGGATGATGGATCTCTTTAGGATAAACAGTACATGGGATGATAACCGGGTCCCTTTAGCATATACTTGGGTTGATAACAACAGGTTCTCCCTAGGATATGCATGGAGTGATAACAGGTTCTCTTTAGGATATACACGGAGTGATGACAGTGTATCTTTAGGATATACGTAGGCGGATGACAGGGTCTCTTTGAAATATATTTGGAGGAATGGCAGGGTCTCTTTGGGATATACATGAAGAGATTACATGGTCTTTTTTTGGATAGCATGGAGTAATGACAGGTTCTCTTTGGGATATAAACATGGAGTAATGGCAGGGTCTCTTTGGGATATGCATGAGGTAATGGCAGGGTCTCTTTGGGATGACATGGAGTGATGACAGGATCCCTTTAGGATATACATGGGATGATGACAGGGAGTCCTTAGAATATACTTGGAGTGATAACAGGCTCTCCCTATATGTATGGAACTATGACAGGTTCTTTTTAGGATATACATGGGATGGTGACAGGGTTTCTCTTGCACATGGAGTGATGACAGAGTCTGTTTAGGATATACAGTGCCTTGAATAAGTATTCAAACCCCTTGAAATTGTTGTCATGTTACAACTGTAGCACCCTGGTGCTAAACAGGGCTGCTAACAAATTTAATTGTGCTAGGTGGTAACTAGCCGTGCTAATTGGGAGGGGCTCCACTGACTTTACCCTATGCCTGAGTCTAGTGTAGTTCCTCTCTTCTGTCACAAGGTGGCATTGCTGCCTCTGACATTAAAAAGATGGATTGCAGATAGCACAGATTATGAATAGATATGTTATCTTAGCCAATCAGCAGGGGTTTCTTTCGGCCCCAGAGAATGCTGGGATAACTGATTTATTCGGGAGGAGTTAGGTGATCTGGGTTCTTTGCCACCCGGGTGGCTGTCTGGGTGGACGTGTGTCGCATGGTTCCGGGTTGCTAGGCCAGAAGCCTGAGGCCTATCCCAGAGCACCTGGCTGCTAGCCTGACCGAGGCCTATCCAGGAATCCAAGCAGCAGTAGTGAGTTAGGCATTGAGTCGGAGGCCTAACCAAGTTAAGGAGGTTCTGCCTGAGGGAGAACCGGATCATGTGCCAGCAGTAAGGGAGAAGGAACTTTTAGCGGCCCATAATGCATTCCATTGGCAGGGAAATGCCGCCCGCTGATTGGCCAAAGCATGCACATGACCTGCATGCTTTGGCCAATCACAGAGCGCTCTGCTGTGAGAGATATGATTGGCTAAAGGCAGGGTGCCTTTAGCCAATCACTGCTCATCAGTCTCAATCCAAGCCCCACACTATATAAAGGCGCTTGTACAGCAGCTCTATGTAGTGTGAATAGATACATAGATAGATAAGGCAATCTGTATACAGTCAGTTAGTGCAGGCAGTGCAAGAATATATACATACCTTCCTAACATATATATATATATATATATATATATATATATATATATATATATATATATATATATATATATATAAAATGCAATGCCATTAATGTGGACTATATACAGCTAATTCAGTGTATAGGATATAGCGCCCGTTCAGGCAGTGAAAGAATATATATATATATATATATATACTGTATATATACACACAGTATCTCACAAAAGTGAGTACACCCCTCACATATTTGTAAATATTTTATTATATCTTTTTATGTGACAACACTGAAGAAATGTCACCTTGCTACAATGTAAAGTAGTGAGTGTACAGCTTGTATAACAGTGTAAATTTGCTGTCCCCTCAAAATAACTCAGCACACAGCCATTAATGTCAAAACCACTGGCAACAAAAGTGAGTACACCCCTAAGTAAAAATGTCCAAATTGGGCCCAAAGTGTCAATATTTTGTGTGGCCACCATTATTTTCCAGCACTGTCTTAACCCTCTTGGGCATGGAGTTCACCAGAGCCTCACAGGTTGCCACTGGAGTCCTCTTCCACTCCTCCATGATGACATCACAGAGCTGGTGGAGGTTAGAGACCTTGCGGTCCTCCACCTTCCATTTGAGGATGCCCCACAGATGCTCAATAGGGTTTAGGTCTGGAGACATGTTTGGCCAGTCCATTACATTTCCCCTCAGTTTCTTTAGCAAGGCAATGGTTGTCTTGGAGGTGTGTTTGGGGCCGTTATCATGTTGGAATACTGCCCTGCAACCCAGTCTCCAAAGGGAGGGGATCATGCTCTGCTTCAGTATGTCACAGTACATGTTGTCATTCATGGCTCCCTCAATGAACTGTAGCTCCCCAGTGCCGACAGCACTCATGCAGCCCCAGACCATGACACTCCCACCACCATGCTTGACTGTAGGCAAGACACACTTGTCTTTGTACTCCTCACCTGGTTGCATTCCACACATGCTTCACACCATCTGAACCTAATATGTTTATCTTGGTCTCATCAGATCACAGGACATGGTTCCAGTAATCCAGATTTGCATGGAACACCGTATGGATGTGCAGAGAAGTCGGCAGGTCTAGCTCATAGGCTACTATGTTGATTTTCCTTTTGATGAGAAACGGCCCTATGTATCTTGGCCCCAGTTTTTTTAGAGGGACAGGAAAGCTTCAAGTGTTTTGTGGACAACCAGACCCGCTGACCTACTTGCAGTCCCAGTTCTCCCCGTCTCCTCTTATCAAAATTCCTCTTGCTGGTGGCCTGAGTTTGGGAGAGGGTCTCCTGAAGGAGTTTGTTGTTTTTCTCCAGAAACTGTGTAATGTCCAGAACAGCGGGTATGGTGCTTTCCATGACCAAATCGGGTAGGAAGGTAGGATGGTAGCTGAGGTTTGCCCAGAAGGGGGACTGCTTGGTGGCAGAGTGGACAGAGTTATTGTAGACGAACTCGGCTACCGGTAGGAGGGAGACCCAGTCATCCTGAGAGTAGGAGGAATAGCACAGCAGATATTGTTCAAGGGTCTGGTTGGTCCTCTCCGTTTGACAATTGAACTGTGGATGGTAGGCCGAGGAGAAGGCCAACTCGATTCCCAAAGTGGCACACAGAGATCTTCCAAAACAGGATGTGAATTGCACCCTTCGGTCTGATACTATGTTGGTAGGAATCCTGTGTAAGCGGACCACCTCCCTTATAAAGATTTTTCCGCAGTTTCGGCTGCTGAGGGAGTGCCTTTCATAGGTACAAAATGGGCCATCTTTGTGAGACGGTCCACGATCACCAGAATTATGTTGAATCCTGCAAATGGCAGCAACTCGACTATGAAATCCACTGAGATCTGGGACCATGGTCATTCCGGGATAGGCAATGGATTGAGCAGACCCCAAGCCTTGGACTTCTCTGTCTTGTTTCTAGCACAGACAGAGCAAGCATTTACATTGTCCTGGCAATCTTCCATTAGCCGGGGTTACCAGAAGGGAGAGTAACTCCGTTGTTTTACGACCACCAAAGTGCCCAGCCATTTTAATATCATGGCAGAGTCCAAAGGTTGCTGAGCGTAGCTCCTGTGGGATGTACAATCGGTTGTCGTACCACTACAGCCCATCTTTAAGAGTGAGTCGGGGATCTGGTGGCACAGTGAGGTCGGTCAGGGATTTCCTGATCCGAGTCAGAAGGTCTTCCTGGGTAAGCAGGAAACTGTGGGCCGGGAGGGACATGTCCTCTGGGACATGGAACATCCTTGACAGCGCGTCCGGCTTTACATTCCTAGCCCCAAGCCTTTAGGTGATGTGCAACTGAAAATGAGAGAAAAACAGTGCCCATCTTGCCTGCCGGGGTTTTAGTCTCTTGGCGGTCCGCAGGTACTCAAGGTTCTTGTGATCTGTGAAGACCAAAACGGGGTGTGAATCTCCTTCCAGGAGGTACCACCACTCTTCCAGAGCTGACTCGATCGCCAACAGTTCCCTGACACTGACATCGTAATTCCTCTCTGGTGGTGACAGTTTCCTGGAGATGAAGGCAATGGGTCAGGGCGTTTGAGGATGGGAGCAGATGTGAATAATCTCTTGAGCTGGGAGAAGGCCTCTTGGGCCTCGGGAGTGCAGCAGAAACGTGAGTCCTTTTTGGTGAGCTGGGTTATCAGGGTGATGACTGTCGAAAACCCCTTGATGAATTTCCGATAGAAATTCCCAAACCCGACAAAGCTCTGGACTCCCTTTTTGTCAAATGGAGCAGGCCAGTTCAGGATGGCCGAGACCTTCTGCTGGTCCATGGTGATTCCAGAGGTGGAGATGTTGAATCCCAGAAATAAATGCTGGCGCACTCAAAGGCGCATTTTTCTGCCTTGGCATAAAGGCCATGTAATCTGAGGCGGGTAAACGCGCTCTTTACTTGCCCGCGATGCTCTTCCAGGGAAGGGGAGAAAATCAGTATGTCGTCCAGGTAGACAACTACAAACTGGTCCAGGAAGTCTCGGAAAATGTTGTTCACCAAATGCTGAAAGGTCGCAGGGGAGTTGCACAGTCCGAAGAGCATCACGAGGTACTCATAGTGCTTGAACTGCGTTCGGAAGGACGTCTTCCACTCATCCCCTTCATGGATGTGGATCAGGTTGTATGCCCCACGTAAGTCCAATTTGGTGAAGACGGTTGCTGTTCCTAATCTCTGGAAGAGTTCTGGGAACAAAGGTAGCAGATACCGGTTCTTAACGGTGATCCGATTAAGCTCCCAATAATCAATTCAGGGCCTACAAAGAAGATACCGGCTCCTGCTGGTAAGGTGAATGGTCTGATGAAGCCTTTCTCTAGATTTTCATCCAGGTACGCCTCGAGGGCGACCAGTTCCACCTCAGACAAGGGGAAGATCCGAGCGAATGGGACCTCAGCTCCCGGTAGGAGGTCGATCGGACAATCGCAGGGCCTGTGTGGTGGGAGGACGTCAGCCCCCTTTTTACTGAAGACGTCTAAGAACTCATGGTAAGGTGTAGGGACGGCCAAGCGGGATTCTGGGTCAACGTCAGTGTCCAGACAGAGCACGGATGGAGGGTTTTCTGAGGTTGTGGCAGACAGTGGTGGAGACAGTAGGAAGAGGAGAAGCTCACTTCGCCAGTTGCCCAGTTGATCTGGGGATTATGGATCCAGAGCCATGGGAGGCCTAGGATGACTGGGAATAGAGGGGACGTGATGGCTTCCAGTAATAGAAATTCTGAGTGTCCTCCCTTGACCTTGGTGAACACAGGGGTGGTTTCCTGGGTAACCATGAAAGATTTGATAGTTGACCCATCGGCTAGCCGGACGACCATAGGATGTTCCTTGGGTCGGAGAGGTATCTGGTGATGCTCTGCGAAAGAGATGTCAACAAAGTAGCTGCATGCACCAGAGTCAAGGATGGCCTACACCAGGATAGTCCCACTGGGAAGCTTCAGAAAAACAGAGAGCACAAGGTGAGCTTTATCACTGGGTAAGTACATCAGTCCCTCAGGGTTACTGGAGGTGCACTTACCGGCCTTGGTGGGACAGTTTCTCACCAGGTGCCCGGGGCCTCCGCAGTACAGGCACAGGTTCTGGGACATGCATCTATGGCATTCTTCAGGAGTTAAAGACGGGCAAAGGAGCCCGATTTGCATGGGTTCCTGGTGGTCTGGTGGAAAGGAGGAGGAGGCAGCAGGACCAGGAGGTGGATAGCTGGGACCCTGGACATCATCCAGGTCAGACGTACGGGCCCTGCGGATCTCTCGGCTCTGCGTTCCCACAGGCGGAAATCAATCTGGATGGCCAAATTGATCAAGATATCTAGGGTATGTGGGACCCTGACGCTGGCCAGCTCGTCTCTGAGCGGCTCCGAGAGACCCAGCCGGAATGGATAGCAGAGGGCCGCATCATTCCAGGTGGTGTCTGCGCTCAAGCACCGGAACTCGCACACATACTCCTCCACTGGACGGCGGCCTTGCTGTAGAGCATGGTGGGCTGCCTCCTTCAAAACTGCCTGGTGGGGATCCTCATATAATTGAGCCATTGCCTGGAAGAACCGGTCCAGGCTGGTGGACTCTGGGGCTTTCCCAGGAGTTACAGAAGGCCCGGAACTTCCTGCGGTCTTCTGAGAACCGCTCTGGCATGGGCATCTTGGGTTCATTTGGTAAAACCAACATGGTGCATGAAGCCAACTGGCTGGGACTGGCTGGTGCTGGCATGGAAAGCTCCTGTACTCTTCCTTCCACCACTTGGGTGAGTCCCGCAAGGTGTGCACACAGCTCGTCCATAGGAGAGGTCCCCTGCGCAGACTTGGACATGGCTGTCCATTGCTGTCACGTACCTGGTGGACGAGTCTGACTTATGCAGGGGATCACCTCTCTTGCGGCCCTGGTTCGAGAACCCCTGGTAGTGCAGACAGGGAGTTCAAGAGCACAAGGGGGCACGAGGGTTGGGCTGGGTCACTTGGTGGTATGTGAAGGTCCACTGGAGCCTGTGCTAAGCAGAAGAATGGTGGTACAATCCGGGTCAGTAACAGGCTGACAATGCGGTACAGATGGAGCAGGCAGGTGGGTGGTCAGGTGCAAGCAAGGCCGGCAACCTGCAGGCAGCAAAGGTACAAGAGGATCAGGCAAAAGAGTAGTTGTAGACAGGCTGGGGGTCAGGGCAAACCAATGGCCCGGGATGGTTCCTTACACAGAGGCTATCAGTACATCCTAGTCATCATGGACTATGCCACTCAGTATCCCGAGGCTGTTCCCTTAAGAAACACTTCCTCCAAGACCATCGCCAAAGAGTTGTTCTACATTTTTACCCATACTGGGATCGCAAAAGGAGGTCCTAACCGACCAAGGGACTCCCTTCATGTCAAAGGTGATGAAAGAATTGTGCAAATTGTTCAGTATTAAGCATTTGCATACTTCAGTTTACCACCCTAAGACAGATGGGGTAGTAGAGCGGTTTAACAAAACCCTCAAGAGTATGCTCAAGAAGGTAGTGGCTAAAGATGTGAGAGATTGGAATTGTCTACTGCCATACCTGTTATTCGACATTAGAGAGGTCCCACAGTCTTCCACTGGGTTCTCACCCTTTGAACTCCTGAATGGAAGGCACCCCAGAGGGTTACTGGATATTGCGAAAGAAACTTGGGATATTGAAACTACTCGCTACCGGAGTGTCATTGAACATATCTTAGTCATGCAGGATAGGATTGCCACAGTAATGCCCCTGGTTCGAGAACACATGTAGCAAGCCCAGGAAGCCCAGAGACGAGTATACAATAGGTCGGCAAAGGTTCGGACTTTCCATCCAGGGAATTGCGTACTGGTTTTAGTCCCCACGTTGGAAAGTAAGTTCCTAGCTAAGTGGCAAGGGCCCTATGAGATACTGGAAAAGGTTGGGGAGGTAAACTATAAGGTATACAACCCAGACAGGCGGAAGAAAGAGCAGATCTATCAGGTAAATTGAATTAATGCATGGAAAGACAGGGAGGCTCTCCTAACCATGGGTGATCCGCCACGTAAAAAAGAGGGAGACATAAGTGAAGTTCAGATACCTAAGTCCATGTCGGTGTCCCAACAGCAGGAGATGAGGGAGTTTTTACAGTGCAATAAAGACTTCTTCTCAGACGTGCCCGGCTGCACAAATGTAATTAAACATGACATTGTCACTGACGCCAAGGTTCAAGTACACCTTAAGCCTTATCGTATTCCAGAGGCCCATAGACAGGCAGTAGCTGAGGAAGTTCAGAGGATGTTCGACCTCGGGGTGATAGAGAAGTCTAAAAGTGAATGGTGTAGTCCTATAGTCTTGGTTCCCAAACCAGATGGGTCCTTAAGATTTTGCAATGACTTCCGGAAACTGAATGAGGTGTCAAAGTTTGATACATATCTCATGCCCTGGGTTGATGAATTAGTGGAGAAGTTAGGCCCCGCCAAGTACACCAAGTTCTGGATCTCACTAGAGGGTATTAGCAGGTTCCCCTGACAGAGGAAGCAAAAGAGAAAACCACGTTTGCAACACCTGAGGGCTTATGGCAGTATGTGCAGATGCCCTTTGTGTTAAATGGAGCTCCCGCTACATTCCAGCGGATGATGGATAAGATCCTTAGGCTGCATCAGGGTTATTCTGCAGCCTATCTGGATGATGTGGTTATTTGGAGCACAGATTGGTAAAGTCATCTACCCAAAGTCCAGGCTGTCATAAACTCCATCAGAAACGCTAGCTTAACCGCAAACCCAAAGAAGTGTGCCATAGGATTAGTAGAAGCCCTGTATCTGGGATACACCATTGGACAGGGCCTAATCAAACCCCAAGTCCATAACATAGAAGCCATTAACCACTTCACCTCCGGAAGAATTTCCCAGGTTAGGACCAGAGCACTTTTTGCAATTCCGTGCTGCGTCGCTTTAACTGACAATTGCACGGTCGTGCGACGTTGTACCCAAACAAAATATGCGTCCTTTTTTCCCCACAAATAGAGCTTTCTTTTGGTGGTATTTGATCACCTCTGCGTCATTTCTGATCACTGCTATAAACAAAAGAAGTGCGACCATTTTGCAAAAAAACCCAAATTTCTTACTTTTTGCTAAAATTCAAATCCAAAAAAATATATAAAAAGACATTTTTTTTCACCGGTTTTGGCCGATTTATATTCTTCCTCATATTTGTGATAAAAAAAATCGCAATCGGCGTTTATTGATTGGTTTGCGCAAAAATGGCCGCGTTTACGGATGGTGAGAATTCATTTCTGGGGTTTTTATTTTTTTTTATTTTTTACTAGTAATGGCGGCGATCTGCAATTTTTAGTGGTACTGCGATATTGCAGCAGACAT
>BLSH010531864.1:209133-230442 GCA_018402905.1 Glandirana rugosa
TGTGGACTCGGGATTAACTAGGTAATAATCAGTGTCCACTTCGAGTATACTGTTCCGCTGTTGTGAATACAGAAACGTTTTTAACTGAGTTACCCGAAATGGTTCGACACTTATAATCTTATGAAAAAATGTCAAAGCAAAACGTGACTTTGTAATAATGTTTTCGACAACCCTAATTTTGCTCGGTAAAGAACATTCACAGCTTGGTAAAGCCCATTGAGTCAATTTTTGCAAAGACATAAGTGTTGTCGCCTTGTCATATGAGCTTCACCTGTGACTAATAATGGATCAATTAGGGCTCAGGTGTGCATAAAAAGAACCCCTGTACACTAGACCTTCACATCAACTGCAACTAGACATTTGCAAACATGCCTAAGATTCACCCTGAGACTAAAGTTGTGATTATCAAGAGGCTGAAGACCAGATCCACTGCTGATGTGGCAGACACCTTCAATGTGTCTCAGCGTCAAGTACAGAGGATAAAAAAAAGATTTGATGAGACTGGAGATGTTTTTGACGAGCCCAGGTCAGGCAGAACCCGCAAGACAACTGCTAGAGAGGACCGTTTGTTGGCTCGAAAATCCAAGGCCAGCCCATTTTCCACTGCAGCAGAGCTCCACGAGACCTGGTCACCTGAAGTCCCTGTGTCAACCAGAACAGTTTGTCAGATTCTGTCTCAAAATGGCCTCCATAGTAAAATCAGTGCCCAGAAGCCAGAACTAAACAAAAGACAATTGAAAATCGTGTGGCATTTGCCAAGGCCCACAGCCTGCTAAAAGTATGGACCCTGGAAAAGTGGCAGAAGGTGGATTTTTCAGATGAATCTTCTGTTGAATTACACCATAGTCCTTGCAAATATTGCAGGGGACCTACTGGAGCCCGCATGGATCCGAGATTCACCCAGAAAACAGTGAAGTTTGGTGGTGGAAAAATCATGGTCTGGGGTTACATCCAGTATGGGGGTGTGCGAGAGATCTGCAGGGTGGAAGGCAACATCAATAGTCTAAAATACCAAGAAATCTTAGCTACCTCTTATATTCCCAACCATAAAAGAGGCCAAATTCTGCAGCAGGATGGTGCTCCACCGCATACTTCCATCTCCACATCAAAGTTCCTCAAGGCAAAGAAGATCAAGATGCTCCAGGATTGGCCAGCCCAGTTACCAGACATGAATATCATTGAGCATATGTGGGGTAGGATAAAAGAGGACGCATGGAAGACGAAACCAAAGAATATTGATGAACTCTGGGAGGCATGCAAGACTGCTTTCTTTGCTATTCCTGATGACTTCATCAATAAATTGTATGAATCCTTGCCAAACCGCATGGATGCAGTCCCTCAAGCTCATGGAAGTCATACAAGATATTAAATTTAGATCTCACAACACCACTACTTAATTTGCTGACATATTTTTGTATTTGCAGTAAATTTGTTCAATTTCTGTATAGGCGACAAAACTTTTGTCTTGCCAAAATTTTACCTTTCTGTCTTGATTAAATGATACATCTTTTTTCAGTGAAACTAATTTATTTTAGTGCATTAAACATCATTTGGGAGGGTTTTAGCTTTTCATATGAGCTATTTCTAACACCAATTGATTAATTAAAAGTCAGGTTAATAGCAGGTGTTTCTACAAAATAGATAAGCGACAAGACTTTTGTCAGGGACTGTATATATATACACATACACACAGCGTATTGAGTGTACAATATATATCGATGCATTCGGCGGTGTATGGTATATAGTACACGTGGTATTTTAAAATATATACAGTCTAGTATATATATATATATATATATATATATATATATATATATATATATATATATATTTATATATATATTTTTACACACAGCGTATTGAGTTTTTGAAACCCATAACGTTTTTTATACTTTACAGAATATGTAGTTTGTACACTCAACAAAATATGTAGTTTATTTCATATATTCTTTATTAAATATATCTGTGTATTATACATATTTTTTAAATATACTTGTGTATTATATATTATATTATATATATTTTTCCTTTTTTATAAATTTTTGGATAAGGGTATACATTGTCATTTGATGCTTATATATTTATTTTTATTTTACCAAGAGCGGACTTTGCATCCATTTTTTAGATCACTACCAAGCATAACTAAAAGATCCCTTTTTTCCCTCAAACGTAAAATCTCATATATAGTATTTTGTTCCTTAACATAATTTTTTCCTCCTCACACATAATCCCCATATATCTATTTCCATTACATCTCCTCCGGGCGTTTGTTACGCATAATCCCCATATATCTACTTCCTCCGGGCGTTTGTCCCTTTGTTTTTATATACTCCCTTATACAATGATCTTTATCCTACCAACAACATGTCTGACGGAAGCGCTGTTATCTTTTCCTACCAAAAATATGTACCAAGATGGCCACCGCTTCCGACGACGTCCGATGACGAAACGCGTTGGGCGGGGCCAACACAACGTACATGCGCTCTGACGTCACTTCCGAGATTGTGGTTTAGCTTTCTGGTACGCAAGCCACAGGAAGGGGAAGGGAGATGTCCCTTCCTCAACACGGTAGCCGTGCTACCGAACTGTTATTTGATTTTATTCTTCCTTTTTATCCTTGATGCTTTTATGGGTGCTATTTACAAATAGTTTGTCCACAAGTTTTATACTTATTTTAAGTAAATAAAGATAAACATATTTTACGATAATACACTATCTGGGATTTTTCTATTTTTACCCACACCCGCACACAGGAGCGTTTTTCACCAAATCCAAGGACCATCTGGATGGATTCATCAGGACCTACAGGAGGGAGGCAATCAGGCTGTCCAACCCGAGCTGGCCGGGGTAAAGATACAGCAAAGGCGAGCTACCCCTGTAGGGGTACCTACCTCTGGTGAGTGGGGACACAGGTGGGGAGCACGGATTGAAGTCACTGGAATACCGGGCAGGAGTGTGTGAAGTCACTGGATCACTTTATGAACTATACGTTTCAACAGCAAAAAATCACAATACTTGCAGCAACAGTCTTCATATTTAACGCATATCTTTACTGAAACTTGGTTTTATCATATAACGTTTGTACTTGATATACGGACATAACAACTGGGCATAGCCCATGAAGAGTGTGCAGGTTTTAAACAATAACATTTTCTGCTGGACGTTTTAGATATCATAATTTTTTAATCATAAGGGCACGGATTTTTATACACATTCACATAAGTCACTATAATTGGAATAATATTATTGTTGTAATTTAAGGTTTCAGCTTTTCATATATTTATTTATTTTTATTATATTTTTTCACAGATCAATTTTTATTTATTTATTTATTTATTTTTCTCACTGATTAACTTTTGCACTTTAAAACTTGCATCACTGTTTTTATATAAGAGGTCATCACAGAATTTACATACAGCAGGATATTTGTACACAGAAATATCGTAAGGACTAGCGCCATCTTCCTGTCAGTGCACAATATATATCAGTGCATTCGGGGGTGTACGTATGGTATATAGCACACTTGGCGTGGTGTCTTAAAATATATACAATCTAATATATATATATATATATATATACACACACACAGCGTATTGAGTGTACACTATATATCAGTGCATTCGGGGGTCTACGGTATATAGTACATTTGAAGTGGTGTATTAAAATATATACAGTCTAGTATATATATATATACCCACAGCGTATTGGGTGTACACTATATATCAGTGCATTCGGAGATGTACGTACGGTATATAGTGCAGTTGACGTAGTGTCTTAAAATATATACAGTCTAGTATATATATATACACACAGCGTATTGAGTGTACACTATATATCAGTGCATTCGGGCGTGTACGGTATATAATACACTTGGCGTGGTGTATTAAAATATATACAGCCTGGTATATATATAAATATATATATATATATATATATATATATACACATATATATAAATACACACAGCGTATTGAGTGTACACTATATATCGATGCATTCGGCGGTGTATGGTATATAGTACACGTGGTGTTTTAAAATATATACAGTCTAGTATATATTTACACACACCGTATTGAGTATACACTATATATCAGTGCATTCAGGGGTGTATGTACGGTATATAGTACACTTGACGTGGTGTCTTAAAATATATACAGTCTAATATATATATATATATATATATATATACATACAGCGTATTGAGTGTACACTATATATCAGTGCATTCGGGGGTGTACGTATGGTATATAGCACACGTGATGTGGTGTCTTAAAATATATATAGTCTAATATATATATATATATATATATATATACACACACACACACAGCGTATTGAGTGTACACTATATATCAGTGCATTCAGGGGTCTACGGTATATAGTACATTTGACGTGGTGTATTAAAATATATACAGTCTAGTACAGTGGTTCTCAACCCTGTCCTCAAGTACCCCCAACAGGCCATGTTTTGGGAGTTTCTCTTGGATAAAATAGCTGTCCAATATACCAAGCTATTGACTCTGATTTAAGGCACCTGTGCAAGATAAAGGAAAACCTGAAAACATGGCCTGTTAGGGGTACTTGAGGACAGGGTTGAGAACCACTGGTCTAGTATATATATATATACCCACAGCGTATTGGGTGTACACTATATATCAGTGCATTCGGGGGTGTGCGTACGGTATATAGTACACTTGGGGTATTAAATTATATAGTCTAGTATATATGTATACACAGTGTATTGAGTGTACACTATATATCAGTGCATTCAGGGTGTATGGTATATAGTACATTACTTGATGTGGTGTCCTAAAATGTATACAGTCTAGTATAACAAGAGTAACTGCAAGGGGTTACAGTGTTCTGGCACCGCCAACACCCAAGGCCCAATTTTTCAGCACCTTTTAGACTGGGGCATGTCATCACAATTTTTAAATTAATTTACAACAGCAAGGCCCATTCCTGTGCCCAACAAGAGGTTGCAGTGTTCTTGCACCGCCAAGAGGTTGCAAGAGGTTGCAGTGTTCTGGCACCACCAACACCCAAGGCCCAATTTTTCAGCACCTTTTTGACTGGGGCATGTCATCCCAATTTTTAAACCAATTTACAACAGCAGGGCCCGTTCCTGCACCCAACAAGAGTACTGCAAGGGGTTACAGTGTTCTGGTACTGCCAACACCGAAGGCCCAATTTTTCAGCACTTGTTTGAATGGGGCATGTCATCACTTTTTTAAAATAATTTACAACAGCAGGGCTCGTACCAAAATTAAAAAAAAAAATTGCGTAGGGTTCCCCCCAAAGTCCGTAACAGACCCTTCATGTCTGGTATGTATTTTAAGGGGAACTCCACCAAAAATAAAAAAAATTGCATAGGGGTCCCCCCAAAGTCCGTACCAGGCCCTTCATGTCTGGTGGGGATTTTAAGGTGAACCCCACGCCAAATTGTTTTTAAAAATGACACGGGTTACTCCCCAAAATCCAAACCAGGCCCTTCAGGTCTAGTATGGACTTTAAGGGGAACCCCGTGCCAATTTTTTTTTCAAAAATGGTGTAGGGGTCCCCCCAAAATCCAAACCGGACCCTTATCCGAGCATGCAGCCATGGCATGGCAGGAGGGAGTGGGGACGAGCGAGTGCCCCCCCTCCAAACCATACCAGGCCACATGCCCTCAACATGGGGAGGGTGCTTTGAGGTCCCCTTGCCGGTGGTTGCAGGGGGGGTCTGCAGGTGGGGGGCTTATCAGAATCTGGAAACTCACTTTAATAAGGGGGCCCCCAGATCCCGACCCTCCCCCCATGTGAATAGGTATGGGGTACATTGTACCCCTACCCATTCACCAAAAAAGGAGTAAAGTGCTACAAAAAACAAGAGGCAGTTTTTGACAAGTCACTTATTGTGTAAAATAGCTCTTCTTTCTTCTTCCATCTTCTCCTGCCAAGGTCCTTCTTCTGGTCTTCTGATTCTTCTTTCGGTCTTCTTCCTTCCTCTCTTCATCTTCAATCATCTTCTTCCTCCTTCTTTCACCACCCCTGCTCCCACTGCCGCAGCCATGCAGGCCAGAGGCGTCTCCCAGAATGGGCGGTCTGCAGTCTGACATTTATTACCATTACCAAACCTGAAGTATCAGCTGCTACTTCCTGCAAATTAGTTGGTAGAAGAACGGTGGGCATATTGGGTGAGAACCCCTAAAGTTCTGGGGCCAATGCCTCCTTCGTCCACTAAACCTTCTAGAAGGCCCAAAGTAATTGCTGGTTACCAGGTCAAATGTGCACCAGATACACAGGTCCTGCCTGGATGTGGGGACCCTAAACTTTTGCAGAGACTGTCAAAATTGCAAAGGATTGTCATGCAAAAAGTTGCCAAGGAGTATGGCTATCTGTACCCATATGTGCCTGAAAGTCTGAAACATGAAATCCAAAGTAAGCGGGTGCAGTGGGTTGATGTTGTTATCAGGGAATACTTGAAAATCCCTATTCACTATGATCTAAAGACACTGTCTCCAAGATACACTGGTAAATATACCAACGTTCTTCAAACTTGGGACTGCGTTTGCCACATCTACTCAGACGGTGTTGTTATTCGCAGACCCAACCAAGGGGATGTGCAACACTACATCACCACCATTGGGTCAATAGGTAAACCCACCCAATTGCTTGACACTCATTACTATTGGTAACACAATCTGACTGTTAAATGTTGGAAACCGTTGAAGTGGAATACATTGCTGTGCTTAGTTGGCTATGTCAGTTCCACCCGAAGTTGCTCTACAGTTGAAAGAATCTTGATGCAGGGACACTCCTGCCTGTGCTGTTCACTGCTGGACTGTGCTCCTGATACCAGCAGATTGCAGGGGGTGTTCTTAAAGAGACATGCTGGCCTGTTGCCTGAAATTGTAAGTATGTTTCACTTTGCAAAATAATCTCAGGCCCCGGTTTGCAAAATAATCTCAGTCCCCGGCTGGGCTAAGAAGGCAGACTGAGACATTGTCACGTACCTGATGGTAGAGTCTGACTTATGCAGTGGCCAACCTCTCTTACAGCCCTGGTTCCAGCGTTTATTGATTGGTTTGCACAAAAGTGGCCGCATTTACGGATGATGAGAATTCATTTCTGGGGTTTTTATTTATTTTTATTTTTTTTACTAGTAATGGCGACGATCTGCGATTTTTAGCGGTACTGCGATATTGCAGCGGACATGTCGGACCATTTTGACACTTTTCTGGGACCAATGACATTTATACAGAAATCAGAAATTGAAATATCCACTGATTACTGTGTAAATATCATTGGCAGTGAAGGGGTTAACCTGCAGGGGGAGATCTAGGGGTTAACTGTGTTCTCTAGGCGTGTTCTAACTGTGGGGGGGTTGGGCTGTTATGGGCATAAGAGATCTAACTGATCCCAGTGACAGGGATCAGTAGATCTCTTATGTCCCCACTGACATAACTCGGCGGTTCCCCGTTCTTTTGCTGTGGCCGCTCATCGCGGCTCGCTGTCGGACATCGGGTCCGCCCGAGCCGTGGGCACACTCCTCCAGAGTACGGCAGACACGCGCGTGTAGCCGGCAGCCACTCCGCAAATCGCCGTTTATTTACGGCGATTCACGGGACGCATCCACACTGCCGCAGTAAGTATACTGCGCGCGGTGT
Organism: Glandirana rugosa; assembly: GCA_018402905.1. Lineage (NCBI taxonomy): Eukaryota > Metazoa > Chordata > Amphibia > Anura > Ranidae > Glandirana > Glandirana rugosa. Next base: position 216,782 of record BLSH010531864.1, read on the forward strand.
GGAAGCAGTTAAAATATATTTTTGTGACTGTTTTGCACACTTTTGGGTACTCTTAGCTGAGAGTCAACAAAAGTTTACCACAGTACATATGGTTCATACTGCACTAGTATTGCTATAATAGTCGATTGTTTTCTCTCTAGGTTGTTTCTTGCATTCTCTTTCAGGTGTTCCTGCATCCACCGCGTCTTACTTGGCTAAGGAGAGACGATATCCTTGACTTTTATACTAATGGTAATTTTTCTGTTCTTTATAGTGTAAATATTAGATAGAAAGTTAGGATATAGAAATAAGGTTTCTTGTTAATGCATATTTCCTTTACCCTTGGGTGGTACGCCACATGTTAAATGTAAATATTGCCTTCTATTTATCTGCCCCTGTTTGAAATGTCACTTGCCATTGAACATAAGTAATTTTTACTTGTTTGTGTGGTACGCCACACTCATTTGCTATTATTGTTCCTCCTTTCCCTGTTATCCCTTCCCATCCACTTTTTGCCAGGACATTTACTCTCAGGATTGAGAGCACTTGTTTTTTTGTTGCAAACTCCGAGACATAGTTTCCTTGGCGGAGGAGATTGTAGCACCCTGGTCCTAAACAGGGCTGCTAACAAATTTAGCTGTGCTAGGTGGTAACTAGCCTGCCTAATTTTGTCTAGTATCCTAGTGTCCAAACGGGAACCCCACCCCAAACGAGGTGAGTCAGTAGTTCTGTTCTCTGAGCTGACCTAAAAGCACTTGGGTCACCAGAGCACTGACCTTGCTTTTTGTTTTTATTTGTCTTCACTTTACAGTCTCCCGGTTAACTTTGGACCATTCATATGGACAGTAGTCTTGGTCACTGAGGGCTTATTGATATACATTGCAATAAGGGTAGCGTGCATTATAGTTAACAGTACCCTACTACTCGAGAGGGCATAGAGAGGCCAATGGCCTTTGTGATTGGAGAGGACATAGAGGAGGAGATTATTCAGACGTTCAGTGGGGAATCAAAAGAGACTACTCCCGCTGATGATGAACAGATTCAAGAATTATTTAGGCAACATAAAAAAATGACAATCAGACAACTCAATAGGAAATGAGATATTGTGTCTCTAGAGACATATATAGCTAAAAGTATTATTCCCTGAGGTTTACATGAGAGAGTGATACCAGCAGAACACCTACATAATGACCTATTCTAAGATAAAAGGAAAAAGACCTGCATCAATCATGGCCTTAATGTAATGAAACTCATGGTTGAAGAAGAGAGATTACAGGATCAGGAGTTACAAACTGAAATAGATAATAGCCTATAACAACTCAAGCCTTTCAAGGACCATCCTGAGTTTGAGAGACTCAATGAAATCCTTAAAAAGAGGTCATCAAGACACAGAGGAATCTAAGACAGACAAAGCACTCCAAATTCCAGAGAGACCTTGAGGACTGGTCCAAGGGTCAGATCTTTGACCTAATTGGGAAAAGAGGAAAGAGTAATTCTACGAAAGGGAGGAAGGGCTCATGTTTCAGGTCCCGGGGCCCTTCTAAGTATCAAGCGAATGAAGAAGATCCTGAACGATCGGTTGGTTTTTTAGACGAAGGGTCACCTTCAGAGGTGACCACAGGTCCAAAAGGGATCTTGAAAACCTCAACCCAAAAAAGAGGAAGAGGAAGAAGCAAGAATGGAACCGATCAACAAGACACACAAAGAACCTATACTTGGAGCCAACGGGGGAAGTGACCCTTATCCTCCCAGCAATACACATAGAGACATCTACAGTATCTCTCAAAAGTACCCCTAACATTTTTGTAAATGTTTTATATGTGACAGCACTGAAGAAATGACACTTTGCTACAATGTAAAGTAATGAGTGTACAGCTTGTATAACAATCTAAGTTTGCTGCCCCCTCAAAATAACTCAACACACAGCCATTAATGTATAAACAGCTGGCAACAAAAGTGAGTACACCCCTAAGTGAAAATGTCCAATTTGGGCCCAATTAGCCATTTTCCCTCCCCGGTGTCATGTGACTCATTAGTGTTACCAGGTCTCAGGTGTGCATGGGGAGCAGGTGTGTTAAATTTGGTGTTATCACTCTCACTCTCTCATACGGGTCACTGGAAGTTCAACATGGCACCTCATGGCAAAGAAATCTCTGAGAATCTGGAAAAAAAGAATTGTTGCTCTGTATAAAAATGGCCTAGGCTATAAGAGATTGCCATGACCCTGAAACTGAGCTGCAGCACGGTGCCCAAGACCATACAGTGGTTTAACAGGACAGGTTCCACTCAGAACAGGCCTCACCATGGTTGACCAAGGAAGTTGAGCGCACATGGTCAGATTCATATTCAGAGGTTGTCTTTGGAAAATAGACGTATGAGTGCTGCCAGCATTGCTGCAGAGGTTGAAGGGGTGGGGGGGGGTCAGCCTGTCAGTGTTCAGACTATACGCCACACACTGCATCAAATTGGTCTGTATGGCTGTCATCCCCGAAGTAATCCTCTTCTAAAGATGATGCACAAGAAAGCCTGCAAACAGTTTGCTGAAGACAAGCAGACTAAGGACATACTGGAACCATATCATGTGGTCTGATGAGACCAAAATAAACGTATTTGGTTCAGATGGTGTCAAGCCTGTGTGGTGGCAACCAGGTGAGGAGTACAAAGACAAGTGTATCTTGCCTACAGTCAAGTATGGTGGTGGGAGTGTCATGTTCTGGGGCTGCTTGAGTTCTGCCAGCACTGGGGAACTACAGTTCATTGAGGGAACCATGAATGCCAACATGTACTGTGACATACTGAAGCAGAGCACGATCCCCTCCCTTCTGAGACTGGGCTGCAGGGCAGTATTCCAACATGATAACGTCCCAAACACAACTCCAAGATGACCATTGCCTTGCTAAAGAAGCTGAGGATAAGGTGATGGACTGGCCAAGCATGTCTCCAGACCTACCCTATTGAGCATCTGTGGGGCATCCTCAAACAGAAGGTGGAGGAGCGCAAGGTCTCTAACATCCACCAGCTCTGTGATGTTGTCATGGAGGAGTGGAAGAGCATTCCAGTGGCAACCTGTGAAGCTCTGGTGAACTCCATGCCCAAGAGGGTTGAGGCAGTGCTTGCAAATAATGGTGGCCACACAAAATATTGACACTTTGGGCCCAATTTGGACATTTTCACTTAGGGGTTTATTCCATTTTGTTGCCAGCGGTTTAGACATTAATGGCTGTGTGTTCAGTTATTTTGAGGGGACAGCAAATTTACACTTTTATACAAGCTGTACACTGAGTACTTTACATTGTAGCAAAGTTTAAATTCCTCAGTGTTGTCACATGAAAAGATATAATAAAATATTTACAAAAATGTGAAGGGTGTACTCACTTTTGTGAGATACTGTATATCCTCAAGACCAAAAGAAACAAAAAATACCATCATTAACTTATCAGAGTTTCCTTTAGAAAAACGGCACTGTAGATTATTGGAAAAGGGCCTATCATATTCCCCTACGGGCTCAATGACTGAATTCAAGGTCTATAAAGATATCTTCCTATTTTTACGTAAGGCGTATCTAAGACAAATAGATCAAGAGACAACTCCAACCAATCCCTCTCCTCCAATTGATGATGCGTCAGATAAAGAAGCTCTAGATATACTGGTGTCAATCTATACTGAGGAGGAAACAGATGACCATCCAATATGCAGCTATACCCCAACCCCCTCAAGTCCGTCTAAGAGAAACGCCAACTTCCCTGTTAAATAAACCAAGATGCCCCCTTTGTGGAGAAATAGATGGCTGAAAGATTTCCTTGACCTGGTACAAGATGACCTCACCAAATATAAATTGGGGTAGAGGCAATCATGATAATCTTGACCAGGAGGCACGCCAAGCCCTTAAGGAATTAAAGGAAGCATCTAACTTGGTAATTAAAAAGAGCAACAAGGGGGGTAATGTTGTGCTTTTGTCAGCTGAATATTACAAAAAAGAGATGAAGCCACAACTCTATCATAGCTCAACATATACCAAACTGTCGGGCACCCCTTTTCCGACACTTGTAAAGGAGCTGAATTATAAACTCTCGCTCGGATATGAGGAAGGCCTGTTTTCTTCTAAAAAGGAGTATGAACATCTGAAGGTTAAGGAATTCAATACTCCCTCCATCTACTTCATCCCTGAAATCCATAAATCAATTGTGAATCCACCAGGCCAGCCAATTGTATCAGCAGTTTGGGGAACGCTTGAAAGACTGGGGCTGTACATCGATGCCCTATTGAAGGAAATAGTCTTCGTGCTCCCATCTTACGCAAGAGACACTTTAGATGTCTTAGCAAAGATCCAGGAAATCAAAGTACCCCCAAATACTCTCCTGGCAAGTATTGACGTGGAATAGTTATAAACTTCAATTCCACATGCACTGGGCCTAATGGCAGTTGCATATTTCCTGGATAAGAAATTCCCTCGGATGGAGCCGCCAAACAAATGTATCCTGGACCTCCTACACTTTGCGTTAAACAATAACTGCTTTCAGTTCTTGGGAAATTATTACAGACAGACACAAGGCACATCCATCGGGCCCCCCTGGGCACCTGCCTATGCATGCCTTCACCTGGGATTCTGGGAGGAGGAACTTGTCTACTGTTCAGAGATGTACCTGGGCCATGTGAAACTATGGCTAAGGTACATAGATGACATCTTGATACGATGGCAAGGCTTCCCTGAATCACTGAAACACTTTATGAGCAAACTCAATAACAACATGCGCAATATACGCCTAACGTTCAACTATAATGCTGCACAGATCTCTTTCCTTGACCTCCAGATTTGTATAAAAGGGAAGTCACTGACAACCAAGACCTTCTAAAAGGCCACTGCTGCAAGCACGCTACTGGAAGCCACGAGCCACCACCCTAAGTCCCTGATTCGAGGGTTATGTACAGGACAATTCCTACGTATCTGCTGAAACTGTACATCAGACTCAGAATTCAGACAGGAATAAGAGCAACTCTATAAAAGATTCAGGGAGAGAGGTTATCCCCATAGGAGCCTAAAAAAATCCAGGAAACGTGCACGCCAAACAAAAGGGTCAAACCTGCTGGTACCCAAGAGAGAACGAAAGGTGAACATGAGTCAAGATCCGGTAAGAATTATCACCATGTTCGGGACCCAGTGGAAGAGGTAAGGAATATCCTGACAAAACACTGGCATGTCTTGACCAGATCACCACAAAGGGCATCCAAAGTGGGTTCCCAACCCTCTTTGGTAGCCCCGAAGAACAAGAAACCTAACTGTGAACTGGTTAGGTCAGAGTATACCAAATCTACTCAACGAAACTGGCTTACTGAGCTTCCGGCTCTGAAAGGAATGTATCCATGTGGCAAATGCCATATATGTCGCTTTGTAGAGAAAACTGACAGATTCACGGACATACTTACCAGATAAAACACTTTATCAACTGTGACACAGCAAGAGTACTATATATGCTGGAATGTCCATGCTCTAAACTATACGTCGTAAAAATGAAACTTCCACTTAAAGTTTGAATAGGGGAACACCTTTTAAGTATCAAATCCCCTAAAGATGAGACCCCTTTTCCAGAACATTTTGCAAAACATCACAACAGGCAAACCAGTGGCCTCAAAGTAAAAGGATTCTATGCCCTGAAATTATCACAAAGGAGGGGTGTCTTTGATAAGAAGAAATTATTGGAAAGGGAGAATTAACCCAAACCACAGAAAATATCCCCCTGGACTTTAACGGCAGTCATATGAAAAAACAAAAGATTAGGTAAAAAACTATTTCATTTTATTGGTAAAAAAATAAAAGACAAAGAAATGGAGTATTGGAGTGGACAGGAACACGAAGGTCCCAAGTTCACCTCAAACAATACATATACATGTAAAGTTTACATATGCAGTGTGTACATATTTAGCACAATAGGGCATTAAAAGCACAAACAATTTATAGATGGGTACCACATTGAACAGCAAACAAATGGATAGCTTAGATGCATTTGAGATTAGACACACTCAGGAGCTGCTTGGGAAGCAGGATCCCGGGGCTATGTCACAAATGTCCCAACATGTTTCGGTCAATCCTTCATCAGGGGACGATGAGCATCAAGCAAAACGAGAAATGTGCTGTCTGTAAGAGGGTTGAATCATATATAACAACTTTAATTTCATTGGTAATACAACAAATTTATATTACATGTAGATTGGTAAGAAATGTGTTTCCAGGACAAAGACCGGAATAAGGAGAGAAGGAGTTGAAATGTGCCATCACTTACATCTAACTGGAGGTACCATCAACCATAATTCAAAGCAGCCTTGGACCGAGCATGGAGATGAGGTCAAAGAAAGAGCCATAGGGGAAGCAAGTGTCTCAGGAATGAGGGGCTATGGGTTCCGTATAACCACAAGGGGCTCAAAGTGGCTAGGTCAGCTGGACCTCACAAGGAGGTGTAAGGTAACGGGTGTCTTTGATAAGATATTACTTCAGAGAGAAAAGGAATGGACCTTCCAGCTAGGTACTTTGGCGCCCCTGCCCAATACTTGTTTCTTCTGTCCTACCCATCTACCTCCTCTATCTGAACCATCTTGTCCAGTTGTCTCCTTACCACCAGCATAATCTCTGCCCTCTTGAGCCCAATGTAATTAACTGCTATATACGGATCTAAATGAAAAGTTGTGATCGTGTAATTATATATGAGTGTAGCATGTAGCAAGGGCCTGCTTTGCTGCCCGCTATTTCTGAGGTTTTGCCAAGGGGCCACTGAAAGTATGCAGACTCTTTTAGCAGGGAGCATATGTATATTTATGTCTGCATTTCAGAGACAGAGTGCAGTGTTATCGTGTGGAGCAGACTCCCTCTAGTGGGCAAAGAAAGGAAGATGATATTGTCATGTTTTAAAATCACAGTCGTTATTCCAGGAGAAGCAGTGCATCTTGGGATTTGTAGTTCACTTCCAGGAAGTTTCCCTTGGACTGGCTTCAGGAAGAACTGCATTCCCCAAAGACTGTGCGGTGGAATGGACTTCTGGGGGAAAACGGTGCATCTTGGGGGACTATTTAAGCAGAGGCTGTGGCCTGCTTCAGTCTCTTGGAACAGCGTGGTCGACCAGCAAGGATCCTGTGTGTCCTTGCCAGGTGGGCTGCAGCCTGAGGCCTACCTGCAGCGATCCAGCCATCTAAATTTCTGCTGTGTCCTAGCCAGCTGTGGTGATACAGTATTCTAAAGGAGGACCAGTGGGACCAGCAAACCAGCGTTCAGGTCTGTTTCAGAGCCAGCGACATCCATAGAGTGAGCATCGGTCGTTCTGGAGAAGACTGCAGCCAAACAGTGGAAGCTGTCTTCCCTCAGAGCAAAAAAGGGCAAGAGGACATCATCATTTCCAGCGCCTTCAACACACCCTGAACAGCCTGACTGACCTCTGTATCGATCGGTTGGTGTGGTGAGCAAATAATACATCTGTGTCTGAGTATATTCGGTTGTTTTTCATACATCTTCCATAGAGACAGCCTCAGCTCAACCAGAAGATTATACTAACCTGTACACAGGTCCCTCAATAACAGATGATATATTGATTCTAAGGGTATCTGTGCCAGTTTATAAAAATGCAAAGAAAAGCAGGCACACTGGAACTGCAATAAGCCAATTTTTCTTTTATTCCATTTTGTCCATATAGAGGAATAGGCTTGCATGTTTCGGCAACAACTGCCTTGTACGCAGCACAACATTCCAAATAAACTCACTTGTATAAATACTCATGTGTAATCATATAATCAAGGTGCAATTCAAAACACATGGTTCTCCTTTCCCACTCAGGTTATGGTGTCAAACAAATCCTGGCTAGAAACGTCAACACCCATATATATCCCCCTAAAAAAAAGGAAAAAAGTAGCAATAGAAAAATATAAAAGTAGAAATAAAAATAGAAAAATAAATGAGAATCAGAGTTAAAATCTGCAACCGACAGAAGGACAAAGATCGCCATATAAATGGCATCTACACACGCATCTAAAAATACACATAAAGATCATAACATGGCAATCCATAGATAACGGTAAGAGAATAGCAAACTGGCAAAAATTCTCATAAAAACTGTCATAATGATAAATGTGTTGGCAAAGGGTTGGATGTACACATAAGTCAAATCATAGCAATCACATGTGAGGCAGCCAAACCGACATGAACAGAAAGAGTTAACATCCAACATTTTTTGTATTTCATTATTAATCCCCATTATTATATTTATTTCATCTAGTAAGACTCAGGCAATTGATCATCCTCTGTACCCAAATAGTTCCTAATGACAAAACTTATTTAAGGAACAGGTCCACATCGTACCTTCGGTTCATTCCATCAGGGATCCTGGTGGCTAGATTGTAAATCCACCAGACTTCTCTTTCTAGAAGTTTGTGATGTATATCCCCTCCCCCCAGGTGGTTTTTTCACTCTCTCAAGACCGTAAAAAATAAATGAGGACATATTTGATAAATGTTCTTTTTTTAAATGTCTGTGTCAGTTTGCAGGAGACGGGGACACTGTGCAGACTGAGTGATATTAAACCCTGTGTACAGGTGTCATTGCTCTGCTGTTCAGCCACTACAGTTCACTTTGCTACCAGGACATCAAGTGCACCAATGCCAGGCTAGCCAGAGATTTTGGACATATCAATTGTGAGGACGCTCACTATCACTCTTTTGGTATCAGTAGTTTAGTGATCCCAGTGACTATTTTTTAAGGGGAACTCTCATTACAACTGCTACAGTTATAATTTGTATTGGTGGTCTATAGTATCACATTTTCATGACTTGGGTCTGTGATCTCAGGATTCGAGGGAAACAGACTGGTGGTTACTAAGCCAGATTAGTTCCCCTTTATGCCTGAGTGCATAGGTCATTTTAAGAGCCATTTAAGCTGACTGCCTGTATTAATTTGAAGTGCATATTTGAATCCTTGTTTGTACCAATGTATGTCACAGTTTACTGTTTTTCTGTCATTTGAATATCAGCGTGTGGTTTGTTTGAATGTGGAAAGTTTACCAGAAAACAAACCTTCTGTTTACTCCAATTGTGTCTGCCTTACTGTGCATTGCAAGTACACTATTGCTAGCTTTGCCAGAGAGGTTGGGACAGTTATTTGGGGTTGAGAGGCAGAGGCTCGGGACAAATATAAATCAAATTAGCAGCTCCTTCGGGGGTACCGCTACACGTGGGGGCTCGTCCATCCGGGATATTTTTGCTACTCTGCAGTGAACTTCCTTAGTCACCATCCCTACAGGCATCAAGATGGATCCTGCTGCTGCATTCTGTTGGTGTGGCAAAGAAGGCGCCCGCTCGGAGAACGAGTGTGGTAATCAATCTCCCTTGGGAGGCCTTGACTGAAGAGCAAATCAGTCAGGCAGTGAAGACAGTGGCCCGGGATAAGAAAGCATGGGTGATTGATGTCAGGCCAGACCACGAGGTTTCTCGCACTTACGCACTGTTAGAATGGAAGAAAGAAGTCCCCGAGCACTTAAAAGGCATCAATGTACAATTGGCCAACAAAACAGAATTGTGTATAATCCACCCTGAAGCCCAAAAAGAGGGTCCTACCAGTTCCAGACAAGCTGTGGAAACAGAGGAAGAGGTCCTCTCCCCTACACCCCGGGCCACCATTGGGCCAGAATTTTTTACTGCCATGGGAGAATTCGTATCAAAATGCCAGAAGGAAATTTTCTCGGAAACACAGCCCGTGCCCACTGGGGAGGAAGAATATGAAGTTTGGATGGAACAGGCCATGCAATCACTAGAAGAGTGGGACCTGCCAGAGGCCCAAAAGAAGCAACGAATCAGTGAGAGTTTGCAAGGGGCCGCTGCTGAGGCTAACCGGAACTTGTGGTTCAGCAACACGAGCTGTACAGCTTATGATTACCTGGCCATGCTACAGGAGGAGTTTGGGCGGACAGAGAAGGCAGCTGACCTGATCTATCAGTTTGAACATGCCCTTCAACGCCAAGGTGAACGCCTGTCTAAATACATCAGACGGCTGAACAAGATGCTATACCAAATTGTACTAAAGAAGGGAATGGTGCCTTCTGCTATAGACCAGGCCCGGATACAACAAATTCTAAAGGGGGCCCTATGCTCTGACCCAGTCTGGCTTCAGCTGAAGACCTCTGAAGGTGTTATGTCCCTGAAATACCCAGAACTCATCAAAGTAGTGAGAGAAGAAGAGGCCATGTTCCAGGACAAACGAGTAGCAGTTCGTCCAACCTCTGGCTGAAGTCAGGTCCATGGGGGCAGTGGAACAACACTCTGAAATAGCCACCCTGAAGTCTCAGATGGCACAGGTAATGAAGATGATGGCCTTGCTGGCAGCAAAAACCACCAAGACAGCGGATGAGAGTGTCATGGAAACAAGTGTGCCCCTGACTCCATCGACTGCCTCTGGTGGGAGACCAAAGACTAATGAAGTGTGCTTTAAAAGTGGAGGAGTGGGACACTATAGATGAGTGTGCCCAAGCCCAGTGAAGCCTGAAGTACAGTGTCAGGAGCCGGCGGGAAAAATTCAAAGGACCCCGGTGAAGGAGCCAACTGGTGTTGTAGAAATTTAGGATATGTTAATTATGTATTGCCACAGTGTCTCCCAGTGTCGGTTTACAGGTATTGGCTCTGTATAGCGAATATGGCTTTAACAGATATTGAGGACAGGCCACTTACAATGGGAACCTACCATTATTTGGTAACCATATGCTACCCATCCGATCATCCCACCCAGCAGGCGCTCTGAGCGGTTAACACTGGAGCGAACGCCGGTCTGGATCTTTGAGGTGCAATGCACGTTCCGTGGCGCGGGTATATTACCGTCAATTGGGGGGCCCCTGTATTATGTACAGATTGATCCGTTTGGCGGGGATGTACTTGCGGCATGGATTCAGTATTGCCTTTTATGTAAGGATAATGGTCTGTAAGCTTTTTGTCATGTCTGATCCATGTGACAGAAACCCACAGCTATATTCCTTTGTGCATAGTTTACCCTTTAATGGAACAGTAGTATAATCACTATTAAATATAGCTCTATGAACTATATTTCATAGGATTCGTTGTAATGGTGGTTCTGGCTTTGCATGCGTGGGGTTTTGTTTTGGTGGGAAAGCCTCTGTGAGGTAACGCGTTGGTTTCAATGGAAGCCATGTTTCCACATGGCTTTCATTGCTATGTGGAGTGTGTGCATCTCCGCCCACCCAACAGCTGTGACTCATCCAGGCTGGCCAACCTTTCCACATGCATGCACACCTCTTCTATTTTATCGTTTGAATATAAACAAGTTTGTCATTGGTTGTTGTTTTGTATGGAGCTCATGTCATGTGACTGTGCCTTGGAGGCTGATTGGCTGATTGTGAAGCCATCAAGTCCCTTTGTTATCCCTGATTCAACCCTATAAATTAAACCAGCAAGCATTGCTAGGCAGGACTGATGGGGGAGCTTGCAATGTGAGAACAGCTATTGTGTCTGTCTTTCTTGCTTTAACACGAGTGCACTCAAATGCATTATGCAAAAAAGCTGGAAAGTGCGCTTATTAGCAAAGTGAAATATAATGCACATTGCGTATTATAATTTCGCTAACAGAGATGGCAAGCCAGAAATTTTTGGAACCTACAGAATTTCCTTCACAGCGGACCGAGAGGAGGAAGCGATCCGGAACAGGACAACAAAACAGCTGGCTATTGGTAAAACCAATTTTATTTCAATGTTTGAAATCTTTTGCTGTCCTGACTCAAGGATGTTGCTTTCTCTGCCCGCTGTGTCAGGTAAATTCTGCTTTGCAAAAGAACTGTTTTTTCCTCTTTTTGCATAATGGCGGGGTTTTAATTGTATGCTATTATTGTAGTTAGGTCTATTGATTAGGAAGATAACCTATACTTGTCCTCTATAGGTCCTAATCAATACACCTAAAGTGTGTTTTATGAGTATGCTTTGCTATGAGTATGATTATGAATATGCTTTGAGTGCGTGATCTGTGTCAGTGTGTGCTTAGTAATTGTGTGTGTTATGTTGTAATTTTGGCGGTATTCATTTAAGCGTTTGTTTGGTGTCTCAAATAGACTTGTGCATGGCTAAAAAATTTGTTTTTTTCGTTTTTCGGAAATCCGGAAATTCAAAAAATTCGGAATTAGGAAATTTGAAAATTAAAAAATTTCGGACTTTGGAAATTCGGAAATTGAAAAAATTCGGAAATCCGAAATTCTGAAATTTGCGGTAATTCGGAGATTCCGAAATTCGTGGTAATTCAGCAATTGCGGTAATTTGGAAATTTGCGGTAATACGGCAATTGTGGTAATTCGGAAATTCGCGGTAATTTGGCAATTGCGGTAATTTGGAAACTTGCGGTAATACGGCAATTGTGGTAATTCGGAAATTCGCGGTAATTCGGCAATTGTGGTAATTCGGCAATCGGAACGGCCGAAAATACGAAATTTGGAAATTCAGAAATTCAGAAATCCGAAAATTTGAAAATAACTAAGAACATTTGAAATAATAACTAATAACTATTAAATTATAGGTACTGGAATTTCCTTGAAAGTTTGGCTGTTAGTGAACTTAAATATGAAATTTATCACTAATAGCCAAATTTCAAGAAAATTCCAATACCTATAATTTAATAGGTATGTATTATTATTTCAAATGTTTTTCTTATTTCCGAATTTCGGAAATAAGGAAGATCATTTGAAATAATAAGTTATTAATGTATTATTTTAACTTATTATAAATAATAATATGCTATTATTATTTCAAATGTTCTTTTATTTCCAACTTTTGCAGTGTGTGACTGTACATATGCATACTGTATGTATGTATGTATGTGTGTGTGTGTGTGTATACTGGGTGTGTATATACTGGGTGTATATTGTATGTATATTGTATGTATACTGTGTGTATACATACAATATACATACAATATACACACAGTATATACACACCCAGTATACACACATAAACACATACATACAGTACGCATATATATAGTTACCCACTGCAAAAGTAGGAAATAAGGAATAACATTTGAAATAATAATAGCTTATTATAATTTATAATTTAAAATAATAAATCAATAACTTATTATTTCAAATGTTCTTCCTTATTTCCGAAATTCGGAAATTCGGAAATAAGAAAGAACATTTGAAATAATAATAGCTTATTATAATTTATAATAAATTAAAATTATAAATTAATAACTTAATATTTCAAATGTTCTTCCTTATTTCCAAAATTCGGAAATAAGAAAGGACGTTTGAAATAATAATAAATAACTATTAAATTATAGGTATTGAAATTTCCTTGAAAGTTTGGCTGTTAGTGAACTTAAATATGAAATTTATCACTAATAGCCCTATTTTCAAGAAAATTCCAATACCTATAATTTAATAGGTATTTATTATTATTTCAAATGTTTTTCTTATTTCCGAATTTCGGAAATAAGGAAGATCATTTGAAATAATAAGTTATTAATGTATTATTTTAACTTATTATAAATAATAATAAGCTATTATTATTTCAAATGTTCTTTCTTATTTCCAGAATTTTGGAAATTCGGAAATAAGGAAGAACATTTGAAATAATAAGTTATTAATTTATTATTTTAACTTATTATAAATTATAATAAGCTATTATTATTTCAATTGTTCTTCCTTATTTCTGACTTTTGC
>BLSH010531864.1:257669-271404 GCA_018402905.1 Glandirana rugosa
TATAGCGTATCTCTGGGACAGTAGTGAAGTACATATAGGGTTTCTCTTGGACAGTAGAGAAAAACATATAGAGTTTCTCTTGAACAGTAGTGAAGTACATATAGGGTTTCTCTCGGACAGTAGGATATACATGAAGTGATGACAGGGTCTCTATGCGATATACATGAAGTGATGACAGCTTCTCTTTGGGATATACATGGAGTGATGACAGGTTCTCTTTGGGATATACATGGCGTGATGACAGGTTCCCTATGGGATATACAAAAAGAGATGACAGGTTCTCTTTGGGATATACATGAAGTGATGACAGGGTCTCTATGCGATATACATGAAGTGATTACAGGCTCTCTTTGGGATACACATGGAGTGATGCCAGGGTCTATTTAGGATATACATGAAGTGATGACAGATTCTCTTTGGGATATACAGGAGTGATGACAGGTTCTCTTTGGGATATACATCGGGTGATGACAGGTTCTCTTTGGGATATACATGAAGTAATGACGGGTTCTCTTTGGGATATACATGAAGTGATGACAGGTTCTCTTTGGGTATACATGGAGTGATGACAGGCTCTCTTTGAGATATAAATGGAGTGATGACAGGTTCTCTATGGGATATACATTGAGTGATGACAGGTTCCCTATGGGATATACCTTGAGTGATGACAGGTTCTCTATGGGATATGCATGGACAGATGACAGGTTCTCTTTATAATATACGTGGAGTGATGACGGGTTATCTATAAGATTTACATGAAGTGATAAAATATTCTCTATGGGATATACATGGAGGGATGACAGGTTCTCTTTCGGATATACATGGATTGATGACAGGTTCTCTATGGGATATACTTGCAATGATGACAGGTTCTCTATGGGATATACTTGCAATGATGACAGGTTCTCTTTGGGATATACATGGAGTGATTACAGGTTCCCTATGGGATATACATGGAGTGATGACAGGTTCTCTTTGGAATATACATGGAGTGATGATGGGTTCTCTATGGGATATACATGGAATGATGACAGGCTCTCATTAGAACATACACAAAGTGAAGACAGGTTCTCTATGGGATATACATGGAGTGATGACAGGTTCCCTATGGGATATACATGGAGTGATGACAGGGTATCTATGGGATATACATGGAGTGCTGACAAGTTCCCTATGGGATATACATGGAGTGATGACAGGGTATCTATGGGATATACATGGAGGGATGACAGGTTGTCAATTGAATATACATCAAGTAATGATAGGTTCTCTATGGGATATACTTGCAATAATGACATGTTCTCTATGGAATATACAATGCCTTGAAAAAGTATTCATACCCCTTGAAATTTACCACATTTTGTCATGTTACAGCCGTAAATGTATTTTATTGAGATTTTATGTGATAGACCAACACAAAGTGACACATAATTGTGAAGTGGAAGGGAAATGATAAATGGTTTTCAAAATGTTTTACAAATAAATATGTGAAAAGTGTTGCATGCATTTGTATTCAGCCCCCTTTACTCTGATACCCCTAACTAAAATCTAGTGGAACCAATTGCCTTCAGAAGTCACCTAATTAATAAACAGTGTCCACCTGTGTGTAATTTATTCTCAGTATAAATACAGCTGTTCTGTGAAGCTCTCAGAGGTTTGTTAGAGAACCTCAGTGAACAAACAGCATCATGAAGGCCAAGGAACACACCAGATAGGACAGGGATAAAGTTGTTAAGAATTTTAAAGCAGGGTTAGGTTATATAAAAATATCCCAAGCTTTGAACATCTCACGGAGCACTGTTCAATCTATCATCCGAAAATGGAAAGAGTATGGCACAACTGTTCTCTTTGGGATATACATGGAGTGATGACAGGTTCTCTTTGGGAAATACATGAGGTAATGACAGGTTCTCTTTCGGATATACATGCAGTGATAACAGGTTCCCTTTCTGATATACATGGAGTGATGGAAGGTTCTCTTTGGGATATACATGGAGCGATGACAGTTTCTCTTTGGGATATAAATAAAGTGATGACAGGCTCTCTTTGGGATATACATGGAGCGATGGCAGGTTCTCTTTGGGATATATATGGAGCAATGAAAGGTTATCTTTGGCATATACATGAAGTGATGACAGGCTCTCTTTGAGATATACATGAAGCGATGACAAGTTCTCTTTGAGATATACAAAAAGAGATGACAGGTTCTCTTTGGGATATACATGAAGTGATGACAGGGTCTCTATGCGATATACATGAAGTGATGACAGCTTCTCTTTGGGATATACATGGAGTGATGACAGGATCTCTATGCGATATACATGAAGTGATGACAGCTTCTCTTTAGGATATACATGAAGTGATGACAGCTTCTCTTTGGGATATGCATGAAGTGATGACAGGGTCTCTATGCGATATACATGAAGTGATGACAGCTTCTCTTTGGGATATACATGAAGTGATGACAGGGTCTCTATGCGATATACATGAAGTGATGACAGGTTCTCTTTGGGATATACATGAAGTGATGACAGGGTCTCTATGCGATATACATGAAGTGATGACAGCTTCTCTTTGGGATATACATGAAGTGATGACAGGGTCTCTATGTGATATACATGAAGTGATGACAGCTTCTCTTTGGGATATACATGAAGTGATGACAGGGTCTCTATGCGATATACATGAAGTGATGACAGCTTCTCTTTGGGATATACATGGAGTGATGACAGGTTCTCTTTGGGATATACATGGAGTGATGACAGGTTCCCTATGGGATATACAAAAATTGATGACAGAATCTCTTTGGGATATACTTGGAATGATGACAGGTTCTCTTTGGGATATACATGCAGTAATGACAGGTTCGCTTTGGGATATACATGTAGTGAAGACAGGTTTTCTATGGGATATACATGAAGTGGTGACAGGTTCTCTTTGTGATATACGTGGAGTGATGACAGTTTCTCTATAAGATTTACATGGAGTGATGAAAGGTTCTCTATGGGATATACATGGAGTGATGAAAGGTTCTCTATGGGATATACATGGAGGGATGACAGGTTCTCTATGGGATATACATGGATTGATGACAGGTTCTCTATGGGATATACATGGAGTGATGACAGGTTCTCTATGTGGGATATACATGAAGTGATTACAGGCTCTCTTTGGGATACACATGGAGTGATGCCAGGGTCTATTTAGGATATACAGGAGTGATGACAGGTTCTCTTTGGGATATACATGGGGTGATGACAGGTTCTCTTTGGGATATACATGAAGTAATGACGGGTTCTCTTTGGGATATAAATGGAGTGATGACAGGTTCTCTATGGGATATACATTGAGTGATGACAGGTTCCCTATGGGATATACCTTGAGTGATGACAGGTTCTCTATGGGATATGCATGGACAGATGACAGGTTCTCTTTATAATATACGTGGAGTGATGACAGGTTATCTATAAGATTTACATGGAGTGATGAAAGGTTCTCTATGGGATATACATGGAGTGATAAAATGTTCTCTATGGGATATACATGGAGGGATGACAGATTCTCTATGGGATATACTTGCAATGATGACAGGTTCTCTATGGCATATACATGGAGTGATGAAATGTTCTATTTGGGATATACATGGAGTGATTACAGGTTCCCTATGAGATATACATGGAGTGATGACAGGTTCTCTTTGGAATATACATGGAGTGATGATGGGTTCTCTATGGGATTTACATGGAATGATGACAGGCTCTCATTGGAACATACACAAAGTGAAGACAGGTTCTCTATGGGATATACATGGAGTGATGACAGGGTATCTATGGGATATACATGGAGGGATGACAGGTTGTCAATTGAATATACATCGAGTAAAGATAGGTTCTCTATGGGATATACTTGCAATAATGACATGTTCTCTATGGGATATACAATGCCTTGAAAAAGTATTCATACCCCTTGAAATTTACCACATTTTGTCATGTTACAGCCAAAAACGTAAATGTATTTTATTGAGATTTTATGTGATAGACCAACACAAAGTGACACATAATTGTGAAGTGGAAGGGAAATGATAAATGGTTTTCAAAATGTTTTACAAATAAATATGTGAAAAGTGTTGCATGCATTTGTATTCAGCCCAATTTACTCTGATACCCCTAACTAAAATCTAGTGGAACCAATTGCCTTCAGAAGTCACCTAATTAATAAACAGAGTCCACCTGTGAGTAATTTATTCTCAGTATAAAAACAGCTGTTCTGTGAAGCTCTCAGAGGTTTGATAGAGAGCCTCGGTGAACAAACAGCATCATGAAGGCCAAGGAACACACCAGATAGGACAGGGATAAAGTTGTTAAGAATTTTAAAGCAGGGTTAGGTTATATAAAAATATCCCAAGCTTTGAACATCTCACGGAGCACTGTTCAATCTATCATCCGAAAATGGAAAGAGTATGGCACAACTGCAAACCTACCAAAACATGGTCATCCACCTAAACTGACAGGCCGTGCAAGGAGAGCATTAATCAGAGAAGCAGCCAAGAGGCCCATGGTAACTCTGGAGGAGCTGCAGAGATCCACAGCTCAAATGGGAGAATCTGTCCACGGGCCAACTATTAGTCGTGCACTCCACAAATCTGGCCTTTATGAAAGAGTGGCAAGAAGAAAGCCATTTTTGAAAGAAAGCCACAAGAAGTCCCGTTGTAGTTTGAATGGAGCCATGTGGGGGATACAGCAAACACGTGGAAGAAGGTGCTCTGGTCAGATGAGACCAAAATTGAACTTTTTGGCCTAAAAGCAAAATGCTATATGTCGTGGAAAAATAATACTGCACATCATCTCGGACACACCATCTCCACCGTGAAACATGGTGGTGGCAGCATCATGTTGTGGGGATGCTTTTTTTCAGCAGGGACAGGGAAGCTGGTCAGAGTTGATGGAAAGATGGATGAAGCCAAATACAGGGCAATCTTAGAATAAAACCTGTTAAGAGTCTGCAAAAGGCTTGAGACTGGGGCAGAGTTCCACCTTCCAGCAGGACAACAACCCTAAACATACAGCCAGGGCTACAATGGAATGATTTTGATCAAAGCATTTTCATGTGTTAGAATGACCCAGTCAAAGTCCAGACCTAAATCCAATTGAGAATCTGTGACAAGACTTGAAAATTGCTGTTCACAGACGCTCTTCATCCAGTCTGGCAGAGCTTGAGCTATTTTGCAAAGAAGAATAGGCAAAAATGTCACTCCCTAAATGTGCAAAGCTGGTAGAGACATCCCCAAAAAGACTTGCAGCTGTAATTGCAGAGAAAGGTGATTCTGCAAAGTATTGACACAGGGGGGCTGAATACAAATGCATGCCACACTTTTCACATATTTATTTGTAAAGAAAATTGAAAAACATTTATCATTTTCCGTCCACTTCAAAATTATGTGCTACTTTGTGTTGGTCTATCACATTAAAATCCCATCTAAATACATTTACATTTTTGGTTGTAACATGACAAAATGTAGAAAATTTCAAGGGGTACAAATACTTTTTCAAGGCACTGTACATGGAGTGTTGATAGGTGCTCTATGGGATATACATGCAATGATGGCAAGTTCTCTTTGTGATATACATGGAGTGATTACAGGTTCCCTATGGGATATACATGGAGTGATTACAGGTTCCCTTTGGGATATACATGGAGTGATGATGGGTTCTCTATGGGATATAAATGAAATGATGACAGCCTCTCTTTGGTATATACATGAAGTGATGACAGGTTCTCTATGGGATATACAGTACATGGAGTGATGACAGGTTCCCTATGGGATATACATGGAGTGATGACAGGTTCTCTTTGGGATATACATGGAGTTATGAGGGGTTCTCTATGGTATATACATGGAGTGATGACAGGGTCCGTATGGGATATACATGGAGTGATGACAGGATCCCTTTGTGATATGCATGGAGTGATGACAGGGTCTCTATGAGATATACATGAAGTGGCATGGGAGGGAGGAGTACAGTAGGCACTTCTTTTCTAGAGCACCTCATCCCATTTGATTGGTAAATATAAAAAAGGGAAAGGGAATGGGGTGGGGGAAGGTATGGGGATGGGGGAGGTAAGCTTAGACCTCAGGATGGGAGGGATACAGAGAAAAAGGGGTAGGGACTATAACGGTGCGGAAATGTTTTGAATATCAATATAGACCAAATCAAAGAATACTAATAGAAATACATAAAATGCAAATATTTATTGTTCAAAAGTATTAAAATAAGCACATGAAAAGTGCTACCATGCTACTGTCTATAAAAGAACAAATAGCAAATTAAATGAACAGGCAGAAGAATATTGGATAGTACAGAAAGATGCATTAAACATGGCAGATAATTTTACAAATTTGTGTCGATGTCCAACATGTTTCGCCTCAATTGGCTTCCTCAGGGACTACCCACGACACATTCTCTGTACAAATTCTCCCAATGCCTGGAGCCACGCCTGCAAGTCAACCTCCAGATCCCAAAAAGTGGCTGCGTCACACCGAGGGCGATGGTACTGAGCATCCACCAGCCAACTTGTATCCAGGATAATAACTTGGACACCAATAGTGGAAAACGTTGAAACTGAATAGTAGACCCCGTAAAGGGGTACATGAAGTGATGACAGGGTCTCTCTGGGATATACATGGAGTGATGACAGGGTCTCTTTGGGATATACATGGAGTGATGACAGGGTCCCTATAGGATATACATGGAGTGATGACAGGGTCCCTATAAGATATACATGGAGTGATGACAAGGTCTCTATGGGATATACATGGAGTGATGACAGGGTCCCTATAGGATATACATGGAGTGATGACAGGGTCTCTATGGGATATACATGGAGTGATGACAGGCACTCTATGGGATATACATGGAGTGATGACAGGGTCTCTATGGGATATACATGAAGTGATGACAGGGTCTGTTTGGTATATACATGGGGTGATGACAGCTTATCTTTGGGATATATATGGAGTTATGAGAGGTTCTCTTTGGGATATAAATGGAGTGATGACAAATTCTCTATGGGATATACATGAAGTGATCACATTATCCCCATGGGATATACATGGAGTGATGACAGGGTCTCTATGGGATATACATGGAGGGATGACAGTGTCTCTATTGGATATATATGGAGTAATGACAGGGTCTCTATGGGATATACAGTACATGGAGTGATGACAGGTTCTCTATGGGATATACATGAAGTGATGACAGGGTCTCTTTGGGTTATACATGGAGTGATGACAGCATCTCTTTCTGATATACAAGGAGTGATGACAGGGTCTCTATGGGATATACATGAAGGGATCACAGGGTCTCTATGGGATTTCCACGAAGTGATGACAGATTCTCTTTGGGATAAACATGGAGTGATGACATTATCCCTATTATCCCTATGGGATATACATGGAGTGATGACAGGGTCTCTTTGGGATGTACATGGAGTGATGACAGGGTCTCTATGGGATATACATGGAGTGATTACAGGGTCTCTTTCGGATATACATGGAGAGATGACAGGGTATGTTTGGGATATACATGGAGTGATGACAGGTTCTCTTTGGGATATACATGGAGTGATGTCAGGGTCTCTATGTTATATACATGGAGTGATGACAGGTTCTCTTTGTGATATACATGGAGTGATGACAGAGTATTTATTTTAAATACATGGAGTGATGAAAGTTTCTCTTTGGGACATCCATGGAGTGATGACAGGGTCTCTATGGGATATACATGAAGTGATGACAGGGCCTCTATGGGATATACATGGAGGGGTGACAGGTTCTCTATGGAATATACATGGAGTGATGACTGGGTCTCTATGGGATATACATGAGGTGATGACAGGTTGTCAATTGGATAAACATAGAGTGATTACAGTTTCCCTATGGGATATACATGGAGTGATGACAGGTTCTCTTTGGGATATACATGGAGTGATGATGGGTTCTCTATGGGATTTACATGAAATGATGACAGTCTCTCTTGTGAATATACAGGAAGTGATGACAGGTTCTCTATGGGATATACATGGAGTGATGACCGGTTCCCTATGGGATATAGATAGAGTGATGACAGGGTATCTATGGGATATACATGGAGGGATGACAGGTTGTCAATTGAATATCCATCGAGTGATGATAGGCTCTCTATGGGATATACTTGCAATAATGACATGTTCTCTATGGGATATACATGGAGTGTTGAAAGGTGCTCTATGGGATATACATGCAAAGATGGCTAGTTCTCTTTGTGATATACATGGAGTGATTACAGGTTCCCTATGGGATATACATGGAGTGATGATGGGTTCCCTATGGGATATAAATGGAATGATGACAGGCTCTCTTTGGTATATACATGAAGTGATGACAGGTTCCCTATGGGATATACATGGAGTGATGACATGTTCTCTTTGGGATATACATGGAGTGATGATATGTTCTCTTTGGGATATACATGGAGTGATGACATTTTCTCTTTGCAGTTATGACGAGTTCTCTATGGGATATACATGGAGTGATGACAGGGTCCATATGGGATATACATGGAGTGATGACAGGATTCCTTTGTGATATGCATGGAGTGATGACAGGGTCTCTATGTGATATACATGAAGTGATGACAGAGTTTCTATGGGATAAATATGAAGTGATAACAGGTTCTCCATGGGATATACATGGAGTGATGACAGGGTCTCTATGGGATATACATGGAGTAATGACAGGGTCTCTATGGGATATACATGGAGTAATGACAGGGTCTCTATGGGATATACATGGAGTGATGGCAGGGTCTCTATGGGATATATATGGAGTGATGACAGGTTCTCTATGAGATATACATGAAGTGATGACAGGGTCTCTTTGTGATATCCATGGATATCCATGGAGTGATCACAGCTTCTCTTTGTGATATACACGGAGTGATGATGGGGTCTCTCTGGGATATACATGGAGTGATAACAGGGTCTCTTTGGGATATACATGAAGTGATGACAGGGTCCCTATAGGATATACATGGAGTGATGACAGGGTCTCTATGGGATATACATGGAGTGATGACGGAGACTCTATGGGATATACACGGAGTAATGACAGGGTCTCTTTGGGATATACATGGAGTGATGACGGAGACTCTATGGGATATACATGGGGTGATGACAGCTTATCTTTGGGATATATATGGAGTGATGGCAGGGTCTCTGTGTTATATACATGGAGAGATGACAGGTTCTCTTTGGAATATGCATGGAGTGATGACACAGTCTCTATGGGATAAACATGGAGGGTTGACAGGTTCTCTATGGGATATACATGCAGTGACGACAGGGTATCTATGGGATATACATGGAGGGATGACAGGTTCTCTATGGGATATACATGAGGTGATGACAGTTTGTCAATTGGATATACATGGAGTTATTACAGGTTCCCTATGGGATATACATGGAGTGATGATGGGTTCTCTATGGGATATACATGGAGTGATGACAGCTTCTCTTTGTGATGTACACGGAGTGATGACAGGGTCTCTTTGGGATATATTCATGGAGTGATGACAGGGTCTGTTTGGGATATACATGAAGTGATGACAGGTACCCTATGGGATATACATGGAGTGATGACAAGTTTGCTATGGTATATACATGAGGCGATGACAGGGTCTCTATGGGATATACACGGAGTGATGACAGTTTCTCTTTGTGATGTACACGGAGTGATGACAGGGTCTGTTTGGGATATACATGGAGTGATGACAGGGTCTCTATGGTATATACATGGAGGGATGACAGCTTCTCTATGAGATATATATGAGGTGATGACAGTTTGTCAATTGGATATACATGGAGTTATTACAGGTTCCCTATGGGATATACATGGAGTGATGACAGGTTCTCTTTGGGATATACATGGAGTGATGACAGCCTCTCTTTGGAATATACATGAAGTGATGACAGGTACCCTATGGGATATACATGGAGTGATGACAAGTTCACTATGGGATATACATGAGGTGATGACAGGGTCTCCTTGGGATATACATGGAGTGATGACAGGGTCTCTTTGGGATATACATGGAGTGATGACAGGGTCTCTTTGGGATATACATGGAGTGATGACAGCTTCTCTTTGTGATGTACACAGAGTGATGACTGGGTCTGTTTGGGATATACATGGAGTGATGACAGGTTCTCTTTGGTATATACATGGAGTGATGACAGGTTCTCTTTGGGATATACATGGAGGGATGACAGGGTCTCTATGGGATATACAAGTAGGGGTGACAGGTTCTCTATGGGATATACATGGAGTGATGTCAGGTTCTCTATGGGATATACATGGAGTGCTGACAGGGTCTCTATGGGATATACATGGAGGGATGATAGGTTCTCTATGGGATATACATGGAGTGATGACAGGGTCTCTATGGGATATACATGGAGGGATGACAGGTTCTCTATGGGATATACATGAGGTGATGACAGTTTGTCAATTGGATATACATGGAGTTATTACAGGTTCCCTATGGGATATACATGGAGTGATGACAGGTTCTCTTTGGGATATACATGGAGTGATGACAGGCTCTCTTTGGAATATACATGAAGTGATGACAGGTACCCTATGTGATATACATGGAGTGATGACAAGTTCACTATGGGATATACATGAGGTGATGACAGGGTCTCTTTGGGATATACATGGAGTAATGACAGGGTCTCTTTGGGATATACAAGGAGTGATGACAGCTTCTCTTTGTGATGTACACGGAGTGATGACTGGGTCTGTTTGGGATATACATGGAGTGATGACAGGTTCTCTTTAGTATATACATGGAGTGATGACAGGGTCTCTATGGGATATACAAGTAGGAGTGACAGGTTATCTATGGGATATACATGGAGTGATGTCAGGTTCTCTCTGGGATATACATGGAGTGATGACAGGGTCTCTATGGGATATACATGGAGGGATGATAGGTTCTCTATGGGATATACATGGAGTGATGACAGGGTCTCTAAGGGATATACATGGAGGGATGACAGGTTCTCTATAGAATATACATGAGGTGATGACAGTTTGTCAATTGGATATGCATGGAGTTATTACAGGCTCCCTATGGGATATACATGGAGTGATGACAGGTACTCTTTGGGATCTAAATGGAGTGATGATGGGTTCTCTATGGGATATACATGGAGTCATGACAAGTTCGCTATGGGATATACATGAGGTGATGAAAGGGTCTCTTTGGGATATACATGGAGTGATGACAGGGTCTCTTTGGGATATACATGGAGTGATGACAGCTTCTCTTTGTGATGTACATGGAGTGATGACAGGGTCTCTTTGGGATATACATGAAGTGATGTAATGGTCTCTATGGCATATACATGGAGTGATGACAGGTTCTCTTTGGGATATACATGGAGTGAGGACATGGTCTATTTGTGATATACACGGAGTGATGACAGGGTCTCTCTGAGATATACATGGAGTAATGACAGAGTCTCTATGGGATATACATGGAGTGATGACAGGGTCTCTTTGGGATATACATGGAGTGATGACAGGGTCTCTATGGGATATACATGGAGTGATGACAGGGTCTCTAAAGGGTATACATGTAGTGATGACAGAGACATTATGGGATATACATGGAGTGATGACAGGGTCTCTATGGGATATACATGAAGTGATGACAGGGTCTGTTTGGGATATACATGGAGTGATGACAGCTTCTCTTTGGGATATATACATGGAGGGATGACAAAGTCTCTATGGAATATACATGGAGTGATGACAGGGTCTCTATGGGATATACATGGAGGGATGACAGGGTCTCTATGGGATATACATGAGGTGATGACAGTTTGTCACTTGGATATACATGGAGTTATTACAGGTTCCCTATGGGATATACATGGAGTGATGACAGGTTCTCTTTGGGATATACACAGAGTGATGACAGGGTCTCATTGGGATATACATGCAGTGATGACAGGGTCTCTTTGGGATATACATGGAGTGATGACAGCTTCTCTTTCTGATATATACGGAGTGATGACAGGGTCTCTATTGGATATACATGGAGTGATGACAGGGTCTCTATGGGATATACATGAAGGGATCACAGGGTTTCTATGGGATATACACAAAGTGATGACAGGTTCTCTTTGGGATATACATGGAGTGATGGCAGGGTCTCCATGAGATAAACATGGAGTGATGACATTTTTCCTTTGGGATATACATGGAGTGATGACAGGGTCTCTATAGGATATATATGGAGTGATGACAGGGTCTCATTGGCATATACATGAAGTGATGACAGGGTCTCTATGGGATATACATGGAGTGATGACAGGGTCCCTATGGGATATACATGGAGTGATGACAGGTCCTGTTTGAGATAAACATGAAGTGATGACAGGGTCTCTATGGGATATACATGGAGTGATGATAGGGTCTCTATGGGATATACATGGAGGTATGACAGGTTCTCTTTGGGATATACATGGAGTGATGACCGGGTCTCCATAAGTTAAACATAGAATGATGACATTATCCCTATGGGATATACATGGAGTGATGACAGGGTCTCTATGGGATATACATGGAGTAATGACAGGGTCTCTTTGGGATATACATGGAGTGATGACAGGGTCCCTATGGGATATACATGGAGTGATGACAGGTCCTGTTTGAGATAAACATGAAGTGATGACAGGGTCTCTATGGGATATACATGGAGTGATGATAGGGTCTCTATGGGATATACATGGAGGTATGACAGGTTCTCTTTGGGATATACATGGAGTGATGACCGGGTCTCCATAAGTTAAACATAGAATGATGACATTATCCCTATGGGATATACATGGAGTGATGACAGGGTCTCTATGGGATATACATGGAGTGATGACAGGGTCTCTTTGGGATATACATGGAGTGATGACAGGGTCTCTATGGGATATACATGGAGTGATGACAGGGTCTCTATAGGATATACATGTAGTGATGACAGAGACATTATGGGATATACATGGAGTGATGACAGGGTCTCTATGGGATATACATGAAGTGATGACAGGGTCTGTTTGGGATATACGTGGAGTGATGACAGCTTCTCTTTGGGATATATATGGAGTTATGACAGGTTCTCTTTGGGATATATACATGGAGGGATGACAAAGTCTCTATGGGATATACATGGAGTGATGACAGGGTCTCTATGGGATATACATGGAGGGATGACAGGGTCTCTATGGGATATGCATGAGGTGATGACAGTTTGTCAATTGGATATACATGGAGTTATTACAGGTTCCCTATGGGATATACATGGAGTGATGACAGGTTCTCTTTGGGATATACATGGAGTGATGACAGGGTCTCTTTGGGATATACATGCAGTGATGACAGGGTCTCTTTGGGATATACACGGAGTGATGACAGCTTCTCTTTCTGATATATACGGAGTGATGACAGGGTCTCTATTGGATATACATGGAGTGATGACAGGGTCTCTATGGGATATACATGAAGGGATCACAGGGTTTCTATGGGATATACACAAAGTGATGACAGGTTCTCTTTGGGATATACATGGAGTGATGGCAGGGTCTCCATGAGATAAACATGGAGTGATGACATTTTTCCTTTGGGATATACATGGAG
>BLSH010531876.1:21598-37918 GCA_018402905.1 Glandirana rugosa
TGAGGGGGATTGTAGTGGGCATAGCATAACCTGGGGGGGGGGGGTTATAGTGGGCACAGCATAACCTGGGGGGATTATAGTGGGCACAGCATAACCTGGGGAGGAATTATAGTGGGCACAGCAGGTCACCAACTTCATTGTTAGGGATCCCAGTGCATTACTTTGCCCAGGGGCCCATGATGCTATTAAGATGGCACTGCCCCACTCTCCAGCTGAAGACCATGAGCACTTGTGCCCTTTGCATTTATACAGTTACCCAGCATGCAATGAGGCACTTTCCTCTGCCAATAGCCAGGGCTGTAACAATGCCTGTGCCCTCACTTGTCAGGTTTCCTCCCACTGTCCAATATGCCTCCCTATTGGACCAGCGTGAAACATTCAGACAAGCTGGGCTGCACCTGAGCAGACCTTACCAATAGATCCTGCTGCTCCCTGGAAGGCAGAGAGCATTCTAAATTTGTCTAACGATCTTCTGTTAAAAAAAGCTACCTTGGAGAGTGCTACATATATATTTTTTTTATAGTCTTGTTTAATAATTGGGTACTGAGATTGTCCATTGTTCTTCTTACTGGGGGTTTTGCAGGGGTCACTCCTAGTTACTCCTGCCTGTAGAGGAGAATAGAAGGTCCTATCTGAAAAAGTGACAGGTGGACCCGATTGGACCTCTTGTGTGAAAAGGGAGGTGTTAGAGGGGAAATGCTCCAGTGAGAACACCTCTTTCAGTGACAACTAAGAGGGGATTTCTCTCACTTTCTGCTGTGTCTCCCAGACAATGGGGCACAGAAGGTAAAAAAAAAAAACAGTGATAGGGGTTTTAATTTGTAAGCATTTGTAATATATACATACGTAGAACCCTGTTCTTGAAAAGGGATGCTGTTAAATTTAGTTTGCTAGGTGGTAACTAGCCTGGCCAATTGTTAGGGGATATCCTGATTCTTTCCCTAATTCTGAGTTTGAGGCACATCTCTCCTCTGCCACTGGGGGGCGCTGCTACTTATGGCATTGGGATGATAATGTGCCTATGAACTTGGAATATGAGTGGATAGGTTGCTCTAACCAATTGGCAGGGGTTTTCATGGGTCCCGTGGTCTGCTGGGAGAGCCTATTTATTTGGGAGGAGTCGGGTGATTTGTGTTCTGTGCCACCCGGGTGGCTGTCTGGTTGGACATGTGTTGAAGACATTGAGAAGTTGCTAGGCCAGATGCCTGGGGCCTATCCTGGAGTGTCTGGTTGATAGGTAGTCTGAGGCCTACCCAGGACAGGAAGCAGCAGCGTGGGGTTGGGGCTTCATATTGGAAGCCTAGCCAGGTTGCATGGGTTCTGCTGGCTGGAGAACCCCTATTTGTCAGAGGTGAAGGGACAGAGTTGCTAACAGAGGACAACCATTCCCGTTGCCAGAGGCAAAGCGTGAATCAGAGTCAGGAGTAAAGGGGAAACTTTCGCCCTCAAGGGACAACGCTCCTGTTATCAGAGGCCAGAGTTCAGAGTCTGAGAAAGTGCCAGAGCAGCCTTTTTCACCAACTGGGGACGGAGAAGACACTTACAAGAGAGTTCAGCAGTTGGGCTGAAGAGCCGAGTAAGGGACCCAGCAGGTCAGTGTGGGGAGGCTCGGAAGGTACAGCAGTTGGCTGTGTGAAGTTCAAGGGACCCAGTGGCAGTAGGAGTCTAAGGAGTTTTGTTAAGAGACTGTGAGTGTAAGCTTATGAAGCTGCAGCGGGAGGCTGTGAGATGGAGGCCAGAGATACACAACGGGGATACCAAGTTTGGTATGTGTATCGATCTGTGTTCAAGTCAAAATGACAAGTTCAATAGCAAAGGAAATAGTCCTCGTCAGGCAGTTCAGTGTTCTATTTTTTTGTGAATTCCGGAGTCTGCTTTTACACCCACCCAAAGGGTGTCCTGGCCCTAACACTCTCTCCCCAGTTCTTTAAGAGAAAAATAAATCTCTTTTGTTCTGCATCATCAAAGTGTTTGTCGCCCAACCCAATTCTTCTACCTGCACCCACCATGCCTAGTAACCCACTCTGTGAGGATGAATGTCAGCTGTCCCTGGCTCTGGAGGTCACCATCGAGCCTCTAGGGACAGGAGCCATGGCTACAAATATGTTGCATAATTTAAATGATAATATAACTTAACGGTTACACTGATTTTTCTTTTTACACTGCTACTGTAAATGTTAACTTAGCAGACATTGCCACAGCTTGTATCAAATTCCAGACTTTCTGTTTCCCCGACTCTGCAAAAATCGAACATGCTATTTATGTTTGTCTGACAATAATTACAGGGTCGCACACAATTAGAGCTCAAGCGGTTTAAAGGCCAGGATGTCTGAAAATACATTTTAAGTTAAAGTGGATTCATAGTTCTGAATTCTAATATTCGTCAGCTAGGTATGACATTTTTTTTTTCAATCCTTTCTTTGTAGTTTTAACATACAGACAAGATGGCATGGGTTCATAATGGCACAGAAAAGCAGTCTACAATTGCCGCCATGAAGTAAAAATGTAGAACAACCAATTAAGCAATGCACAATAATGCCAAAGGCTACTAGATTATCAGCAATAAAGCAGCGAACCCTACACCTGGCTGTCTGAGCATTTTATTTGAACCAAAAACGTGGTTGCAATACTCGTCGGCAACCACTAAAAGTGACAAAGAGGAGTGAAAAGGGAGAGAAAAAAAGAGCGTGAGAAAAAAGAGAAAGGGGAAAAAAAGAGGGAGGGGGTTGGTGAGAGGTAAGGGGAAAGGGATGGGAACCTCACCCCTCCGCTGTGAGGACAGAGTTCTACTCCCGGGAACATGTGTATAGAATCCAGTGGAACCACTTCCATCTTAACTGGTCCTTGAGGTATGACATTTTTGACCAAACTTTTTTTTTTCCAAATCAAAAGGTAGTTTTATCAGTGGAAAGAGTCATCCTGACTTTCAGCTGAGAGTCGGGTCTCAAGTGCTTGTTTTATTTCTTCCCTCTTACATATCTCTGTTCGTGGCAGTCATTCTTCTAACCTTGTTCACACCTCAAACCTGGTTTTCTTGTCTATGCTTCTGCAACTGCAGTGGCAAAAATTAGCTCATGTAAGGCAAGAGAGACACTTCTTGCATGCTTGCTGGCATCCTGTGTCTGCTTGACTAAACAAGATGGCCCTTTCTCTGCTAGAGTCTGTGTTGTTACAATGGTGAGTCCACTTCCTGTCCCATAGCCAAACAGGAAATCCCTGCAAATTAAAGGAATTCCTTGGGGACCCCCAGGTCACCAGAACCAGTGTCCCCATCAGTGGCGGCCGCCCCATAAGGGGCGCAGGGATGCAGTCCCCCCATCTATGCGTCTGGCCCCCTAATCTACATGCAGGTTGCCGGATGCATGGATTCCAATGGGGGGGGGGTTAGGCATGTGATTAAAGCCAGAGGCTCTAATAGATTTCAAAAAAGGGCGGGCTCGAGGCGTAGAGCACTGCCCACTTGTGTTGCAATAGCCAATTAGGAAGCCCCTATCTTAGGACTCCCTGGCCGATCGTGTCTCAGGTCATACTTCCTGTTCCTGTGCGGCAGGGAGGATGTCCCGGCTCTTCCTTCCCCCTACTGCTACGGTAAAACCCATTCACAGTGTCTAGCGATAGCCGCCGTTCGTCCATCGCAGCGGGAGGTGGCGGGTTATAGCTGTCGTTTATCTCCCGCAGAGGGGGGGCAGTTTCATCGCCGCCGTTTGCCTCCTCATGTGGGGGGGGGGGGCGACGGGGGATCATCTCTCAGGGGGGCATGTTAGTTTACTTTGTGCCGCTCCTCCCAAAATTTGGAGCACCAGCTGCCACTGGTCCCTATTGGAAGATTTCCCTGCTATTACTTTTCTGGGGACAACCCAAAATTTGGGATTTTCTTTTACTTTCACTTTCAATGATAATGATAAACAGAACATATAGAGAGGGTGAATCTCCCTAACGGGGGCACAGATGGCAATAAAACCTGACAGGTGTTCTAATTGCTCTCCACTCCAAAACTAAAAAAAAAGTAAACCGTAGTTAATAGGGATGGGCGAACGGTTCGGATGTTCGCCGAACAACCGCATTATCGGGTCATTCAACCGTTTGTTTGGCCCGACGAATGACCACAATGCACTGCGTCGCCGCACAGCGCATTGAAAGCTCTGATTGGCTTAAGCAATGAAAACTTCGCTCAATCAGGGCACAGAGCACTGTCAGAGCCATTATTGGACGCTGTCATTATGACTGTATTCAATCATGGCTCATTGCTCTTAATCCCGCCCCACACTATAAAAGAATTCTTTCCATAGCGGCCATTTTTACTGTGATATTGCCGTGTAGCGAGATAGCACAGGACTCTGTTCAGTGCTACTAGATAGACAGTTAGTGTGCTATAGTTTGCTGATGTGATTCTATTGTCAGTATAGAATATTAGTTTAGTGTGAATCTAGGGACAGTGCAGTCAGTGTGAGTGTAGTGAGTGACCACAATTCATCTTTATATTAGTGTGAATCTAAGGACAGTTGAGTGAGTTTAGTGTAGTGACCACCATTCATCTTTATATTAGTGTGAATCTAGGGACAGTTGAGTGAGTGTGAGTGTAGTGACCGTTTAACACTGTATATTTCATTGGGTTAGTGCAAGTTTAACGACATATAGTTCTGTGCGTTACTGGAAGTTTAACGCCATGTACTTCATTGCGTTATTGCAAGTTTAATGCCATATATTTCATTGGGTTACTGCAAGTTTAACGCCATATAGTTGTGTGCCTTACTGCAAGTTCAATGTCATATATTTCATTGCGTTACTGCAAGTTTAATGCCATATAGTTCTGTGCATTACTGGAAGTTTAACGCCATATATTTCATTGCGTTACTGCAAGTTTAATGCCATATATTTGATTGCGTTACTGCAAGTTTAACGCCATATATATTATTGCGTTACTGCAAGTTTAATGTCATATATTTCATTGCGTTACTGCAAGTTTAACGCCATATATTTCTGTGCATTACTGCAAGTTTAATGCCATATATTTCATTGCTTTACTGCAAGTTTAACGCCATATAATTATGTGCATTACTGCACGTTTGACGCAGTATATTGTAGTGTATCCGTGGAGTATGTCTGTGTAGTGAGTACTCAAATGAAAGTGTACCAAACACCACTTTCCATTGATTAAAGTGCATCCACTTACACATTTACCCATCTTTATTACATTTGATTAACAAGCCCCCCATCATGTCTGGGAGGACAACAAGGAGAGATAGACGTTCCCATGGCACTGTAAGGGGTCCAGCAGCGTATGTGTCCACAGGCAAAGGTGGACATTGTCAGTCCTCAGGCAGGGCATCATTTCCTCTGTTTAGTGATGTTGCCCATGCTATCCAGCCACAGCATGCAGAGGAGGTGGTGGACTGGCTTACTAAACCGTCCTCATCCTCCTCATCCTCCTCATCCTCCGTCACCCAAACAGAGACTAGTACACAGTCCCCTGCAGCTGCCAGAGTGGCTAAAGCTGCCTCCTTGTCCACAGCTATTCATGTCATAGCCCCAGCATCAGACATTGAGGAGTCAGCGGAGTTACAGTATCTCACAAAAGTGAGTACACCCCTCGCATTTTTGTAAATATTTTATTATATCTTTTCATGTGACAACACTGAAGAAATGACACTTTGCTACAATGTAAAGTAGTGAGTGTACAGCTTGTAAAACAGTGTAAATTTGCTGCCCACTCAAAATAACTCAACACACAGCCATTAATGTCTAAACCGCTGCCGACAAAAGTGAGTACAACCTTAAGTGAAAATGTCCAAATTAGGCCCAATTAGCCATTTCCCCTCCCCGGTGTCATGTGACTCATTAGTGTTACAAGGTCTCAGGTGTCAATGGGGAGCAGGGGTGTTAAATTTGGTGTTATCGCTCTGACTCTCTCATACTGGTCCCTGGAAGTTCAACATGACACCTCATGGCAAAGAACTCTCTGAGGATCTGAGAAAAAGAATTGTTGCTCTACATAATGATGGCCTAGGCCAGGGGTAGGGAACCTGCGGCTCTCCAGCTGTTGTAAAACTACCCTTCCCATGAGGCATTGCAAGGCTGATGGATACAATTACTCCCAGAAGCATGATGGGAAATGTAGTTCTACAACAGCTGGAGAGCCGCAGGTTCCCTACCCCTGGCCTAGGCTATAAGAAGATTGCCAAGACCCTGAAACTGAGCTGCAGTATGGTGGCCAAGACCTTACAGCAGTTTAACTGGATAGGTTACACTCAGAACAGGTCTTACCATGGTCGACCAAAGAAGTTAAAGTGTCCATGCTCAGGGTCATATCCAGAGGTTGTCTTTGGAAAACAGACATATGAGTGCTGCCAGCATTGCTGCAGAGGTTGAAGGGGTGGGGGGTCAGCTTGTCAGTGCTCAGACCATATGCCGCTCACTGCATCAAATTGGTCTGCATGGCCGTTGTCCCAGAAGGAAGCCTCTTCTAAAGATGATGCACAAGAAAGCATGCAAACAGCTTGCTGAAGACAAGCAGACTAAGGGCATGGATTGCTGGAACCATGTCCTGTGGTCTGATGAGACCAAGATAAACTTATTTGGTTCAGATGGTATCAAGCGTGTGTGGCGGCAACCAGGTAAGGAGTACAAAGACAAGTGTGTCCTGTCTACAGTCAAGCATGGTGGTGGGAGTGTCATGGTCTGGGACTGCATGAGTGCTGCCAGCTCTGGGGGGCTACAGTTCATTGAGGGAACCATGAATGCCAACATGTACTGTGACATACTGAAGCAGAGCATGAACCCCTCCCTTCGGAGACTGGGCCGCAGGGGAGTATTCCGACCCCAAACACACTTCCAAGACGACCACTGCCTTGCTAAAGAAGCTGAGGGTAAAGGTGATGGACTGGCCAAGCATGTCTCCAGACCTAAACCCTATTGAGCATCTGTGGGGCATCCTCAAATGGAAGGTGGAAGAGCGCAAGGTCTCTAACATCCACCAGCTCTGTGATGTCGTCATGGAGGAGTGGAAGAGGACCCCGGTGGCAACCTGTGAACTTCATGCCCAAGAGGGTTAAGGTGTGCTGGAAAATAATGGTGGTCACACAAAATATTGACACTTTGGTCCCAATTTGGGCATTTTCACTTAGTGGTGTACTCACTTTTGTTGCCAGTGGTTTTAACATTAATGGCTGTGTGTTGTGTTATTTTTAGGGGACAGCAAATTTACACTGTTATACAAGCTGTACACTAACTACTTTACATTGTAGTGTCATTTCTTCATTGTTGACACATGAAAAGATATAATAAAATATTTACAAAAATGTGAGGGGTGTACTCACTTTTGTGAGATACTGTATATGAACACAGCGTCAGTCACTTGCTCCTTGAGGATGCACAGCCATTATTTGATTCAGATGTTGCATCTGAGGTTGAGGAAGGTAGAAACATGAGCCTACAGAGAGGGGAGAACACTGGTACACAAATTGGCATTCATGTTCCCCCCGCCACAGCGCATTGCCAAGTTGTCTCCAGTGGTAATGATAATGGGGGAGATGATGAGGTCACTGATGCAACTTGAGTGCCAAATAGAGCAGAGGAGGAAAGTGAGGGTGTGGCACAACCCCAACAAGGCAGCCATCATGGAAGATAAGAGAGCAGCCACCCTATTCCATCAAATTGTGGAGCTGTTATCTCCCACAGCTCAGCTTTCTGGGCCTTTTTTAGTACATGTGCAGCCGATTGCACTGTTGCTATTTGCAAACTTTGTCTCAAGCACATCAAACGTGGCAAAAACACCAGCCATTTGGGTAGCACACACTTGACAAGACATTTAACCTCCCACCACTCGTTGGCAACAGCACCTAAAAGCCACACAAAAGGGTCACAAATCTGTCCCTCCTCCTCCTTACTCACCTCAGTCTGCCCCTTCTATACCTCATGACCTTTCGGCAGCCTCCACTGACAGGGATTATTGTATAGCGCAGGGTGTCCCAGGTCCTTGCAGCACATCTGCCAGCAGCACACTACCTGCTGTAGACTATAGCCAGCAAATTTCTCTGCCCCATCTGCTGCAGCAGAAAAAAAATTACAGTCCATGCCACCCACACGCCCAGTGTCTAAATGCAAGCTTGTCAAAGCTGCTGGCTCTCCAACTTCTGTCTTTCTGCTTGAATGTGAATTTGCAGAATGTGCTGTACCACAATGGCAGGTTCCCAGTCGCTATTTATTTTCAGGTAAGGCCATTCCATCTCTCTACCATCAAGTGGAAGGCAATGTAGTGGCATTGTGGGGCAAAGAAGTCAGGCGCAAAGTTAGCGTTACTGCTGACACGTGGTTCAGCAAGCATGGGCAGGAACGATATATTTTGTTCACAGCACACTGGGTAAATATGTTTGCAACTCGGAAGGATGCAGGACAGGGCTCAGTGCTGCAGCTTGTTGTGCCCCCTTGTCTCCATAAAGCTGGGGATGATGTGAGATTTGTCAGCTCTACCCCTTCCTCCTCTTCTTCCATGCCCTCCTCTGCTGAATTGTCCTATGAACCTCAAGTACCCCCTAAGCATTCAAAGGGCTATTCAATGAGTCAGGCTAAAAGGTGCCGTGCAGTGCTTCAGCTGGTGTGTTTAGGGGACAGCCACGCAGCTGGAGCCAGGAATTGTGGTGTGCGATAATGGTACAAACCTCCTGTCCGCCCTTAGACAGGGAAAGTTGACACAAGTGCCATGCCTGGCACATGTCCTCAATTTAGTGGTGCAGCATTTCCTAAATAGGAACCCAGGTTTGGAAGATCTGTTAAAGCAGGCCAGAAGAGTCTGTAGCCATTTCAGGCGGTCATAAACAGCCAGTGCTTGGTTGGCTGAAATTCAGTGGGTATTCCATCTGCCTGTAAACTGCCTGATTTGTGACATGCCCACCAGGTGGTACTCGACTTTGGCAATGCTGCAGCGGCTGTACATGCAGCAGAGGGCCATCAACCAGTACCTGTGTGAGTATGGCACAACGACAGGCTCAGGCCGGCTCAGCTTTTTTGCCCCACGCCAATAGCTGCTCATAAAGGAGGCATGCACTGTGTATGGTGTACTGTCATCATTTGAGGAGGCCACAAGGATGGTGAGCTGTGATAATGCATGCATCAGTGACACAATCCTTGTTGTGTTCCTGCTGGAGCAGACTCTGCGTGGCATTATGGACAGGGCACTGGAGGCAAAATAGCGGGAGGAAGAAAAGGACTTCCTTTCTTCTCAAGGCCCACTTTATGCAGACACCATTGTTCCTATGCCACAGAACACACAAGAGGAGAGAGAAGAGGAGGAGGATTCTGGCAGTTTCAGAGGTATTAAAGCAGAGGAAGGCATGCGTCAAACAGTAAGCAATGGTTTTCCATCCCCAGAACCCTTGGGAGTAGTACATGGCTGGAAGGAGGCAGTTCCAGGTACTGTAATCCTCAGTGACCCAGAGGAGTCTGCTTCTCATGCCTCCGGAAATTTGCAGTGCATGGGCTCCCTCATGCTTCAAAGCCTGCAAAAGGACCCAAGAATTTGTGCCATAAAGGAGAAGGATCGCTATTGGTTGGCAACCCTCCTTCACCACTGTTATAAGGGTAAAGTCTCAGAACTCATTCCGTCCCCATAGGGAGTGCAGAGGATGAAATCTCTTGAGGACATCTTAAAGAGGAGTTTAACAAATGCTTTTCCCGATTCTGGTAGGTTACATTGTCGTAAAAAACTTAGTTTTGAGGCTTCTGTTGGTCAAGAGAGGATTGGTGGAGAAGGCGGCCACCTAAGTGATGCATTTCTCCATTTTTTTAGTCCTCGCCGCCTAGGGCTGTCAGCTTCCACATCCCATCGGCAGCATGTGCATCACATGGTGGATGATTTTTTAGGGGTGAAAACAGAGATGGAGAGCTTTCCAGTCGACAATCCGCTGGCTTACTGGGTCATGAGAATAGATCACTGGCCAGAACTTGAGCTGCTGGGCTGCCCTGCACCCAACGTGCTTTCCAAATGGGCATTCAGTGCTGCTGGATGTTTTGTTAGTCCTCACCAGGGCTGGACTGGCCATAGGGCACACCGGGCATATGCCCGGTGGGCCGGGGCTTCTAGTCCGCATGTAAATTTGGCCACCCGCCCGACTATTCCTATTTGACAGCTTCCTGGAGGGCGGCGGCCGTGAGATGAGAAGAGTCTCCTCTGAATTTCATTCACTGGATAGAGCGGCTCTTCTCATCTCACGGCTGCCGCCCTCCGGGAATCTGCCAGGTGTTAGGATGAGTACAGTCCCTCCCAGCATCCCGCCCCTCTCCTCCTATGTCTGCTCCCTCCTCCCTCCTCCCTGCACTCTCCCCGCAGTACAGAGGTTAGGGGAGGGAAACAGAGCACAGTGTTCCTCCCTCCCCCTCCCTTCTGTACTGCAAAGAATTATGGGAGATGTAGTCCAGGGGAGGGTGGGATTGCCTTGAAAATGCATGGACAGAATGTAATGGCCACAACAAGGAGGTGAGTCTGTCTCTTTGCAGGCCTGGGCTGTCTATCTGCAGGTCTGGGGCTGTCTATCTGCAGGTCTGGGCTGTCTATCTGCAGGTCTGGGGCTGTCTCTTTGCAGGTCTGGGGCTCTCTCTTTGCTGGTAATGGGGTTGTCTCTTTGCAGGTCTAGGCTGTCTCTTTGCAGGTCTGAGGCTGTCTCTTTGCAGGTCTAGGCTTTCTCTTTGCAGGTCTGAGGCTGTCTTTTTTCAGGTCTGGGCTGTCCCTTTGCAGGTCTGAGGCTGTCTCTTTGCAGGTCTGGAGCTGTCTCTTTGCAGGTCTGGAGCTGTCTCTTTGCAGGTCTGGAGCTCTCTTTTCTGGTAATGAGGCTGTCTCTTTGCAGGTCTGAGGCTGTCTCTTTGCGGGTCTGGAGCTGTCTCTTTGTAGGTCTGAGGCTGTCTCTTTGCAGGTCTGGGGCTGTCTCTTTGCAGGTCTGGGGCTGTCTCTTTTCTGGTAATGAGGCTGTCTCTTTGCAGGTCTGAGGCTGTCTCTTTGCGGGTCTGGAGCTGTCTCTTTGCAGGTCTGAGGCTGTCTCTTTGCAGGTCTGGAGCTGTCTCTTTTCTGGTAATGAGGCTGTCTCTTTGCAGGTCTGAGGCTGTCTCTTTGCGGGTCTGGAGCTGTCTCTTTGCAGGTCTGAGGCTGTTTCTTTGCTGGACTGGGAATGCCTCTCCTGTGCTATATGGGGTTGTCTCTTAGCTGGACTTGGATGTTTCTCAGAATATCCTGTCACCGACCACCTATGCGAACGACTGTCTTACCGCCACCCCCGATTGGGCTGCCCAGTCTAAAATGCCGGGGCCTATTTTTTGTCCCAGTCCGGGCCTGGTCCTCATGTACACTGCTGCTGGTAAACGGACATTTAGGAGCAGTTGGCCATTTTTTTCAGCTGCCCCTGAACTCTCCTCTATGTCATCTTATCAGTACATTTACATAGGGTCGTTTATAGTAATTTCTAGGCAGTTGAGTTTAAAGGCTTTTTTTGGAAAGCAAAAAAAATGTGTTCAGACGGAAGTTCAGAGGCATTTGAAATGCCTGTAACAGCTTGTAAACGCGCCTAAACATCTAACTCGCGTTTAGCAGCGTTTCTTTAGAGGCATTAGTCATTTAAAAAAAAAAAAAATGCTTCTAGACGCGGACGCAGCAAAACGCAGCATGTAAAATGCAGCATGTAAAACACGGCATGTAAAACGTGGCTAAACAGCTGTTTTAAGCTTTGGTTTCTAGCTGTCAAAAAAAATGTTCAGGGGAGGTTAAAAAAGCGTCCCGTATATATTTATAAAAAATGTATAAAAGTTACAGCGCTCACATGATACATACTCCTGTCAGGCTATTTTAAAAGCATCTAAAACGTATGTAGCAAAAAATGCAAAAATACGGGGGTTTGGTCACACTGAATGGCCATGAAGTGCTAAGCGCATTGACTGCTGCAAAGTACCCCGTTACCAATGGGAACCTACACTGACCTTAGAGTGAATGCTCCTATCTCTTAAACCATGGAAGCTAACGCCTCTCTTTATGGGAGACTAGAGGACACATCCCATGGATCAGGTGGACACTGTAACTTTTATACATTTTTTGTTTGTTGGTCGTTACGAGCAGCACCATGCGTTTGGCAGGGTGTTCCCCCCAAATATCTAGTTTTGTTGTATGCTTTATGCTTGGGTCCTGACCAGACCTTTTTGGGTTGGTGAACCCCATCCTCCTTAATTAGCCCCAATCAGTGTCCACCTGATCCATGGGTAGTCTCCCATAAAGAGAGGCGTTAGCTTCCATGGTTTAAGAGATAGGAGCATTCACTCTAAGGTCAGTGTAGGTTCCCATTGGTAACGGGGTACTTTGCAGCAGTCAATGGGCTTAGCACTTCATGGCCATTCAGTGTGACCAAACCCCCGTATTTTTGCATTTTTTGCTACATACGTTTTAGATGCTTTTAAAATAGCCTGACAGGAGTATGTATCATGTGTGCGCTGTAACTTTTATACATTTTTTGTTTGTTGGTCGTTACGAGCAGCACCATGCATTTGGCAGGGTGTTCCCCCCAAATATCTAGTTTTGCCGTATATATTTATGCCTCGTACACACGGTGCAATGGTCGTACAACCGCACGTTCAACTTTTCTCCAAAATCGGCTGTTGGTGGTTGTGTCTTACGTACTGACAAGTACGTCAAGTAGTTGTAAAACAAAGCCGAACATAGTGATGTGTTACGAGCGTATAACGAGGAAGTTCAGGTGAATGTGATTTGTGAATTAGGAACAGATGTTACACAACCGAACACTTCCTAGATTCAGAGCATGCGTGTTTAGCACTTACAACTTTGTTGGGCCAACTTCTGTACAAACGAGTCAACAGTCGTACAACAGCTTGTTGTACAGCAAACGTTTTCTAGTCTGCTCAGCCAACTTCTGTTGTACGACTGTTGAACATCGGCTTTTGGAATTGCGCGTACTAACGGTTGGATTATCGTACAACAAGCTGTTGTAAGACCGTTGTTGTACGACCGTTGCATCGTGTGTACGGGCCTTAAGCCTTACTGATCATAGAACGTGTCTGTCCACAGACTCTGTGGACCATCTGACTTTTATCAAAATGAATCAGTCCTGGATTACCAGCTATGAAGCCCCTGATGCCGATAATGGCGATTAAGTGTTTGTGGTGGAATCTCTGCAGGACTTCTAGGTTGCCTAGCATTGTGGGTATTGATTTCATGATTTCATCTGGAAGAATGTTTTTGGTGTAGGTTTCATGGGCACAGTTAACACCCAAAGACCAATTTTTCTGCACCTGTTTGACAGGTGCATATCATTGCGATCTTTGACAACAAGGCCAATTCTTGCTTTCATCAAGAGTACCTCCTATAGGGATACGGTGTGAAGACGCCACCGACACCCAAAGACCAATTTTTCCGCACCTGTTTGACAGGTGCATATCATTGCAATCTTTGACAGTAACGCCAATTCTTGCTCTCATCAAGACTCTTATAGGGCTACGGTGTGAAGGCGCCACTGACACCCAAAGCCCAATTGTTCCGCACCCATTACTTCTATCCAAA
The DNA here is from genome assembly GCA_018402905.1 of Glandirana rugosa. NCBI lineage: Eukaryota > Metazoa > Chordata > Amphibia > Anura > Ranidae > Glandirana > Glandirana rugosa. Next base: position 35,145 of record BLSH010531876.1, read on the forward strand.
GTCTGTGTAAGAGACACCAGAATTTATCCAAAAAATCTCTAATCTTGTTCCCAGTACACTCATCATACACACTGGTTCCCCAAACCGTTGCTTACAAAATAAAGGAAGCTTGCAGGGAAAATTACATTTTTTTGGCTTTATAAATGCAATTATTGCTGCAGCAGATTCTATACATGGTACAAATGTGCCACTTTACAGGTAGACTAAGGGGACCCCCCAGGCACTATATTGAAAGGATTTTTTAATTTTTATGCTTTCACTTTAAGCATCAATAAATCACTGCTTATTTAAAAATTAAGTTTTTTACAAATATTTTTTTCATTGATGCATGTCCCCCAGGGCAGTACCCGGACCCCCATAACCATTCTATGCCCAATTACTTGTATATAAGCCTTCAAAATGGGCACTTTTTCTTTTTCATGTTCAGGTCCCATAGACTTCAATGGGGTTTGTTATTCGGTCCCAAACTTTCCTGATGTTCAAAAGTTCTGCTGCGAACCGAACAGGGGGTCGTTCTGCCCATCCCCAGTGGTTAACATGGAAGATACCAGACACCAAGGACCAGTGACTTACTCGTCATGTTTGTTTCTACAAGCGATCCAAACTCTGCACTGAGCCATAGAGCAGACAGAATTAAATATTTCTTCAATTTTAAACCCTTTTTATTTAGTATGCCTAATGTATTTTTTATTATATCTTTTCGGCAAATATTTCCTGTACCATTTTTCTTTTCTTTAAAAGAATATTCAAAAATTATTAAAGTGATACTAAAGGTACAATTTTTATTTTAAAAAATATCAATCATGTTATATTTACCTGCTCTGTGCAGTGGTTTTGCACAGAGCAGCTGCAATCCTCCTCTTCTCTGGCTCCACCGCTGGCTCTACTGACTCCTCCCACCCACCGAGTGCCCCCATAGCAAGCCGCTAAATGTCTCCTGCTGCTGTGTCTCGGCCAATGAGGAGGCAGAGAACTTGGAGAGCAGCTGCTCTCGTGCACATTGCTAGTCTGAAATGGGACTCAGGTAAGTATTGGGGGGGGTGGTCTGGGGGGGGGGGGAAGCTGCACATAGGACGTTTCTTACCTTCATGCATAGAATGCTGTCAGGGCTGGGCTCTTAGCAGCTCCCTTCTCTGTGCTCCGGCTGCTCAGCTGCCGGATAATTGTCAGCAATTATTAATCCCTCAGTGGCTCACCTGGTGATCATTACCTGCTCATCAGTCCTGTCTACAGCCAGCCCCTTCTGGCTATTTAAACTGCCTTGTTTATTCCTTTTGTGCCTTCGCCTTGGTCAACATACCTGGATATTCATGCTGTGTTCCTGTGAAAGACTTTGCCGACCGATTATTGGCCTGTCTGACTACCTGCTTTGGTTACCAATCCCTGGCTTATGTTTTGAACACATTTACTGTTCTGTACCATTTTACCATTATATTAAAGGTGTGATTTTATTGCATTTCTGTCTCAGTCTGATTCATGGTTCCTGAAAAATGCATAAAGATAAAAAACCTTAAAGTGATTCTAAAGACTTTATTTTAAAAAAATAAATAACAAACATGTTATACTTACCTGCTCTGTGCAGTGGTTTTGCACAGAGCAGCCTCAATCCTCCTCTTCTCGGGTTTCCCCTCCATTCTGCCGAGTGCCCGAGAGCAAGCAGCTTGCAATGAAGGCACCCAAGCAGGCTCATTCCCAAGCCATGACTCACACACAGAGCTGTGGCTCGGCCCCGCCCCCTCTCACTCCTCATTGTATCACTGGCTGTGATTGACAGTAGGAGCCAATGGCTCCCACTGTTGTCAGCCAATGAGGAGAGAGAGTGTCTGAAGAGCCGAGGTTCTCGTGCACAACGCTGGATCGAAATTGGGATCAGGTGAGTATTGGGGAGACTGGGGGAATTGCTGCACAGAGGAGTTTAATTCTAAATTAGAGCATTCAGATTTTCAGCTTAAAGTGTTTCTAGAGGCTAAGATCAGAATTGCAACAGCAGATGCTGTGAAAGTCAGTTTCTTTTAAAACAATTAGTGATGGGCACTGTGTGTGTGTAAAGTGCTTAAATAACCTGCCCCAGCGACGATCACTCTCAGGGCTCATGCATACAACAGTGCTAAAAATGCCTGTTTTTCTGCATATACCTGTGTTTTTACATTAGCGTTTAGCTGCGTTTTTGCGTGTTTTCCTGAGTTTTTTGGCGTTAGCATTTTTAGCCGTTTTTTTATTAAAAACACTATAATGTAAAAAGCCTAAAAACGTCAAACGCGGTTTGACGCGTTTAGCCATATTTGGGTGCTTTTTTTGCGTTTTTACTGCTCCTGGAAGCACAGGCTGTGTTTTTTTCTACAGCCCCTAAATGCTTATACCTCCAAATGCCTCTGACAGTTTATGTGTGCATGGACACATAGGTTAACATGGAGGGACTTTTAGAGGCAGTTAAAAAAAAAACGTCAAATGCCTCTAACAGCAGCTGTAAAAATGTTCTGTGTGCATGAGTCCTTATTCTGGTGAGTCTGAATATGTAGTCATGATGTGTAATCTGATCTCTCTTGCTATTCAGTTTTATTTTAATATTATTGCATTTGTTTTACAATATTAAGAGCATTTAAATTGTGGATATCTTCTCTTTTTCTAAAAATGTGGTCAATATTAATTAAACCTTTAGTTACTATTATCAAGAAACATTAAAGCAGAACTTCAGTCATTTTTCATCTTTTCATCTATTAAATCCTCTGGCCTTGTTGTTTTAACTTTCGATAGTAAAACTTTTTTTTTTCTGC
>BLSH010531876.1:40389-51503 GCA_018402905.1 Glandirana rugosa
GAGGAGTTTACCACTGATCTCAACTCGTTTGGAGACCTTCAAGCCCAAGACGACCAAGCGGCTTGAAGCCCTGTTTCAAGCCCAAGCCCAGGTCTGTCTTGGGCTTGAAACTGGGCCTGGGGCCTGGGGTAACTTTAGTTACCCCTGGGTTTGAAAATCCGTGTTTTTACGGACATTCTTTCAGGACCTTTCAGGATCTCCAGACGTTTTCCTTCCTTTTACCACAATTCCCAGCCTGTTCACGGGATGTTTCTTTACCTCTATCCCTTTATTGAATTTTATTAATTTTTTTTTTTTATTGTATTTTTTTAGTTTTTACCTCCACCTACACCTGATAGAATTTTGACACACTCTTTTCATATTTAATCTTAGAACAGTGATATGGCTTCTCCCCACTAATTTATACTTTTCTCACACAGTTTTAAGATAGTCCACATCCACCTCCATTTTTGATTTTTTTATGTTATTTTTTTTTTTTAATTATTTTAAGTTATTTCCCTATCTCCATTTCTTTGTAGGGCACTTGTCCGACCCTTAACACCATTTTCCTTCCTTTTGCAGACCTCTAGGACTTTCCAGGACTTTCTTACAGGCATTTTTGTGCCTAAAAGTTTGGGTCCCCATTGATTTCAATGGGGTCCGGGGTCCGGGTCAAAGTTCGGGTTCTGTCTGGACCCGAACCCGAACTTTGTCCCGAAGTTCGGCGAACCAGCAGAACCCGAACTTCCAGAGGTTTGCTCAACTCTAGTCACCATTTGAGGAGGCCCCAAGGATGGTGAGCAGTGACAATGCATGCATCAGTGACACAATCCCTGTTGTGTTCCTGCTGGAGCAGACTCTGCGTGGCATTATGGACAGGGCACTGGAGGCAAAATAGCGTGAGGAAGAGAAGGACTTCCTTTCTTCTCAAGGCCCACTTTATGCAGACACCATTGTTCCTATGCCACAGAACACACAAGAGGAGAGAGAAGAGGAGGAGGAGGATTCTGGCAGTTTCAGAGGTATTAAAGCAGAGGAAGGCATGCGTCAAACAGTAAGTAATGGTTTTCCATCCCCAGAACCCTTGGGAGTAGTACGTGGCTGGAAGGAATCAGTTCCAGATACTGTAATCCTCAGTGACCCAGAGGAGCCTGCTTCTCATGCCTCCGCAAATTTGCAGTGCATGGGCTCCCTCATGCTTCAAAGCCTGCAAAAGGACCCAAGAATTTGTGCCATAAAGTAGAAGGATCACTATTGGTTGGCAACCCTCCTTGACCACCGTTATAAGGGTAAAGTCTCAGAACTCATCCCGTCCCCACAGAGAGTGCAGAGGATGAAATCTCTTGAGGACATCTTAAAGAGGAGTTTAACAAATGCTTTTCCCGATTCTGGTAATTACAGTGTCGTGAAAAACGTAGTTTTGAGGCTTCTGTTGGTCAAGAGAGGATCGGTGGAGAAGGCGGCCACCTGAGTGATGCAATTCTCCATTTTTTTAGTCCTCGCCGCCTAGGGCTGTCAGCTTCCACATCCCATCGGCAGCATGCTTGTAAACGCGCCTAAACGTCTAACTCACGTTTAGCAGCGTTTCGTTTAGAGGCGTTTGTCATTTTAAAAAAACGCTTCTAGACGCGGCAAAACACAGCATGTAAAATGCAGCATGTAAAACACGGCATGTAAAACGTGGCTAAACAGCTGTTTTAAGCGTTGGTTTCTAGCTGTAAAAAAAAATTGTTCAGAGGAGGTTCAAAAAGCGTCCCGTGTATATTTATGCCTCGTACACACGGTGCAATGGTCGTACAACCGCACGTTCAACTTTTGTCCAAAATCGGCTGTTGGTGATTGTGTCTTGCATACTGACATGAGTCAAGTAGTTGTAAAACAAAGCTGAACATAGTGATGTGTTACGAGCGTATAACGAGGAAGTTCAGGTGAATGTGATTTGTGAATTAGGAACAGATGTTACACAACCGAACACTTCCTAGATTTAGAGCATGCGTGTTTAGCACTTATAACTTTGTTGGGCCAACTTCTGTACAAACGAGTCAACAGTCGTACAACAGCTTGTTATTCAGCAAACGTTTTCTAGTCTGCTCAGCCAACTTCTGTTGTACGACTGTTGAACGCCGGCTTTTGTAATCGCGCGTACTAACGGTCGGATTATCGTACAAGCAGTTGTAAGACTGTTGCATCGTGTGTACGGGCCTTAAGCCTTACTGATCATAGAACATGTGTGTTCACAGACTCTATGGACCATCTGACTTTTATCAAAATGAATCAGTCCTGGATTACCAGCTATGAAGCCCCTGATGCCGATATTGGCGATTAAGTGTTTGTGGTGGAATCTCTGCAGGACTTCTAGGTTGCCTAGCATTGTGGGTATTGATTTCATCTGGAAGAATGTTTTTGGTGTAGGTTTCATGGGCACAATTAACACCCAAAGACCAATTTTTCTGCCCCTGTTTGACAGGTTCATATCATTGCAATTTTTGACAGCAAGGCCAATTCTTGCTCTCATAAAGACTCTTATAGGGTTGCAGTGTGAAGGCCCCACTGACACCCAAAGCCCAATTGTTCCGCACCCGTTACTTCTTTTCGGCAAATATTTCCTGTACCATTTTTCTTTTCTTTAAAAGAATATTCAAAAATTATTAGAGTGATACTAAAGGTACAATTTTTATTTTAAAAAATATCAATCATGCTATATTTACCTGCTCTGTGCAGTGGTTTTGCACAGAGCAGCCGCAATCCTCCTCTTCTCTGGCTCCACCGCTGGCTCTGACTGTCAGGGCTGGGCTCTTAGCAGCTCCCTTCTCTGTGCTCAGGCTGCTCAGCTGCCAGATAATTGTCAGTAATTATTAATCCCTCAGTGGCTCACCTGGTGATCATTACCTGCTCATCAGTCCTGTCTACAGCCAGCCCCTCTTGGCTATTTAAACTGCCTTGTTCATTCCTTTTGTGCCTTCGCCTTGGTCAACATACCTGGAGATTCATGCTGTGTTCCTGTGAAAGACTTTGCCGACCGATTATTGGCCTGTCTGACTACCTGCTTTGGTTACCGATCCCTGGCTTATGTTTTGAACACATTTACTGTTCTGTACCATTTTACCATTATATTAAAAGGTGTGATTTTATTGCATTTCTGTCTCAGTCTGATTCATGGTTCCTGAAAAATGCATAAACATAAAGAACCTTAAAGTGATTCTAAAGGCTTTATTTTAAAAAAAATAAATAGCAAACATGTTATACTTACCTGCTCTGTGCAGTGGTTTTGCACAGAGCAGCCTCAATCCTCCTCTTGAAAATCTATAAGTTACAGCGCACACATGATACATACTCCTGTCAGGCTATTTTAAAAGCATCTAAACGTATATAGCAAAAAATGCAAAGATACGGGGGTTTGGTCACACTGAATGGCCATGAAGTGCTTAAGCCCACTGACTGCTGCAAAGTACCCCGTTACCAGTGGGAACCTACATTGACCTTAGAGTGAATGCTCATATCTCTTAAACCATGGAAGCAATGGTTTATGGGTTCCTCGCCGGCGCTCTTTTCCCCTCCATTCTGCCGAGTGCCCCCAGAGCAAGCAGCTTGCAATGAAGGCACCCAAGCAGGCTCGTTCCCAAGCCATGACTCTGCGTGTCCATTCACACACAGAGCTGTGGCTCGGCCCCGCCCCCTCTCACTTCTCATTGTCTCACTGGCTGTGATTGACAGTAGGAGCCAATGAGGAGAGAGAATGTCTGAACAGCCGAGGTTCTCGTGCACAACGCTGGATCGAAATTGGGATCAGGTGAGTATTGGGGAGACTGGGGGAACTGCTGCACAGAGGAATTTAATTCTAAATTAGAGCATTCAGATTTTCCAGCTTAAAGTGCTTCTAGAGGGATCAGAATTGCAACAGCAGATGCTGTGAAAGTCAGTTTCTTTTAAAACACGTCGTGATGGCCACTGTGTGTGTGTAAAGTGCTTAAATAACCTGCCCCAGTAACGATCACTCTCAGGGCTCATGCATACAAAAGTGCTAAAAATGGCTGTTTTTCCACATATACCTGTGTTTTTACATTAGCGTTTAGCCACGTTTTCCCATGTTTTTGCGTGTTTTCCTGAGTTTTTTGGCATTAGCGTTTTTGGCTGTTTTTTCATTAAAAACACTATAATGTAAAAAGCCTAAAAACGTCAAACGCGGCTTGATGCGTTTAGCCATATTTGGGCGCTTTTTTGTGTTTTTACAGCTCGTTTTTACTGCTCCTGGAAGCACAGGCTGTGTTTTTTTCTACAGCCCCTAAATGCTTATACCTCCAAATGCCTCTGACAGTTTATGTGTGCATGGACACATAGGTTAACATGGAGGGACTTTTAGAGGCAGTTAAAAAAAAACGTCAAATGCCTCTAACAGCCGATGGAAAAATGTTCTGTGTGCAGAGTCCTTATTCAGGTGAGTCTGAATATGTAGTCATGATGTGTAATCTGATCTCTCTTGCTATTCAGTTTTATTTTAATATTATTGCAAATGTTTTACAATATTAAGAGCATTTAAATTGTGGATATCTTCTCTTTTTCTAAAAATGTGGTCAATAATAATTAAACCTTTAGTTACTAGTATCAAGAAACATTAAAGCTGAACTTCAGTCATTTTTTCATCTTTCCATCTATTAAATCCTCTGGCCTTGTTTTTTTAACTTTCGATTGTAAAACTTTTTTTTTTTCTGCCAGTAAATACCTTATGCAGCCCACTTCCTGTTTCTTGGCTGGAAAAATGCCTTGGCTTATGACATTGTGCACAGCTCTCTCTCTCTCACTCTCCTGAGAGTTTGCCAGGAAGGGAGGGGGGATGAGTCATAGGAGGGCCAATCAGAGCTGCAGGGCTGGAGGTGTGCCTCTGTGTAAATCCAGGAAGTGAACAGGTAGCAGCTTCGGCTGCCCACAGTTAAAATGGATGCAGCTAGACTCAGTGGAGGGAGATTTCTGCAGCATTTTTGGCAAGTACAGAATCATAGTATATATAAAATAATATGCAAAGTGGTTAGAGGGAAGCTTCAGAATGGCAAAAATCTTTTTATTTAAAATTATGTGAGCAGACTGCAGTTATTCTTTAATATGTTTTAAAAAATGTAACATTTTAGTACTGAACAAGACAAGCAGAAAAATGTATTTAAAAAAGCTGTAGAACCCAATGTAAATGTGATGGCCACTGTAGTTCAGCTCTTTAGATTGCGGTGTATAAAGGGTCAGGCCCTATATATGGGGTGTAGGAGACAGTTTTGAGCTGTTTGGTGCTGCAGCTGCTCTAAGAGCTGGATGAGCAGACTGTAGAGACTGCGCAGCCTCCAGTTACAGTAAATGAAAGAGGAGAAGGCCATGCAGTGCCATATGTTTGCCAATTAGCGAGATCCAGGTCAGATTAAGTCATAAAGCTGAGAATGTGTCTATTGTATTCTGCTCTATGCTGCACTGACCCGGACTACGGCACAGGGGGGAGAGAGGAACAGCTGCTGCCATACACAGCTGCTTACTGGTTGTACTGGAGCCTGCTGGGGTTAAACACAACAGGTGTATCATGAGGGATGGTCCCATATGTCACTGGATTATGGTGATCTCATAATTGTCATCACCAATATGTAAGTAAACGTGTGACGGTGTACAACAATCCCTGCAAATGTCAGACTGGGCTAGGCAGAGGGAACCAGAGCAAGGGTATACAGTTTGTATAACCAGAGCAGACCATTCGGAGTAGAGGGGGCCAATACTGTGTGAATGGATAATCATTTATCCAAAAATGGATGTATAAGTCTATGGCCAATCTCTGAAACCCATGACAGAAGAAGCTATTGCCCAAGCCCTAGGCTGCATACCACCTGGCTTCTGTGCCAGCTAGTATCATGAAGAGACATTAGGGTGCCATGCTGCCATGTCTCCAGTTGGTGTTTTGTTCCCCCCCCCCCCATTCTTTTTCCCAAAGCTTGCCAGAGTGTCTTGCCAAGCTACATCACCAAACATCACCCAAACCTTCCTCTCCGCTCCTCCCAAGACCTCCTGCTCTCAAGCTCCCGTGTCTCCTTCTGCCATGCTTATCTCCAGGACTCCTCCATAGCTGCTCCCATCCTCTGGTATTTACTACCCCAATCTGCCCAGTTAGCTCCTACTCTGTCCATTTTTAGGCGATCCCTCAAGACCCATCTCTTCAAGGAAGCCTTTCTTGCCTTCAGCTTATAACCGAATCCTCTATTCCTCCCATCAGTTTATTTCTAAGGCCCCTTTCACACACCGTTTTGACGGGCTCCGCTGCTCAGCGGGGATCCATCCGTTTATCCCCGCTGAGCCGGCGGATGGCAGGACAGTCTCTGCACTCTGTGCAGAGACTGACCTGTCACAGCTCTGTTCTCCTCTATGGGGGATCGGATGAACACGGACAGACGATCCGTTCTGCCAGACGGATGGAAAATAGGGTTTCCATCCGTCTGTTTTTGGCGGATCGGTGTTCCTTAACCACAGCTTTCACCCCCATGGCGCAAAATACAACAAATGGCGCTAAATAGCGCCCAGGCAACAGATGGCACCCAAATCCTTACTCCAGTTAAAACCTGGAGATCTGCACATGGAAATAATGTTTAGCGCATGATATGATCACCTAAATTGTACTAAAATTTGCAGGATATTGTTTAAAGATAATCTGCTTTTAAACTGTGTGAAAAAGTGATTTCTACACTGAAATATCTTAAAAAGTCTGAGAAGAGATAAAGTCCCCATCTCTACTCCTAGGTGCAGAGCACAGCTGAGCATGGCCATCCATGGAGTAATTACAGTGCGCTATAGTAAATACCAAAATGAGAGCTGTGAGAGTTTTTTGGGAGTAAAAGTTGGAGCAATGCAGCCCAAACCAATTTTCAGCCATTCATTCTAATACAATTGTAACTTCCCCAAAGAAATTATTTTCATGTTGAGAAGAAATGTATCTTTCTTTCAAAGAATTTATCCTTCCAACAATGTTGCAATTTTAATAATCTATTTTGTTTTTAAGATTGGTAGAATGTTCAATCTTTTCATGTTTTGTTAAAATATTATTTTTTCTTTGTCACTTTCACTTGTTGATATCTAGCGCACAAAAATATTTCCCCCAAACTCACACAAGTGTCTTTACAAACCAAAAACAAAACCATTGCTTATGGAAATTTAAAATGAATCCCATTTGTTTTATTTTTTATTCTTTCCAAATGATTTTAAAGAGGAAGTAAACCCTGATGGGTTTTACTTCCTCTTTGTTACCCTGCAATTTAAAAGCATAATAGGCTACTATGCATCGCAATCTAGTCTATTATGTGTCACTTACCTGCATTGGAAGCCTGTGATGTCCCCGCCGCAAGCCGTATCCATCTTCGCCCCTCTTCCTTCCCGGGGCCGGCACCATGATGCTCTTAATCTGGCCCTGCCCTCTAGCAGTGATCAGTGTGGGGACTTGCTTGCTGCTCAGGGGCAGAACTCTACAACCCATGTCCACCCCTAACCCTGCATTGTTAATCTCAACAAGCATCACCTTTTATAGAGAAAAAATACCAATCTCACTCTTTCCTACCCAGGAAACAAGTCCAGCTGTTACTACCCAGGTGGAAGCCCTAATTGTCTCCTTGACATGCTTAATGTTAGCCTAGCATAAAGGCAACCGCAGTAGGCAGCACAGTTAGCCCTATGACAAACTAGTTGCCACCAGGGACAGGATCTCTAGAGAGGGCAAGAAAACGACTTACCTGTTTCTTTGGTGTCACTCCTTTGCTGGCAGGAATAAGTTGCCTCACTGGCTGAACAGCAGCAGAAACTTCTTCGCCTGTGCGCCGGTCTGGCCAATGAGAGGCAAGTGTTCCCCAGCCCTATATAATGATCTTTTCACTGCAGAGTTGCCACCAGTGACAGGATCACTAGTGTGTTATATTATTTAGCACACAGCATAGCAGTTAGTATGAATTGAGCCATGACTGTGGCTCACAGAGGGTGCATTTCTTATTTTTTTTTTTTTACTGTGGATATGCAATTGTCCAAATGATAGCAGGCAGTGACAGATGGCAGGAATGAAATGAAAACTTGGATGAAGCAGCTCAGAATCAGAATCATTCTACTGCCTTAATCATTTTGTGCTATTAGCTTGAGCTACTGAGCAACGTAACAAAAGGAACAAAGGAGAAAGAAAACAACATGTGAAAAGGAGCACAAGGCTTCTTCCTAGTGGCTGGATAGAGAACTACATAGTAGACTAGATAATATTTGTAAAATGTTGATTGTTTGTTTTTAGACCGGACCATAGTATATTAGAAGATTCCAATTTAAGTGGCTTTGGTAATTTTTGAAGCACTGAACTTCGAACAGTTATGCAGATGAGGAGTTCTAACATGCTTGTTCCAGGGCAGTGACCAGAGACAGCCAAGCAGTTAGCATTTTCAGGGGGAGATCAGAGGCCCCTGTATTCTCTTGGGAGAGGTTTCCTTTAAAATGTAAACTAGTTTCACCGTGAATACATTACAGAGAATGGCATGCAGAATTTGACAAAAGAGAAGAGGATTAGGTTAAACATTTGAGGGGTAATTTGAGCTGTGCTGTATACAGAACTCGGAATTTAATCATCGTTCTGCATGTGTTTAGACGTTTGCAGGCTGGTGCATTGCCAAGCTGGAGACCAGGTCAGTGATTACATTAAAGGGGAAATATACTCTGTTTATAATTAACATTCAGTTTTCCCTTAAATGGTCATTACATGGGGAAAGCATTCTGCTCTGCATTAACCTTATAAAATTAGTATAAGCACCATGTGGTATTCATGTTTAAAGGACAACTTTACTTCTAGTGAAGCTGTCTTTTAAATGTTCTCCACCCTACAAAGACACAGCCACCTACCAAAATACTTATCTTTAGACCTACTTCTACATTTTTTTTCTCTGTGCAGCCCTGTTTGGTGCAGCATAGCCCTTGTAGGCATGTCTGGGCCATATTCATGGGGGGCCCCCTGCCAACCAGATGAGTACAGCCGCAGTCATTGAAATGCTGCAAGAAGCGCACATTTGAACCTAGGAGGTGGCCAGAATTTTTTCTGTGTGATAGTAGACAGGACTGCCAGATTTTACTCTGACACTCCTGGTTGTTTCAGGCCAGTCTCTGAAAGTACTGAAGCCAAAGAAGGCAAGGCACAGGGCTGGGCCCAGGGATATAGGCGAATGAAAGCCAGCAGCTCCTTCTTCTGCAATGAATGTGTTTATTAATCCAGGTGTAGTACAAAATAATACAGGGCTTACGCGTTTCGGGTAGTCTATGCGTAGTCTTAATCATAGCCGGTTATAGATTAACCACTTGCCGCCAGTATAACGTACATATACTACAGAGGTAGGATCACATACTACAGAGGTAGGCAACATTGGCACTCCAGCTGTGCTTAAACTACAAATCCCATCATGCCTCTGCCTTGGGGAGTCATGCCTGTGGCTTTCAGAGCCTTGAAATGCCTCATAGGACTTGTAGTTCTACAACAGCTGAAGTGCCAAGGTTGCCTACCCCTGACATACTAGTTACGTGATCCGACACTTCTGGGTCGGGGGCACACGCCCTCTCTGTGATTAGACACAGTGGGAGCTGATCTGACTCAATGTCCGCTGGTCATTAGGCAGAGAGGCAGAATAGCGATTTGCCTATGTAAACAATGCAGATCACCATTTTGTCAGTACAGAAGGCATGGCTCCTGTGTAACTGTAAAGCAGTGACAGGTATCCATGCCTTCCCCTAGTAAAAGTACTTCCCACGCAATGCACAAAACACTGGCTAGACACACAGTTAACCCTTTTATTGCCCCTGATGTTTAACCCCTTCCCAGCCAGCTTCATTAGTACAGTGAAAGTGCATATTTTTAGCACTGGTCCCCAAAAAGTGTCAGTTAGTGCCCCAACTGTCCGCCGCAATATCGCAGTCTTACTATAAGTCATTGATCGCTGCCATTACTAGTAAAAAATAAATAAATACAAATGTTCCATAGTTTGTAAGCGCTATAACTTTTGTGCAAACCAATCAATATACACTTATTGGGATTTTTTTTTACCAAAAATGTGTAGCAGAATACATATTGCCCTAAATTGATGAATATGTTTTATAGCAGAAAGTAACAAATATTTTTTTTTCAAAATTGTCTGTCTCTTTTTGTTTATAGCACAAAAAAAATAAAAACTGCAATTGTGATTAAATTCCACCAAAAGAAAGCTCTATTTGTGGGGAAAAAAAGGACACATTATGTTTGGATACAGTGTTGCCCCACGTAATTGTTAGTTAAAGTAACGCAGTGCGGTATCGCAAAAAATGGCCTGGTCATGAAGGGGGGGGGGGTAAATCTTCCGGAGGTCAAGTAGTCAAGGCTACATGTCAAAATGGGTAAGCCCTGTATTATTTTGTGCTACACCTAAATTAATAAACTCATTCAATGCAGAAGATCGAGCTGCCGGCTTTCTTTTACCTATTGGGTGCTAGGAGAACACTACAGGCCAGAGCACAACCTCGGAGAATTACAACAGGTGTTGACTATATTTAACCACTTCAGCCCCGGAAGGATTTACCCTTTTCCTGACCAGGCCATTTTTTGCGATTTTTTTCTCACAAATAGAGCTTTCTTTTGGTGGTATTTGATCACCTTTGTGTTTTTTTGCAATATAAATAAAAAAAAAAGACTGACAATTTTGAAAAAAAAAAACATTTTTTTTCTGCTATAATACATATCCAATAAAAAAATGTTTTAAAAAATGTATTCATCAGTTTAGGCCGATATATATTCTTCTACATATTTTTGGTAAAAAAAAAGGTAATAGGCGTATATTGATTGGGTTGCGCAAAAGTTATTGCGTCTACAAACTATGGGATAGATTTAGGGACTTCTATTTTTTTAATTGTTTTTACTGGAAATGGTGGTGATCTGTGATTTTTAGTGGGACTGCAACATTGCGTGGACAAATCTGACCCCAAATGACACTTTTTGGGGAGCAGTGACATTATTACATTGATCAGTGGTATAAAAATGCACTGATCAATGTATAAATGGCAGTGGCATGAAAGGGGTTAACATTAGGGGGCGATCAAGGGTTTAAGTGTGTTCCCTGGGTGTGTTCTAACTGTAGAGG
>BLSH010531876.1:59826-72462 GCA_018402905.1 Glandirana rugosa
GTAGGTCTTCACAAGGCGGTCTAAACGGAGTTCACCCCGTGCGGTCTCCACCTGGAGTACCGGAGGTCCAAGTTAGTGTTCCATGTCTGGAAACACACGTCTTGTTTTCTAGGCAACCGCCAGCGGAGCCTGCGTGACCATCGCGGGTCCCCAGCCATAGCCGAAGACATGTAGAAAGGAGGAGATTTCGAAGATGGCGCCCAATACACGTCCTATCTTCGTCTCCCTTAGGGCTGTTAGGACCATCGAGGCCTAACCGGAGCCGCAGGAACCATTAGTAGGGATCACGGAGTCCGAGACACCCCTATCCCTCAACACCTGGGACTCAATAGCCAAGCCGTCAAAGCCAGCGAGGGTAAAGCAGGGTGCAAGATGGGCCCCTGAGATAGTAGGTCTCCGCGAAGTGGAAGAAGCCACGGAACATCTGTCACCATCCGTACTACGTCGGCGTACCAAGGACGCCGAGGCCAATCCGGAGCTACCAGGATTGTCGGGATTCCCTCTGCTTCTATCCTGCACATAACCCGCGGTAGAAGCTTTAGAGGAGGAAAGATGTACAGAAGCCGATACCGACCCCTGGGCGCTACCAGTGCGTCCGAGGCGACCGCCAACGGATCTTTTGTTCTGCACACAAAGGTCTGTACCTTGTGATTGAACCTGGAGGCCATGAGGTCCACCTCTGGCGTGCCCCACTTGAGGCAAATCTGGCGGAACACTTCTGGATGTAGGGACCATTCCCCTTGATCCAGAGTCCGGCGGCTGAGAGAGTCCGCCTGCCAGTTTTCCACGCCTGGGATGTAGATTGCAGAGAGAGCTGGCACGATAAGTTCTGCCCACTGAAAGATCAGAGCCGCCTCCGCGGCTGTTGCCGAGCTTCTTGTTCCGCCCTGATGGTTCACATATGCCACAGCCATGGCATTGTCCGACTGAACCCAGACAGGGAGGCCTCGCAGCCTTTCTGACCAACGTGACAGACAAAGTCTGATCGCTCTCAGTTCAAGTACATTTATTGGAAGACAAGCTTCCTGCACTGACCAACGATCCTGGGCAGAGAACTGACCCAGGACCCCTCCCCAGCCCAACAGGCTGGCATCCGTTGTTACTACCGACCAATTGAGGGGGAGGAAACATTTTCCCAATTTTAGGGCTGGAGCCCGTATCCACCAAATCAAGGATCCTCGGGACTGATGATCCAACCTGATCAGTCTGTCTAGGGATAGGTGAGATTTGTCTCATTGCGACAAAATCGCCTTCTGCAAGAGCCGAATGTGACTCTGGACGTAAGGTATCGCTTCAAAAGTCGACACCATGAGCCCCAACACTCGCATACAGAACCGTAAGGAGGACCACTGGTGTGATAACAGGGTTCGCACTGCTGCCTGAAGTGTCAGGAGCTTGTTTGGTGGTAAAAACACCCTTGCCTGCACCGTGTCCAGAATCAGACCCAGGTATTCCAGCCGGCAGGGTGGAGTCAACGATGATTTCTGCAGGTTGATCAGCCAACCGAACTCTTTTAACGTGGACACCGTGATTGTCACGTTCTCCTCCAGAGCCGCAGCAGACTCTGCTCTCAGGAGTAAATCGTCAAGGTATGCTACTACCGCAATACCTCTCTGTCTCAGCAGCGCCAGCATTGGGGCCACCACCTTGGTGAACACACGGGGAGATGAAGCCAGCCCGAAGGGAAGTGCCACAAACTGGTAATGCCGGTCCCCCACTGCGAAGCGTAAAAAACGCTGGTGACTGTGACAAACTGGAACATGGAGATACGCGTCCCTGATATCCAGGGACGCCATGAATTCCCCTTGGTGCAGGGTGGCCACGACCGAGGGGATGGACTCCATCCTGAATCTCTTCGTCTTTACGAAGCGGTTTAATGCCTTTAGGTCCAGAACTGGCCTGACACCGCCCTTTTTGGGCACCACAAAGAGGTTTGAGTAAAACCCGTGAAATCTTTCCGCCATGGGTACCGGTACAATCACCCCCTGTTCGGCAAGCGCCCGAACGGCGCCTAGCAGCGCCTCCCGACGCCCCTGAGGGAGTCTCAAGTTTGAAGGGAAGAACCTTTCTGGGGGCAGAGAGATGAATTCTATCCTGTACTCGGACACCACCTCCAGTACCCACCGATCAGTCATGCGGGCAGTCCATCTGTCTGCGAACCCCAGCAACCGGCCCCTCACCCGTGAGTCGGACGGGGGCAACCCATCATGCGGAGGTTGATTTATTCTTCGCTTTTTTGGACTTATGCTGCCAGGGCCTTTTACTGGTCCCAGCGGAAGCCTTACCGGACTTGAAGCCCTTACCCGCTGAGCCGGGTGCCCAAAAAAAACTTCTTCTGACCTGAAGAAACAGGGCCCTGCCTACGGCAAAAATCCCGCCGCTTTGGCTCTGGAAGGAAAGTACTCTTCCCTCCTGTGAAATCCTTAATGATTTCATCCAACTGTGGGCCAAACAGACGCCCTCCCTGAAAGGGAAGATCTGCAAGAGCTTTCTTTGAAGCCTGGTCGTCCGACCAAGAGCGGAGCCACAGCACCCGCCTGATAACAATTGCAAAAACAGACATTTTTGACAATATGGGAAGAAGGTCCAAAGCAGCATGGCATATGTAGCGGAGACCCTCTTCCAAATGTTGTGCCCGCTGCAACTTAGCCTGTGCACATTCACAAGTTAAACCAGTGTGCAGTGTGGCAGCGTGCTCGTGAAGAGATTGTGCCGCCATCGCAGCCGCCAGAGCTGGACGCATGGCTGACCCAGCCAACAAGAACAGTGCCTTAGACACTGCCTCCGTGCGGCGATCGGCCGCCTCCTTAAAAGACAGAGACCCCTCCAAGGGAATGGTCGTTGCCGTAATTCAGAAGGGCCACTGGGGGGTCCACCGTTGGGGAAGCCCATCTCTTAAAGCTATCCTCAAAGGGGTAACGAACAGCAAAGCTTTTAGGAAAAGCAAAGGAATTTGGTGGCCGCAGCCATTCCTTGAACACCGCCTGTTCAAACACCTGATCATAAGGGTAAGCCCTAGGGGACCTACGGGGTTTAAGTGATCCACAAATATATGAGGACTCATGCGACTCCACTGCTTGGTCAAGCCGCATGGACTCGCGGATATCAGTGATCAGAGCGGCCACTATCACTTTATCAGGCGAAAAAGGAGCCTCCTGATCACCTTCGCCTTCTGAGGGCAGTTCACCCTCTGATAGGTCCACAGGTGAGGTGCTTTCTGGATCCGAATCCTCCCCTGAGGAAAGAGGGGGGGGTGGGCGTTTTTTGGGGCCCCCCGGAACCGGGTCCCCCTGCCCGGGGAAAGAACTCCCCAAATACCGCCCTCAGCTGTTCCAGGGACACCAAGGTTCCCGGGGGGATTGTTGATCCGCAGATACACCTGCCATAGCCTTGCCGGCCTCTGACATCCCAGCCTTCCGGCACCCCCACTGTGTGACCACCACCTCTACCCCACCAATCAGCTAGGGAGACCCGGGAGGATTGCACCCACCGCTACCAGCACCCAGGGAGAGCCAGCTATACTTGCTGTATTAAATGCCTCAGCACTTGTGACGGGAATGAGCAATGCCCAAAAATCCACTGCACTTCAAGAGCCTGCACCACAGAGTGTCAGCCACGTTGTCCAAGTGAAACCGGAAGTACTACTGTCGTTTATATCACTTCCTGTACCAAAAACAACCACTGGGGGCCGCCAGAGGACAGGCTGAAAACCACATGTGGTTATCAAACAATGGAAGCTGCCATTAACACAAGCAGAGCTTACAGCAAAATGGTGTGGTCAGCAGACGAATTAATGGTGATCCACACCGAATGGCGGCGAACCGCTTAATGCAGTGCTCCGAACGGTCAGTGCAAGGTGCGGTACTGCGGGGGGGTAGGGGGAGGGGGGAACGGGAGATAATCCTCAAAGGGGTACCACCCAGTGTGTCCCCACTAACAGACCTCCACCGGCCGGCTACCACAGAAGCTGCCCAGGTGCCCACTCTCCGCGCCCCTAGGACGGAAGAGGGGTCCACTCACCCGGAGCAGACTTACCTCCCCATAGAGAGGCATGCTGCTGGCCAGGCCCCTGGACAGGAACAAAACCAGTCACAGGGCTCTAGTGGGTTTTAGCCACTGACCGCACGCACGGAACGGGCGCCATGCGGCGGGCCCCCGCTAAGGGTAGCTCGCATAGTGTCGGCCGGACTGGGGAAAGTTTTTGGATTCTAGATATCCTCTATACCACCAGCCAGCTTCTTGATAGCAGTCTTCATCAGAAAAACTCTTCAGGAGACCGCAGATCCCATAGGGAACCAGGTCTACTCCTTGCACTAGGCAATTTAAAACTGATGTGCTATGCAGAGCAGGGGGATTATATGCTAAGGTGTGGACGGCCCCCTGGGAGGGGCCAACCTATGCTTTTGTTTTATTTTTGCCTAGTGTACTCCTAGTGATATGAGCATAACCCCACGTGTCATAAGAAGGCTGCGTCTGTCAGTGAACGGAAGAGTAAAATGATTGGCCGATTAAAGGACAAATAAAAAACAGCATTTTTTTTTTTTGCAATATTCACCTTCAGTCCAGAAATTTCCTCCACAGATGTCCTCAGTCTGCAGGCCATCATTATTCAGCATGCTTCCTCTTAAACCCAGGGCATCCTGGACCCTCCCCCAGCCTGTGACTGGACAGTGAAAGGAGAAGCAGCTCAGTGATGAGCTCATCTCTCGGTCCCTCTGCTTTCTTCTCCTATCTGCATGCCCCTTGTCAGCATATGAATCTGTTGATGCCTTGTACTGCTTCTTCTCATACTCAATCCTGCTGTACAGGGACTGTACGACCCCTTTCACACTGATGCGCTTTTTCAGGCACTATTTAGCTAAAAATAGCGCCTGTAAAGCGCCTCAAAAATCCACCCCAATGTGAAAGCCTGAGTGCGTTCACACTGGGGCGGTGCACTTGTGGGACGTTACAAAAAGTCCTGCAAGCAGCATCTTTGGGGCGGTGCGGTGAGCGGTGGTACACCGCTCCTCCACCGCCCCTGCCCATTGAAAACAACGGGCAGCGCTTCCGAAGCTGCTGCACACCGCCTCGGAAGCGCGGCGCGCCAGCACTTTTAACCCCTTGTGGGGAGTTAAAAGCGCCGTGCTCCCGCCTGCACAGCGGCGCCATAGCCGCAATTTACCACTACCACCCCACCGCCTCAGTGTGAAAGTAGACTGATAGACCGAAGCCAGGTCAAATTCAGGTACCTTCATAGGTTGTATTTAAAACACATTTAATGAAGTATTATTGATTACAAAGCTGCATTCATTTGTGTCTGTTATATCTACCTAGAGTTCAGCCTTAAATTATTGCATTTTTTATTTTGCAATGCCATGCCAGTACAAACTTGTCAGCATAATGAAAACATTTTGGGGCGTAATTCTCCATAGCCTGTATAATGTGAGCGTGGCAAGGGTGTGTCCTTTGCCTATAAACTTTGTACTTCAATGCGTCGTCCTTTCCTATTTCAGAAATTTGGGAATATGCCAGTCTGCCATTCATAGTTCCTCAGCATTGGGGGAGATTAAGCTTGCCCAAACCTGAATTACAGGTTAGTATATTAAAGAGGTCTGCTCACATAATTTGAAATAAAAACATCTTTGCCATTCTGAAGCTTCCCTCCAACCACTTTGCATATTATTTTCTATACACAGGGATTCTGTACTTGCCAAATATGCTGCATAAATCACCCTCCACTAAGTCTGGCTGCATCAATTTTAACTGTGGGCAGCTGAAGCTGCTGCCTGTTCACTTCCTGGATTTACACAGATGCACAGAGTCACACCTCCAGCTCTGCAGCTCTCATTGGCCTTCTTATGACTCATCCCCCTCCCTTCATGGAAAACTCTTGAGCGTGAGAGAGAGCTGTGCATGATGTCATACGCCTAGGCTAATGATCAGACAAGAAACAGGAAGTGGGCTGTATAAGATATTTATTGGCAGCAAAAAATGTTTTACTATTCAAAGTTAAAACAACAAGGGCAGAGGATTTAATAGATGGAAAGTTGAAAAAATGACTGAAGGTCCGCTTTAACTGCTTGCCGACCGCCCACCGTCATCATACGGCGGCAGATTGGCACCGCTGCGCAAACCGCGTAGCTGTACGGTGGTTCGCGCAGTTGCAGGCAGGAGCGCACCGCCGGTGCGCTCTCATGCTCGCTGCACGTTGCGTGAGCGTGCCCGCGGGTCGGGCGCACTCGATGTCTGCCAGTGACCCGCGATCGCCTGTTACAGAGGCAGAACGGAGATCCGCCAGTGTAAACACGGCGGATCTCCATTCTGTGAGGGGACAGATCTAATGTTTCCAGTAATTGGGAACAGTTAGATCTGTCATGCCCTGGCAGCCCAGCCCCCACACAGTCAGAAGACAGTTAACCCCTTGATCGCCCCCTACAGTTTAACCTCTTCCCTACTGGTGACATTTATACAGTAATCAGTGGCTATTTTTTAGCTCCAATTGCTGTATAAATGTAATTGGTCCCAAAAAAGTGTCAAAAGTGTCCGATCTGTCCGCTGCAATGTCACAGTCCCGATAAAAATTGCAGATCTCCGCCATTACCAGCAAAAAAAAATAAAAAAATAAAAACTCCATAAATTTATTCTCATAGTTTGTAGACGCGATAACTTTTGCACAACCCAATCAATATACTCCTATTGCGATTTTTTTGTTACCAAAAATATGTACAAGAATATATATCGGCCTAAACTGATGAATACATTTGTTTTTTTACTTTTTTTTATTATTATTTATTATGGCAAAAAGTAGAAAATATTGGGGTTTTTTTTCAAAATTGTTGCTTTTTTTTGTTTATAGCGAAAAAAATAAAAAACGCAAAGGCGATCAAATACCACCAAAAGAAAGTTCTATTTGTGGGAAAAAAGGGATTTTATTAAGAACTTACCGTAAAATCCTTTTCTCTAAGTTCACTGACAGACGCAGCCCTTCACTGACAAGTGGGGCTTATGCACATCCTACTAGGAGTAGACTAGGCAAATAGAAAAAAAGCAAGCTGACCCCTCCCAGGGGGCCGTCCTCACTCCAGCATATAACCCCCCTGCTCTGCATAGCATATCAGTTTTATTATGCCTAGTGCAAGGAGTTAGACCTGGTTCAAGCCGTACAAACACAACACAGAGGGGTGGGTGGTGCGTCTGTCAGTGAACTCAGAGAAAAGGATTTTACGGTAAGTTCTTAATAAAATCCATTTTTCTCTTACGTTCACTGACAGACGCAGCCCTTCATTGACAAGTGGGGATGTCCCAAAGCAGTGTCATTCAAGAGGGATGGGCAAACAACAAAAACTGTACCCAACAGATCCTCTCAGGAGGCGCCAGCCGTGCCTACACCGCCGCCTGTAAAACTTTACGCCAAAAGCAGCATCCGCAGATGCTGACACATCAACTTTGTAAAACTTAGCAAACGTGTGCACTGAGACCCAAGTGGCCGCCTTGAACACCTGGCTTGGTGTCTGAAAGCCCAGGAAGTACTAACTGCCCTGGTGGAATGAGCCGTGACTGGAAAAGGGGGGACTTTGCCCCGAACAGTATACACATGGGTCACGGTCTGTTTGATCCAGCGGGAAACAGTAGCCGATGAGGCCGCCAACCCTTTGCGCTGTTCTTCTGTCAGCACAAACAACGCATCAGACTTCTGAAAGGAAGCTGTAGCCGCCAAATACACCCGCAAAGCCCTCACGACATCCAAAGAATGCAACTCAATCTCCTTGGGATGTGACGGGTGCGGACATAATGAAGGGAAAACAATATTCTCATTAATGTGAAAAGAGGAGACCACCTTCGGTAGAAACGAAGGTGAAGGTCGCAAGACCGCTTTGTCCTTATGAAGGACCAAATAAGGAGACTTACAGGACAACGCTGCCAACTCAGACACCCGCCTAGCGGATGTAATGGCCACCAAGAAGGCCACTTTTTGCGACAGCAATTGTAAGGGAATATCCCTGATCTTCTCATATGGCGGTTTCTGCAGTACAGAAAGTACCAAATTCAAATCCCACGGCGCCAAAGGCGACCGTACCCGAGGAGCCACATGGCGTACACCCTTTACAAATGTACGTATCAACGAATGTGACGCCAAAGGCCGTTGAAAGAGAATCGCCAGAGCCGAAATCTGACCCTTGAGAGTACTCAATGCCAATTTGTTATCCAGGCCCTGCTGCAAAAAAACCAGCACCCGGGACACAACGTAAGAGCGGGGGTTCCAACCCCCCGTCTCACACCAGGCAATATAGGCCTTCCAGGTGCGATGATAAATCTTGCGCGAAGTACACTTGCGCGCCTTAAGCATGGTAGGGATCACGGAGTCAGAGACACCCCTATCCCTCAACACCTGGGACTCAATAGCCAAGCCATCAAAGCCAGCGAGGGTAAAGCAGGGTGCAGGATGGGTCCCTGCGACAGCAGATCTTCGCGCAGCAGAAGACGCCAGGGAACATCTGTCACCATCCGCACCACGTCGGCGTACCAAGGGCGCCGAGGCCAATCCAGAGCTACCAGGATTGTCGGGATCCCCTCTGCTTCTATCCTGCGCAGTAGTCACGGTAGAAGCTTGATGGGAGGGAAGGCGTACAGGAGCTGGTACCGACCCCAAGGCGCTACCAACACGTCCGTGGCGGCCCTTGTTCTGCACACGAAGCTCTGCACCTTGTGATTGAACCTGGACGCCATGAGGTCCACGTCTGGCGTGCCCCACTTGTAGCAAATCTGGCGGAACACCTCTGGATGTAGGGACCATTCCCCCTGATCCAGCGTCTGGCGACTGAGAAAATCCGCCTGCCAATTTTCTACGCCCGGAATGTAAATGGCGTAGATAGTAGGCACGTGAAGTTCAGCCCACCGCAGAATTATAGCCGCTTCCGCAGCCGCTGCCGAGCTCCTCGTCCGCCCTGATGGTTCACGTACGCCACCGCCGTGGCGTTGTCCGACTGAACCCGAAATGGGAGGCAGCCTTACCGTCCAGTGGGAGAGGCAGAGCCTGATCGCCCTCAACTCCAGCACATTTATCAGAAGGCGGGATTCCTGCGCCGACCAACGGCCCTGAGCAGACAGCTGCCCCAGGACCCCCCCAGCCCGATAGACTGGCGTCCATCGTGACTATCGACCAATTCAGGGGGAGGAAAGACTTTCCCAACGTTAGAGCCAGGGCCCGAAGCCACCAGGTCAACGATCCTCTGGTCTGATGATCCAGTCTGATCAGCTGGTCCAGGGACAGCGGAGACTTGTCCCACCGTGACAGAATCGCTCGCTGTAGGATCCGAGTGTGACTCTGGGCGTAAGGTATCGCCTCGAAGGCTGAGACCATGAGCCCCAACACCCGCATACAGAACCGTAAGGAGGACCACTGGCGTAACAGCAGGGTTCGCACTGCTGCTTGCAGTGTTAGTAACTTGGCCGGAGGCAAGAACACTTTCGCCTGCTCCGTGCCCAGAATCAGACCCAGATATTCCAGTTGACAGAACGGGGTCAACGTCGACTTCTGCAGGTTGATCAGCCAGCCAAAGTCTTTCAACGAGGCCATGGTGATAGCCACATTCTCCTCCAGGGGCGTAAGTCGTTGAGGTATGCTACTACCGCAATGCCTCTCTGCCTCAATAGCGCCAGCACCGGAGCCACCAGCTTGGTGAACACCCGAGTAGCCGAGGCCAGACCGAAGGGAAGTGCCACAAATTGATAATGTAGATCCCCCACCACAAAGCACAGAAAGCGCTGGTGCCGGGGACAAATGGGAACATGAAGATAAGTGTCCCTGATATCCAGTGACGCCATGAATTCCCCTTGGTGCAGGGCGGCCACGACCGAGCGGACAGGTTCCATCCTGAATTTTCGCTCCTTCACAAAGTGGTTTAGCGCTTTTAGGTCCAGGACTAGCCTGACCCCACCCTTCTTGGGCACCGCAAAGAGGTTTGAATAGAAGCAGCGGAACCTTTCCAGCGGAGGTACCGGCACAATCACCCCTTGTTCGGAGAGCGTCTGAACAGCCCCTAGGAGAGCCTCTCGACGCCCCTGAGGGAGTCTCAAGTTCGATGGGAAGAACCTGTCTCGGGGTAGAGTGCTGAACTCTATCCTGTATCCGGAGGACACCACTTCCTGCACCCACCGGTCCGAAATGCGGGCAGTCCACCTGTTTGCGAACCCCAGAAGTCGGCCCCCCACTTGAGAATCGGGTGGGGGCAACCCATCATGTGGAGGAGGACTTATCCTCCTCCTTTTCGCTCTTGCGCTGCCAGGGCCGTTTACCGGACCCCTAAGCAGACTTGCTGGGCCTTGAGCCCTTGCCCGCTGCACCGGGCACACAAAAAAACCTCTTCTGACCCGAAGAAGCAGGACCCTGCTTACGGCGGAACTCCCGCCGCCTGGGCTCCGGGAGAAAAGTACTCTTCCCCCCGGTGAAATCTTTAATGATTTCATCCAACTGTGCCCCAAAGAGCCGACCGCCCTGAAAGGGAAGATCCGTGAGGCCCTTCTTAGATGTGTGATCACCCGACCAACAGCGTAACCACAGCACCTGTCTGATAATGACTGTGAAAACAGACATCTTAGACAGCATGGGAAGCAGGTCAAAAGCTGCATCACACAGGTACCGAAGACCCTGTATCAGATGGTCTGCTTGCTGTGACGCCAGGCTTGCGCCACCATGGCTGACGCCAGGGCTGGTCTCATGGCCGACCCCACCAAGAACAAGTGCCTTGGATACCACCTCCGTCCGTCTATCGGCCGGATCCTTAAAAGATGGAGACCCCTCCAAGGGGATGGTCGTTGCCTTATTCAGGCCAGCCACCGGAGGGTCCACTGCGGGGGATGCCCACCTCTTCACAAAACTATTCTCAAAGGGATAGCGTACAGCAAAACGTTTGGGCAAGGCAAAGGCAAAGGAATTCTGCAGACGCTGCCATGCCTTATAGACCAGCATGTCAAAGAATTGATCATAGGGATAAGCCCTAGGGGACCCAGGTGGCTTAAAAGACCCACAAACGTATGCAGTTTCCTGCGACTATCCGGCTTGGTCCAGTCGCAAAGACGCACGGATATTGGCGATCAGGGAGGCCACCAGCACCCTCTCGCGCGCTACCGAGGCCCCCTGGTCTTCCTCGCCATCCGAGGGCTCCAGATCACCATCTGAGAGCTGCACGGGGGTCCACGTGACCACTGAGGCCCCTTCCGGTTCAGAATCCTCCCCCGATGAAGTAGGGGGGGTGGACACTTTTTAGTCAACCCCTTAGCACGGCATGGCACCTCCCGGGGAAAAAAATTCCCCCAATACGGATATTAGCTGATCCAGGGGAACCAGAGTCCCCAGCGCAGGTTGCACTTCAACCGACTCCTCCTTGGAAGGACCCGCCATTGCCCCACCGGACACTGACAGGCCAGGCCAAAAATAAAGCCCTGACACCCCCACAATGCAGCCCCACCACTGCCCCACAGATCAACCGGGAGACACCCAGGAGGACTGCACCCACCGCTACCAGCACCCCAGGGAAAGCCCAGCTATACTTGCTGTGTGTGATTGCCCCTTAAGCACTGCGTCCCAGTCAGGAGCCTGCGCCGCCCTGTGCCATCCACGCTGTCCCAGAGTGAAAGAGGAAGGAGCGGCGTCAGCCGCACGTTTTCAGCCACAAGAGGCCAAAGCCTGTTACACAGGCTGCGACTACGGCAAAATGGCCACCGGTCCGTTACTAGAGGCCAAAATAGGCCACAAAATGGCTGCGGCTACGGCAAAATGGCAGCGATCTGCCGCCATTCGCCGCATGGCGGCTTTTAAAGCGTGGGTGCGCTGCGGGGGAAGGGGGTGTAGGAGGGGGCGATCCCGAGCAAAGACAAGCAGTCTTCTATCAGATAGCTTGAAAAGCCCAAAGAAGAAACAATCTGTGGAACCGCAGATCCCAGCAGGGAACCAGGTCTAACTCCTTGCACTAGGCATAATAAAACTGATATGCTATGCAGAGCAGGGGGGTTATATGCTGGAGTGAGGGCGGCCCCCTGGGAGGGGTCAGCTTGCTTTTTTT
Organism: Glandirana rugosa; assembly: GCA_018402905.1. NCBI lineage: Eukaryota > Metazoa > Chordata > Amphibia > Anura > Ranidae > Glandirana > Glandirana rugosa. The sequence continues at coordinate 71,871 of BLSH010531876.1, forward strand.
CTATTTGCCTAGTCTACTCCTAGTAGGTTGTGCATAAAGCCCCACTTTCAATGAAGGGCTGAGTCTGTCAGTGAACGTAAGAGAAAAAAGGACGTCAATTTTGTTTGGGTACAACATCGCACGACCAGGCAATTGTCAGTTAAAATGACGCAGTGCTGAGTCGCAAAAAGTGCTCTGGTCAGAAAGGGGGCTGAAGTGGTTAAAAAAAAAAGTATAACTCCACCCAGCAGAGTGTGAAAGGACAAAAAGGAAAAAAAACAGATCCTGTTCCCTTAAAGCATGTTATACAGCACAGCGCGTGTGCTGTGTCATTTTGGCCCCCTGTATCACCTGTAATACCTGGTTGATCCTGCCTGACTATGCCCTTCCCCCTGTACGCTGACCACGATATATCAGGGCTGCTGAGCCCTGACACTGTGGTCACCAGTACATGCCTCCGTCATCTGCAGCCCTGCTGTCCTGTGTCTCCTCTGTCCTCCTCCCCCCTCCCCTCCCTGTCTGCTCATATCATTGCCCCCCCCCCTTCCCGCTCCTGCTGCTCTCATATCTGCAGCTAACTCCTCCCATCCTCTCTGTACCACAACAATAAGTG
>BLSH010531876.1:74668-87443 GCA_018402905.1 Glandirana rugosa
TTCGACACACACAAACTCGAAACCCTACGTGTGGGATTATTTTACCTGCCGCGTGTGGATACTGGTCATAGTCGTAGATTAAGGCCTGACTCTACGTCCAAGTGTCAATACATTTGGGACCACGAACATTTACAGAACCGACAGACTATGTCTAGTCGGGGACGACATCGGAGAGTGGAACACTTTAGACGACGTTTCAATGTTTTACATCGGACTAGTGACAACTCTCCCCCTCTGACTCCTGTACGAAGGAGAACGAACGTCGTCTGACATTTTCAGTAGAGCGGGATCCGTCTCCTCGCTTTAATGACAAATAACCACTATCCCAACGGTGGTAGATCGCCGCTAAATTGGCGGCAGTTTACCGCTGACGAGCGGGCGGTCCCAGTGTGAAAGGGGCCTTAGTGTTCGGGTTTGGCTTGAAGAAAAGGTGGCAACCCTATCACCAATAAACAGTAATTTCGCTCCTCTGCCTAGGGCGAGATGACTTTTACAGTCTGCTGCAAGCAAGAGGAAGCATGTCCTCAGTCTCCCCCTCTCAACAGTGATCAGGCTACATTTTGTAACTTTGCAGCAGATTTCACAAGGTGAGAGGCTACAGCAGGGGCTGATCTGTATCAGACAGCCAAGACATTTACAAGCACCAGGGTTTACATAACTGTGAACCTGCATCTCAGTCCGGAATTAGATGCTGATACTGGTCATAGGTGTGCGCCGTCCATTTTATTAGGGTGTGCATCCCAAAGCTCAAACACACACAGCTTTCTCTGCAGCCTCAGCTGCACTGGACAGTGAATGAATGGGAAGCGCTCTGTGCTGAGCGGCTTCCTGTTCATTCACAAACTGAAGCATAGTAAACACTTAGTAAGTAAAACACTTTACTATGCTTCAGCTATGAATGAACACAGTGAGTGGGTGTGTTCATTATGTTCATTTTAGAAAAGGAAAGGGCTGGTCAATGACATATTTATTAGCCCCTTCTCCGCCCTCTATCCTGAAACATCCTCCACAGCAGCCAGGGGGAGAGGTGAGAAGAGAAGCCAGAAGCAATACGAGGGGTGCAACACAAGGGAAAGCCTGGACAGTGGGGGAAATTGGCACCACACAGAGTGATTAGGGTGCACCCAGGCACACCCCCTGTGCATGCCTATGACGCTGAACAAAGATGGCTCTGTCCTTCTGGAAATAAAAGTAGATAAAGGCATTGTCTGTGCACTGTGACCTCTGTGAACTATTACAGTATCTCACAAAAGTGAGTACACCCCTCACATTTTTGTACGTAGTGAAGAAATGACACTTTGCTACAATGTAAAGTAGTGAGTGTACAGCTTGTATAACAGTGTAAATTTGCTGTCCCCTCAAAATAACTCAACACAGCCATTAATGTCTAAACCACTGGCAACAAAAGTGAGTACACACCTAAGTGAAAATGTCCAAATTGGGACCAATTAGCCATTTTCCCTCCCTGGTGTCATGTGACTCGTTAGTGTTACAAGGTCTCAGGTGTGAATGGGGAGCAGGTGTGTTAAATTTGGTGTTATCGCTCTCACTCTCTCATACTGGCCACTGGAAAATGTGTACTCACTTTTGTGACATACTATGAATACCCAGAAGTGTTACACACTTACACACTCACCTACATAGCATGCTGCACTTAACATAAAAAGTACATTACGCAAGGTTCACCTAAATAGGGATGATTTATATACATTTTCTTCTACTAACTCTACCCATTCACATACTTATCATGTTTGGCCTGACCAATTCCTTTTCCCAGGTTTTCCTTGTAGAACCTCATGGAGGAGACAATGGAGCCAGAGAGCCAATAAATCATTACATTGGTCAGAAGTTCGTCCAAAGTGAATTTCCTGAAATGCAGGAGAGCAATGGGTAAGAATGAGTTCAGATGGTCAGACAGGGAAGAACTGGATGTGGTGTATACCAATATAAAGTGATTGGATAGACTTGCACAGGGTTTATGCAGATCAGCATGGAGCCTAAAGCCTCGTACACACGGGACGACAATCGTATACAACAGGTCGTACGAACGACCGTTGTATGCAAAATCGATCGTTCGTACGCACGACTAGAACAGCCGACATAAGACAGTCGTACAATGGGAGTTGTATGAGCAAACTAGAAAACTTGGTCGTACTAACAAGCGGTCATACGACCGTTGTATCGTGTGTACAGAGAAGTTGGTACAACAAGTTGTATTGTGCAAAACACGCATGCTCAGAAGTCAGGAACGGCCGGATGCTAATTACATGCACCTGAACATTCTTTCTTTGGTCGTACAATCGTGTAGTGCAGTCAGTATGCCAGATACAACAGCCAACATACGATTTGAGACGATCGTACGTACGATCGTCGTCCCGTGTGTACGAGGCTTAAGGCTGGTCATACACAGTTTGAATCTGAACTGGCCGAGATTCGAACCATGTATGGACAGGCTGAATGTACCAATTTGATCGATCTATCAACTTGGGTACCGCCAGCCTGCCGGATTTTACATGCCATCATCGCTAGTGGCTACTATAAGTGTATTCTCCCGGTGGGGGGGGGGAGGTGCAAGCTGTCCCCACCGGGAGAATACAATGGCTCATTAGGAGGAATTCCCCCGTCAACCCTTTCTGTGTTGATGGGGGAACTGAGCGAATTTTTTTCCTGCAACCCATGCAGAAAAGAAATGTGTTCAGTGTATGGCCTGCATAAGGCCTCATACACAGAAAGAAAACATTGGACGATTGATTGTCCATTTTTTTTTTTGCATGCTAGTCTTGTATCGAAAACCAATAGGTTACTAGAGTCATAAAAATTCTCGTGAAACAGAATACAGCTTCCCCCAATGATGTAATGTATAGCTTTATATTGCAATGTATTTATTTGTTTCCGAGCATGTGCAGTCTTACTCACTCGAATATTGTACTTGTAAACAAAAATTGTTTGTTCTGTTATCTTACGAGAAACATTTTTGTTTGTCCCTTCAGATAATTTTGTATGAACTGTCATGATCGACTCTCAAAATCGGTGTACTAACAATCAGATCATTCAATATTGAATTTATTTATCAGATTATGGGACAATCGCTCGGAATATTTTGTCCGATTTTCTAATCATGTGTACTAGGCATTAAACAGGTCAGGGCCACTGATAAGACAGTACAGCTGGCCCTTCTGTACTGGGCCTGGGTCCCATCAGTTCAAAAGGGGGGTCCAGGCACCTGCAAGAGAGCTGACTGTACTGTCTTACCGAAGGAACCAATACTTGGTTCTATTATGTATGCCCCCACCGCCCTGCTGTTTGGGCCCCCCTATGTGCCCCCCTCCCCTGCAGCGCTGCCAGCTTCCCTCCTCTCCTCTCCTGCCAGAAGCTGCTGCAGGCACACAGGGGGATTGGTTTAAAGATAGGTTAGGGGGGGGGGGCCCTGTTAGGTAGGCTGTACAGGTCCCCATGATTTGTAACAGCAGCCCTGAAGCATGTTATACAGGTAGCAACATTCAAGCAATGTTTGAATAACAGGGAATGGAACATACAGTTAGGCTGCATTCACATGAGTGTTTAGCCATGCTGCCAATCCCAGCAACAAGAATCTACTGATTCCTGCAGCTGGCACTGACAGCTGCGTGCAGATAGTCGCTGAGCCCATAGAGTGCCATGACAGGCTGGCACAGTTAGGAAGCAGAGCCTACATATGTAATGATCGAATATGGCTGCATATATGTTTAGATATATAACCCCAATTCCATAAAAGTTGGGACGCTGTGTAAAATCTACATGAAAACAATGCAATGATTTGCAAATCTCAAAAACCCATATTTTATTCACAATAGAAAACATATCAAATGTTTAAACTGAGAAAATATACCATTTTCAGAAAAAAAATAATGAAATTTTGAAATTGATGTCAGCAACGTGTCTCAAAAAAGTTGGAGCACGCAACAAAAAGCTGGCAAAGCATAACCCCAATTCCAAAAAACTTGGGACAGGGCCAAATTATCACGGTGTATCATCTTCTCTTCTTTTAACAACTTTGTAAGGCTCGATTCATATCTATGCATGTTGCTTTTGAACGTTTCTGTAGTGCTTTTTACTGTGCTTTCTGCGTTTCATCCACACCGTTTTTACCACACTTTTGCCGTGATTTGCGTTTTTTTTTCGGGGTGGGGAAGTTTTGTTGCTAGGCAGATTACAAAACGGAAAACACAAATCACTGCAAAATCACGGCAAATTGCGGTAAAAATGCATCAAACCTCAGCACTGGCATTTTTCTTGCATGCCCATTGAAGTTTATTACATGCAAAATGTAGCAGTTTGTGGGAAAAAAGTCCCCGACCCTTTCCAAAAGTGCACAGGCACAAAAATGCATTGATGTGAACGTGTTCCATAGGAACCCATGTTAAAAAAAATTCCCTGCATTTCTGAAAAATGCATCAAAAAACGCATTCAAGTGCATAGAGCTTAAATGTCTGGGAACTGAGTAGTTGCCAGTTACTGGAGTTTAAGGAAAGAAATGTTGTCCCATTATTGCTGGAGAATACGCTGCTCTAGAACCTGGATATATCTTTCAGCATTGATGGTGCCTTTCCGGATGTGCAAGCTGCCTATTCTATACACTCTAATGCATCCTCATACAATCAGAGATGCAGGCTTTGGAACTGAACACGGATAAGAAGTCAGAAGGTCCCTATCCTCTTTAGACCGGAGGACATGGCACCTATGGTTACCAAAAATAAATGTCAAATTTCGACTTGTAGTTCGAAAGTGGTTTTCCACTTTGCAACAGACCATTTTTAAGGAGCTCTGGCCCAGAAAAGATGGTGGCATTTCTGGATCATGTTCAGATATGGCAGCTTCTTTGCATGATGGAGCTTTACCTTGCATTTTTGGATGTCACAGCAAACTGTATTCACATAGAGCCATCCCTGCTGGGAGAAGACAGTGATTATCGCTAGTGGCTATAGCAGTCACTAGCGATAATGGTTCGACTAGCTTGGTACATTCAGCCTGTCCCATAACAGTTCAACTCTCGGCCAGTTCCTGCTGAACCGGCTAGGATTCGAACCGTATGTGTGGCCTAAGGTGCTCTTTTTATATCCAATCATGTTACTGACCTGTTGCCAATTAACATAATTAGTTGCAAAATGTTCTCCCAGCTCTTCCTTGTTAGTACCACTTACTTTGCCAGCTTTTTGTTGTCCTGTCTCAACGTTCTTGAGATGTGTTGCTGCCATCAAATTCAATATTACCTTTTTTTTTTTTTTTTTTAAATGGCACATTTTCTTAATTGAAACATTGGATATGTTTTCTATTTTCTGTTATGAATAAAATATGGGTGTATGAGGTTTGCAAATCATTGCATTCTGTTTTTTTGTAGATTTTATACAGCATCCCAATTTTTTTTGGAATTGGGGTTATATAAGCCATTCCCCAAGTCTACTCCTATGCATGAACAGCTATCACCATTATCCCAAAGCTTGGTGTTTCAGGGGCCCAGAAGCTTAAAATGGTTCTAAAGCAGATGGTTTTCTTTACCTTAATGCATTCTATGCATTAAGATAAAAAAACCTTCTGTGTGCAGCAGCCCCCCTCATACTTACCTGAGCATCATCGATTCAGCGATGTTACACGAGAGCCATGAAATCCAGGGACTCTGCCTCCTGAATGGCTGAGATGAAGCAGCGGTGCCATTGGCTTCTGCTGCTGTCAGTCAAAGTAAGTGTGCCAATGAGGAGAGGGGGTGGGACTGAGCTGGGGCTCCATGTCTGAATGGACACATAGAGCAGCGGCTCGGTTTGGGTACCTCTATAGCAAACTGCTTAATGTGGGGGCACTCAGCAGGAAGGAGGGGCCAGGAGCACTGGTGAGGGACCCGAGAAGAGGAGGCTCTGGGCTGCTCTGTGCAAAACCACTGCACAGAGCAGGTAAGTATAACATGTCTGTTATTTAAAAAAAAAAAAAAAAAAATTTAATATCACTTTAACCACTTGTCGACCGCCCGCCGCAGCGTGACGGCGGCAAGGTGGCTCGTTATTGCGAAACGCCCTCACAGACTAGTATTGTGAGCACTCACTGTGTCCGATGGGGGGGGGGGGGTCAGGGAGTGGGTAGGGCGGACTCCATCGTCGCCGGCTACCGGCTACCCACGATGGCCCCCCCCCCACAGTGAGGGAACGGAGGTCCGTATATGTAAACACGGATCTCCGTTCTGTTAGAGGGGGTGGAGCTGTGATCACAGGCTTCCTGTATATGGAAGCCATGATCACTCCCTTCCCCCAGCCAGACCAGCCCCCATACAGTTAGAACACACTGAGGGAACACAGTTAACCCCTAGAGCGCCCCCTCCAGGTTAACCCCTTTACTGCCAATGGCATTTACACAGTAATCAGTGCATTTTTATAGCACTGATCGCTGTAAAAGTGCCAATGGTCCCAAAAAAGTGTCAAAATGGCCCAACATGTCCGCTGCAATATCGCAGTACCGCTAAAAATCGCAGATCACCGCCATTTCTAGTAAAAAAAATAAAATAAAATAAAAACCCCAGAAATGAATTCTCATCGTTTGTAAACGCAGCAACTTTTACCAAAAATATGAGGAAGAATATAAATCGGACAAAAAAAAAAGTTTTTTTATATTTTTTTTTGGATTTGTATTTTAGCAAAAAGTAAGAAAAATTGTTTTTTTTTTTGCAAAATTGTCGCTCTTCTTTTGTTTATAGCGGTGATCAGAAATGACACAGAGATGATCAAATACCACTAAAAGAAAGCTCTATTTGTGGGAAAAAAAGGACGCAAAAAATAGTTTGGGTACAACGTTGCATGACCGCGCAATTGTCGGTTAAAGCGACGCAGTGCCAAATCGCAAAAAGTGCTCTGGTCCTATAGTGTGAAATCCTCCCGGGGCTGAAGTGGTTAAAATCTTAAAAAAGGGGCAGTCTAAAGATCAGTGAGTTGTGCAATTAGGGGTGAATGCCCTCCTCCCTGTTTTCTCTTAGCCTCTCCCCAAACACACATTGGCTTTTCCATAAATACCTTTCCAGAGCTCCATCCTCATGGTCACGGAAATCAGGGTCTGTCCAGGTGGAGAATTTCTCTAGAATGTATGATGCCAGCCCAACGGGGGAATTATTTAATCCACAACCTGCAAAACAGAAACATTCGATTTTAAGACTTAACTCCACTTCTGAGAAAGGAAATGACTGAATACAACTTTCACCAAAGTACCTGTTTATGTTTATTTGTCTGCATACAATTTACACTGTCAAGGGGGATACTGTCTGTACGGTTTGTGTTACCTGCAGATTTGCCCATTTATCAGAGTTTTTCTCTCTATCCTCTCATACAGGGCAACTGTCCTGGATTTGCCAGCACAATCCCACATCTTGGATCTCAGTCCCTATGAGGCTGTCTGTGGCCATGTCCTACAATCACAGTGTTACTCTTACTTGAGTTACTGCACATGCATAACTCATAAAGTCATTCATTTCGGTGATCAGAGCTACGAGGGAGCCACCCCTGCATAATTAAAAGCCTGGCAACTCTAGTAAGTGGGTAGGGCCTGGGTGGAACCCAAGCCCTATTTATGGCAGTTAGCAAAAGCCACAGGCGCACGCTGCCGCCAGCGCACTCTCAGGCCCGCCACATGAGTGTGCCCACGGGTCAGACAGAATCGATTTCCGTCGAGGAGCCGCCAATGTAAACACGGCGGTTCTCCGTTTTGTCAGGGGACATGACAGTGATCTACTGATCCATGTGATCGGGAACAGTTAGATCTGTCATGTCCCTGCCAGCCCAGCCCCCACACAGTTAGAACACGCTGAGGGAACACATTGCCCCCCTAGTGTTAACCCCTTCATTGCCAATTACATTTATACAGTAATCAGTAGCTATTTTTAGCTCTGATCGCTGTATAAATGTCATTGGTCCTAAAAAAGTGTCCGATCTGTCCGCCACAATCCCGATAAACATCACAGACCACCGTCATTACTAGGAAAAAAAAGAATGAAAAAAACGCCATAAATCAATTCTCATAGTTTGTAAACGCGATAACTTTTGCGCAAACCAATCAATACGCGCTTATTGCGATTTTATTTACCAAAAATATGTAGAAGAATACATTTTGGCCTAAACTGAGGAATAAATTTGTTTTTTTTATACTTATTATAGAAAAAGTAAAAAAAAGTTCAAAAATCGTTTTTTTTTTTTCTTTGTTTGTTTATTGCACAAAGAATAAAAACCGCAGAAGTGATCAAATACCACCAAAAGAAAGCTTTATTTGTGGGAAAAAAAGACATCAATTTTGTTTGGATACAACGCCGCACATCCACGCAATTGTCAGTTAAAGCGACGCAGTGCTGTATCGCAAAAAGTGCTCTGATCAGGAAAGGGGAAATCCTTCCGGGGCTGAAGTGGTTAAAGAGGACATTTTGGAAAATGGAAAGTTGAAGTCCCTTGCATCAATCTTTATTTTTATTTACTTAGATTGTCCTGTGTGTGTCAAGTTGATTTGCATCTCAACATGGGGCATTGTACTGTTAAAGAATACCTGTCACAAATAAAAGAAATTGCAGTTAAAAGCACATAAAAATCGAGTGTTTTGAGCTCTGTGTTCCTGCTTATTAGGAACTCAAAATCTCTATCTTTCCCTCTCACAGAACGGTGGTCTGCCTTGTGTACATAGGCAGACCGCCGTTCTGCCTCTTCTGAGAATGATTGACGGGTCCTGGCGGACATTGCGTCCGCCGGACCCGCTGATTGGCTCCTGCTGTGTCCAATCATAGTGGGTCGCCGATGGCGCGCGCGGCCCAGACCCAGTGCATGAAATCATGTACAGGTACAGGTTTTGCTGTAGTATATTTGTGTGGGGCGGTGCATAACAGGTTAAAGAAGAATTCCAGGAAAAAAAAATTTTTTTTTTTGCATGAGTTAACTGCTCGTTGTTGTCTAGGGGTAGGACAGCGGAGATATACTCACCTAATCCGCCAATCCCCCGAGCACAAGACCGCTCCCCACCGCTCCTGCCCCCCCCCCCCCCAGCATGCTAGCGGTCTTGTGCATGGACTGTTCCTGACGTCTACACGACCATAGATCAACTTTGGACGGCAGGAACAGTCCATCGCTGGATGTGGGGGAGCAATGTTTTCCGGAGGAGCGAAGGATCAAGTAAGTATGCCCCACTGCATAGAAACTGCATAACAAACTTGCTAGAAAATTTGACTACTCCAGGAGAGTTCTGTACTTCCCTAGCACAACCTCTCCTTTCATAACTTAGCCCTCTTGTCTATGCAGCCCAGCTCCTCCACCATCCCTTCACCTCCCTACATAACCTTTTATATAGCTTCCAGGGGAGGAATGATTGGGAATACCATGGATGGTCCCCTGAGTGAAAACTCTGAATCTGTTGGGGCTGAAGTCTCAGGGATTTTGGATGTCTACACAAGGGTGGCTTTTACAGGTAAATAACAGTCATAAATACATTAAATGCATGTATAACCTTATGGAAAGACTGTTGGTGAAATAACTGGTCTGGTGACAGGGTCTCTTTTAGAAGGTATACATCCTCAAGTAATTTTGGCTTTAAAGTAGGTACATAAAAGTTAGGCACATATTTCTAAAATAGCTTTGTGGTGGCTTCTAGAGCAGATTATGAGTAGGTGCAGACAAGTACATAAAGATACTATATGTACACATGTAGCCAACCAGTGACTTGGCTCCAGGCCCTGTTACTTCATTAATAATTGGCTTAAAATGTGAGCAGATGTCATTCAATGAAGAGATCAAAGTCCCAATAACCAACAGATTTTCAGTTTTGTTAAAGAGTCTTTATTAACCACTTCAGCCCCGGAAGGATTTCACCCTTTAGGAACAGAGCACTTTTGCGATTTGGCACTGCGTCGTTTTAACTGACAATTGTGCAGTCGTGCGACGTTGTACCCAAACAAAATTGGCATCCTTTTTTTCCCACAAATAGAGCTTTCTTTTGGTGGTATTTGATCACCTCTGCGTCATTTCTGATTGCCGCTATAAACAAAAAAAGAGCGACAATTTTGAGAAAAAAAAACAATTTTTCTTACTTTTTGCTAAAATACAAATCCCCCAAAAAAATAAAAAAACATTTTTTTTCATCAGTTTTGGCTGATTTATATTCTTCCCCATATTTTTGGTAAAAAAAAAATCGCAATCGGCGTTTGGGGTTTTTATTTTTTACTAGTAATGGCGGCGATCTGCGATTTTCAGTGATACTGCAATATTGTGGCAGACATGTCGGACCATTTTGGCACTCTTTTGGGACCATTGGCATTTATACAGTGATTATTGCTATGAAAATGCATTGATTACTGTGTAAATGCCATTGGCAGTGAAGGGGTTAACCTGGAGGGGGCGCTCTAAGGGTTAACTGTGTTCCCTCAGTGTGTTCTAACTGTATGGGGGCTGGGCTAGCTGGGGGAGGGGAGTGATCACCGCCCTTCCCCCTCTGTCAGAACGGAGATCCGTGTTTACTTACACGAACCTCCGTTCTCTCACTGCGGGGGGGGGGCCATCGCCGGTAGCCGGCGGAGATCGAGTCCGCCCTACCCGCTCCCTGGTCCCCCCCCCCCCCCGCAACACAGTGAGCGCGCAAGCTCACAATACTAGTTATCACGGCTGCCGTCAGTTCACGATAACGGGCCACTTTGCCGCCGTCACGCTGCGGTGGGCGGTCGGCAAGTGGTTAAAACGGATGTTCATTCTGTATATCCTGGTCCATTCCCCCCACACCCTCATCTACTACTAATGAAATTGTACAAACCTTATTTTATACCCCGTGACATCATCACTGGGTCTCTGTGCTTCTCTATTCAATGCAAACTGGTGGGAAAGACCAGCAGGGTTGTACATAGCTTCCTGAAAACATTACAACACCCTTCCTCAGTACTCCTCTCAGCCTTGATGCAAGCAGTAGGTTGGCTCTTGGGAGGAGTTATTTATTTTATTTCAGGTACTTATAGAGCGCCATCAATTTACTAAGCGCTTTACATATATATTGTACATTCACATCAGTCCCTACCCTCAAGGAGCTTACAATCTAAGGTCCCTAACTCACATTCATACATAGCCATACTAGGGCCAATTTATACAGGATCTAATCAACCTACCAGCATGTCTTTGGAGTGTGGGAGGAAACCGCAATACCTGGAGGAACCCACGCAGGCACAGGGAGAACATGCAAACTCCAGGCAGGTAGTGTCGTGTTGGGATTGGAACCTACAACCCTTTTGCTGCCAGGCGAAAGTGCTATCCACTACACCGCTGTGCCGCCCATGTAAATATTTTAATGCCTTGATGGGTGGATGTGAGTCTGGAAATGCGGGTGTTGCTTGGCAGGCCATATTTGCATGCAGACATGCCACATATGATGCTGAGCTGAGCTGATGCACCGCTATAACGAGCGACGCTTTACCGCTAACGCGGCCCTAGTGTGAAAGGGGTCAAAGTGTTTGCATTGCCATACAACGAAGTCTGGGAAAATCAATGCAGAGGGTGAGTTGTGAAGTGCAAATTTCACAGCCCACTGTCTGGAGAATTTTGAGGAAGAAGCTGAAAATGATTCCATACAAAGTGCAGATCTTGCAAAATCTCACTGACCTTAACAAGACAAAGTGCTTTGAGTTTTGTGCCAAAATGCAGCACCGTTTTAAAAATGACGATTTTGCCAATCACGTAGTTTTCAACAATGCAGCTAGGCCAGGTCAACAACAACAATGTCAGGTAAACAAGCATATTGTTCGCTTTTGGGGAACGGAGAATCCCAGATTTACAGGGGAGAGAGTAATGTCACCAGCACACCAAGATCTCCAAAAATAGGTCCAAAGCTTTAATCAGCAATCACATTGTTACAGCAGAAAGCAACATTTCAGAGCTACGTAGGACCCCTTCATCAGCAATGTGACGAAGCGTTGCTTTCTGCTGTAACGATGTGACCGCTGATTAAAGTTTTGGACCCATTTTTGGAGATCTTGGTGTGCTGGTGACATTACTCTTTATGACTACACATTGTCGCTTCAGCACCCACTTATAAATACAGCCATCTATACAAGAAAGTACGTGTTGGGAATATTGAGATTTACAGTACAACACATACGAGATTCCTCTAAGGTAAATGTGTTCTGTGCCGTGTCCAAAAAAAACGGTCACGGGAGGCTCCTTTCTGGATATGTTTAGTCTTTGGTTAATGCAACAGTTGCAGGACAACAGTGACAGTGAACATCTTCCTCACTGATGGATTGGACGAGCTGCAGACTACAACACGCCACTGACCCAATGGCCACCCAGAAGTCCTGACTTAACACCTTGTGACTTTTTCTTGTGGGGGGTACGTAAAGGACCAGGTATTCACCCCTCCCCTTCCTGTTGATCTAGCGGAGCTGAAACAGAGTATCACAGCCACTATCACTGCACTTGATTCAGATATCTTAACTCGCGTTTGGGTGGAAATGGATTACCGCAGTGGCGGCTGGTGAAGTTTTTGGATGGGGGGGGCGCCAGGCCCCGCCCTTCCCTTTGACCCCTCCTACTTTTAATAAGCCCCGCCCCTTATAGAATCCACCCACTCCGTCCCCTGTATTCCACATATTGTGTCAGGGGTATACAGCTCAGCATCACAGGACACAGTATACAGCTCAGCATCACAGGACACAGTATACAGCTCAGCATCTATGACACGGAACACTACGACTCGACATATGACACAGGACACTACGACTCGACATATGACACGGGACACTACGACTCGACAT
>BLSH010531876.1:102200-134242 GCA_018402905.1 Glandirana rugosa
TAACTGACGTTACAGATATGGTTACCAACAGTTAACCTTTAGATATCCCCCGGAGTCCAAACAGAGGACTGTGAAGTTCACACGACGTGTCATCGTTGAATAAAAGTATGTAACTTCACGTAACCTAACCTATCCGGTACTGATTGGAGTTGTGGGTTTTTTATACTAGGACGACGTAAAAAATGGTGTTCTCTTTCACTTTTATTTTATTGGGGGTAGTAACTACAGACACCGTTATATCATTGAGGGTCGTGACCACAGTCACCGGTGTTATCATTGTTTTCGTAACTGTAGTCCCCGACGTTATCATTGGTTGTCGTAACCAAAGTCACTGACACCAGTGCTGGGAGTTACTATATTGCCACAGACATCAATGATGGGGGTTATTTTATTTTCACTTTCTCTTGTGGTAAAAAATGCAGCAGGATCATATTTTTTGGGTGTTGAGGTTAGTCATGGCCTATCCAATCCAATGCACTTCAATGTATGAAAATAAGTTGCTACTGTGCAGCACACTTGAAGTGTCAGGAGACAAACCTGAGGCCCCCTATAGATTTCCAATTGACAACCATTGGTATAGACATTGCAGTCAATCCAGGGTTCTTCATTCTGATTTGTGGTCAAAGTTTCTAGAATTAAGAGGACCAATCAAGACAGGAATTAAAGAGGGCATGAAATGTGGGAGATGTGACCAAAAAAACAAAAAGGCAGAGGACAAGTGGCTAGTCACCACTATTGCCTTTGGGTTCTGTGAAGTTGATCTTTCCCCATTACTGACATACCATACCATGCCTTGTTCTGCATTATGCCTCTGTGTAAAGGAGGCCATCTTGACAGAGGGCATGAATTTGCTTCCTCAAGTAAGACCTCAATAATGTCTGCTGATCTGATGACTGGTAGGGGAATATTCATGAAGCAGTAGGAGAGATGGAGGAAACACAGATCTACAAAATGCATGAAGTAGAAGCAGGAAAATCCTTGCACTGCAGGTCCTCAGGTGCAGCTTTCTCTCCAGTAAGAACAATGAACAGCACAGAAGTGACATCACCCAATCTCACTATAAAAATGGTGAGACTAGCAGTCAGAGACAGCAGTGCCCTAGATCAGTGGTCTCCAAATTGCGGCTGAGGGAGGATGTGGCCCTTTGCTTGCTTTTATGCAACAGTGGGACATAGTTCCTGCCACTGACACCACTGACACCAATGATGGGGTACTATTCTTCCCACTGACACCAATGATGGGGCACTATTCTTTCCACTTACACCAATGATGGGACACTATTTATTCCACTGACACCAATGATGGGGCACTATTCTTTCCACTTACACCAATCATGGGACACTATTTATTCCACTGACACCAATGATGGGGCACTATTCTTCCCACTGACACCAATGATGGGACACTATTCCTCCCACTGACACCAATGATGGGGCACTATTTCTCCCATTGACACCAATGATGGGACACTGTTCTTCCCATTGACACCAATGATGGGACACTATTTCTTCCACTGATACCAATGATGTGGCACTATTCCTTCCACTGATACCAATGATGGGGCACTATTCCTCCCACTGATACCAATGATGGGGCACTATTCCTCCCACTGATACCAATGATGGGGCACTATTCCTCCCACTGACACCAATGATGGGGCACTATTCCTCCCATTGACACCAACAATGGGGCTCTTTTCCTCCAATTGACAGCAATGATGGAACACTATTCCTCCTGCTGACACCAATGATGGGGTAATATTTCCCCCAGTGACCAACGATGGGGCACTATTTATCCCACTGAGAAAAATGATGGGGCACTATATCTCCCACCAATACCAATGATGGGGCACTATTCTTCCCACTGACACCAATTATGGGAGATTGTTTACTCCCACTGACGCCAGAACATTTTCTTCTCCCACTGGCCACAATCTGCCCCCGCCCTAAAGTTTGAAGGTCAGTAAACTGGCACTTTGTTTATAAAGTTTGGAGAACCCTGCCCTTGATAATCTAACACTGCAGATATACTGTTATGAGGCTAAAGAATTAGCACACTGGAAGAAACAGAAAGTCAGGAAAAATTCCAGGCAAATGGTAGATTTTTCAGGGTACTACTTAGGCAAAAAAAGGGATTTTATTATAACTTACCGTAAAATCCTTTTCTCTGAGTTCACTGACAGACGCAGCTCTTGACACGTGCAAACAGTCACTCCTGATAGGACGAGCATAAAACCCACGTGTCATTTAAGAAGAGCTGCGTCTGTCAGTGAACGTAAGAGAAAAAGGGATTTTATTATAGCTTACCGTAAAATCCTTTTCTCTGAGTTCACTGACAGACGCAGCTCTTCTTAAATGACACGTGGATTTTATGCTCGTCCTATCAGGAGTGACTGTTTGCACGTGTCATTTAAGAAGAGCTGCGTCTGTCAGTGAACGTAAGAGAAATGAACATTTCTATATACTCCCTAAGGCAGCACTATTCACCTTTTGAGTTCAGGTTCAGTTTAAGATACTAATTTAAGGCTGGTATGCAAAGTGCTCTAACTTGGCCTACAATTCACCTGTGAACCAGAAAAAGTACATTGCCTTGCATCTTTGATGTTGTCCTTTGATCTTACCTACTTAATCACTCTAATGTAATCCAGGACACTTAATTTATCTTATAGTGATATTATGCAAAAAATATTTTTGCTCAGGTCTGTTAAATACCAGGAAATGAAGCTGTACAAAGTCTTAGATTATCCTTCTATAATTTGGGATGATTATTATTAGTATTATTAATAAGGATTTTAATAGCACCATAAGGAAGCTATAGCTATAATACTGACAACATACAAGCATACACTAGGAATGAGGACCTAGCCTAAAAGAGTTTACAATGTAAAAGGAGAACAGTTAAAACACAAGAGGTAAAGAAGGCTAGGCAGTAGGAGTTGTGTTGCATTTTATTATTATATTATACAGGATTTATATAACACCAATAGTTTGCGCAGCGCTTTACAACATGAGGGCAGACAGTACAGTTACAATACAATTTAATACAGGAGGAATCAGAGGGCCCATTTACATAACAGTTGAGATGGGAGATGTCAGGGAAAAATACCCTAAGGCTGGGTTCACACTGTGTGCAGATGCAGCTCACAGCAGGGGTCCGGTGTGTCCCTGTTCTCCATCTCAGGGACAAATCAGGCCCACATTTTTGCCTGAATTCGGAACTGAAATGGAGCCAAAGACGCACAGGACCCTTGTGCAATCTGCTCCATTGGGAGCCGGTCACACTTCCCTGTCATGCAAATTGGATGCAGAGAAACCCACATCCAATTCGCATCAGCATGAACACAGCCTAAGTAGATGAAGAGACATGGCATAAACCAGGCTTGTCAAAATGTAACCTTCTTTTGGAATTAGGTTGGATGCAGCTCTATTTGGTAATTCATATCATTTGAGTTTTCCATATCTGATGGAGATGTTCTAAAAACATGGCATTTGGGGGTGCATTCAAAGACGTATTGTTGGGGAATACTGATGGCATGCAGAAAAAGGCTCCAGAGAAAGGGAACAGCATAACAGAAATCTTAGAGACATGAATGAGAAATGGTGACCTGGTCAAGAGCAGGTTATGAGAAGAATATGTCAAGGTCTGGGCAGATGTATATACCTTCATACCTTTGCAGTGAGCGAACGCACATGTTACAACAATGTACAAAATACATATGTTGCATTGTTGGTATGCTGCAACACCATTCATTACTAATGGCACCCCAAAGCACCTTGGCAATGGATGCGCACTGCAGTCCACAACACATCGTAATGTAACTACATTACAAAAAAAAAAGTACATGCACCTTTTTTGGTGCATCTTCGTGCTTTAGGCTGCCTATTAAAATCAATGGGTGCCCTAGTGCAATGCATGTTAACATGCAACATAAAGCATACCAGTGCACATGTGTTAAACACCCACAACAGTGTGAACCCACCCTAACATGAAAAATAAAGAGGAACCAGATTGCAGAGGATTCCGCTTGTCTCCATTTAATTTATTTTCCATATTTAAACTGCCTTTGGCCCTTACATGAAAGAGACTGCAAATGCAATAGGTAGAGGATGAAGCAGCAACTTGAACTTCATGTTCATGGGCTGTATGGTGTCAAGTGGAGCAGGGCTAAAGGTAAGTATATTACTATAGGGGTTACATACAGTATATGGGGACAGATAGAAAGTGAACACTTTTTTTTAAAATTTCTCCTGTAAAGTGAACTTGTACTTAGCAAAAAATAAAACAAAGAGCAATGTCTAATGTGCCCAGAACATTCAATCGTCTTCCATTGTTCTGACTGTTCAGAGTTGGTGATTGATGGAATCTGTTTGGCTGCTGGTGCTTGTAAACGGCTGAGTACTGTCAGTGATGTTCATACAACTTTATTAAACAGGAAATTTTGTCTCAACAAAAAAATGTTTCTCTGGTTGCTATAGATCTATACATACAGGTCTTAACTTTTACATTTCTTCCTAAAAACTATATTTTTTATCACAGGATCAGATTTTACTGAACAACATTAGTCAGTTAAATGAAAATAAGTCCAGTTTAACCTTCTATTCAAATTAGCTAAATACAGTCCAGATGAGTCTAAACAAAAAGTTGTTCAAAATCTTACAGATCATTCTCTTTAGACAGCAACCACATCCCAGACATCTCAACCTGCAAAAACTAATTTCAGGGAGGTGGCAAACTCATTTCAGGGAGGTGACTCTTCGCACCGGCACCGCCCCCCCCCCCCCCAATTAAATTCAGCCTTACCAGTGCCCATGAAGTGCAGCCTAACCAGTGCCCATGTTGTGCAGCCTAACCAGTGCCCATGATGTGCTGCCTTACCTGTGCCCATGAAGTGCAGCCTAACCAGTGCCCATGTTGTGCAGCCTAACCAGTGCCCATGAAGTGCTGCCTTACCTGTGCCCATGAAGTGCTGCCTTACCTGTGCCAATGAAGTGCTGCCTTACCTGTGCCCATGAAATGCAGCCTAACCAGTGCCCATGAAGTGCAGCTTAACCAGTGCTGATGAAGTGTAGCCTAAGCAGTGCCCATGAAGTGCAGCCTGATCACAGAGCTCTATCATGGATTCAAATATCCCCGTGGCAACTGCAACAAAGTCCCGCCTCCTATGATACACCTCACACTGATTCAACGTATCATTGGATCAGTATTCCATCTATATAGGAGGCGGGACGTTGTTACAGTCCTCCACCTCACACAGAAGGGGATGTCATCACCTCCACTTGTCACTCAGCCACAGAAAGAAGACAGAGCAGCCGGAGCGGCCGCGGCGGCCGTACTCCATTCGGCCGCTAGGGCTGCTCTGTCCTCTGTCTGTGGTTGAGTGACTGGCCCAGCCTAGAGATTGCCCGACACTCGCGGGTGCCCTTGAGCCCGCAGCCAAATGCAGGAGACTCCCGCAACTCGCAGGAGACTTGAGATGTGTGACATCCTGAGTTAAAAAGCCGAACCCCTGAAAGCATGCTGCTCTCTGCAGTGGTGCATTTCGGTTTTGTGCTGCCCTAGACAAGACTAAAATGGGCGCCCCCTCCCCACCTGAATTTGTCCCACTCCAGCTGCTTTAAAATTGCGCACGCCCGTGCAAAGGTGACAAGCGGCATACATTTTACTATCCATAGGCGGCGCTTTAAAAGCCTTTACAGGTTACCACTTTGGATTTACAGAAGAGGTCTAGCGCTAGAATTACTGCCCATGATCTGACATTCATGGTGATACCTCACATGTGAGGGGCGATCGCTGTTTGCATGCTTGTGGGACCGACACGCATGTTTGCCTTTGCTTGTAAGCATAGGAGGACGGGAGCACTTTAAACTTTTTTCTTTTTAATTATTCATTTATTTTATTATTTTTTTATTTTTATACTTGCTTTAATTTTTTATTTAATCACTTTTACTGCTGTCACAAGGAATATAAACATCCTTGTGACAGCAATAGACATGTGACAGGTCCCCTTTATGGAGAGATCTGGGGTCTAAAAGCCCCCAAATCCCTGCTCTGCACTTAAAAGCATTCAAAACACCAAGATCTGTGGTTTGGAATGCTTTAGAGTTTTAAAAACTGGCGCCAATGGTTCCCGAGTAAACCTGAAGTGATGTCATGTCATCGCTTCTGGTTTACCGTTACGAACAGCCGAACAAAGCCGCACCGTCTGGTTGCTCAGGTCTCCCGGTGTGAGAGCCATCAAAGTCGGTGGGAGAAGTCCCCTCCCAATGCTTGTAATAGCAATCAAGCAGCTAGTAAGCCAGTCTGATTAAGAGCCGACCGCAGGTTCTAAAAATCTAAACCGGGGTGATGTCTGCAGCTGCAGGCATAATCCCGGTACAGACGCCGCCCCCCTAAAAAAAAATGCCGCCCTAGGAAAATGCTTTGTTTGCCTCACAGTAGATATGCCTTGGCTCTGTGTGGAAGCAGTGGTCTCTTAGCAGAGATCTGACACACCAACTACTATATCAGAGCTAGAACTCTGCAATTAGCAGGGAGCATGAGCTTTGCTGATTGGAGAGCTCCAGCACAGCAGGGAATGTGACAAACCTCTGCAGAGAGACCACTACTTCCCGAGATGTTGGCAGTGGAAAGGCTTTTCTATTTATTACACAGGCTTTTCTATTCATTGGCTACTTTAGAAAAAGTACAGACACAATTTCTCTGCTGCACCTGGAAAGTAATTCGCTGATCTGAACTGAAAGTTCAGTTGTACTTTAAAAAATATCTAAAAATAAGAACATTAAATGAAATGGTTGCTATAATCTATTAGGTCAATAACGGCTGCAAATTTGTATCCGCTACATAAGTAACAAAAATGGTTTAGAATCCAACCCAGTGTTAGTGCTCAAAGGCTCTTTCGGCTGCTTTCACAAGCAAATGGGTCTAGGCCAAACAGAAGAACATGCCCTGTATTAATTGAACTCATTGAAGCCATGCTACAACATGATTATAAATTGTTCAGTAATCTTCATTCATCTCAGTTTATGGATATGCAGCCAAACTCCTCAAGCTATGTTACGTTTTACACTGTAGTAGGACCTAATTATAGAGTCTCTACAATAAAGCCCTAGTACAGGATGAAACTAAACAGCTTGAGATGTCTGGTGACGTGCCCTACTGGGATAACATTTACTGAACACCTAAGTCACGTGATAGTGTGGCTACACTGACTTTGTGAGTGATGGATAAAAATGGATTAGAGGTTGGCATGAAAATTGCCTGTACTCACCAAAGCTAAAGTGGCAAAGGTCTCATCTTACCTGCGGTATCTGGCTTGGTGGCTTGGAGATGCATGTACCCGCTCTCCTTAATGCTGTGGCCAACCACCTTCTTCATAAAGGGGAACAGTCTACTCACATCCATCTCATTGAAGCCGAATAGCCCTGGGAAATACTGCCCCAGCAAAATGGAGAGGAACATCACTGGCTTAAAGTTGGACACAAACACCATGTTGAGGTGTAGACCCTTAACATTGCTGAAAGAGATTGAACAGATCTATTATATATACAGTATGTCACAAAAGTGAGTACACCCCTCACATTTCTGTAAATATTTTATTCTATCTTTTCATGTGACAACAGTGAATAAATGACACTTTGCTACAATGTATAGTAGTGAGTGTACAGCTTGTATAACAGTGTAAATTTGCTGTCCCCTCAAAATACCTCAACACACAGCCATTAATGTCTAAACTGCTGGCAACAAAAGTGAGTACACTCCTACATGAAAATGTCCAAATTGGGCCCAAAGTGTTAATATTTTGTGTCATCAGACGGGTAGTTCTGACAAAAGGAAGCAAAGCCCTGCCAAGATGGCCAACACCAAAAAGAGACACAGTAGAGAACAAGGCAGTGCAGGGAGACCACTGGCAATACTGGTGACTAGTCTTTTGCCTCTGCTTGAATTTTTTAACATTTTTTTTTATGCACAGCTTCCCCAGTATAGGTCCTCTTTAATGCTATACTATAGGTTTAAAAGGAACTGTGAGGACAAAAATACGGAAATGGCCAAGGCTGACTTATTTATACAGGTGAAGGTTCCAAGCTGTCATCCTCTTCCTTCACTATTTGGAGCATGGCAAACCCTACACAAACATGTGCTTGACAGCTTGCTTGCTCAAGATCATGGATTCACTAAGCAGTATGATGGTGCTGTATCCAATGCGTAATTTGGCTTCTGGGAGTAATTAGAAAGTCCCAATGTAGAGTAATGGTGATAATGAATAGGCTGCTCTTTGTCCTAAAGAGCTGTGAAGATCGGACTTCGGACTTGTGAACGAGCAAAGTGCCAAAGAAGTGGCAAAGACATGGACTTCAAACAGCCTCCTTTATTGTAGGCTGCAGTTTCACAGATCAAAAGTTGGCCCCTTCATCAAGTGAAAATATAGTGAGATCACATAAAAAGGCTGCCAAAACAGCTGTCGCAATGATCTCTAAACAATTGCCAAACACCATACATTTACTCTGCATTGATTGTAAAAACACAGAAACCCTTGGAAGCTCTGGCAGCCCTTGGGCCTAATGTCATCCTTACAGCCCTGATAAAGGGCAATTTTTATAGCCCAAAATACGTTGTCTCTTTATACTGGACTTGCAGTAAAGCAGAATGTTTGAAGTTCACATCTCTTGCAACAACTTCCAATGTTTTTCCTTACTGTAGTTGGTCACTAAGCAGTAAAGCAAGCATGAGGCTAATGACAGGCCTTAGAATACGTGCCTTCAAAAACAAGCCAGCAATGGTAGATCAAATACTGTATGTCTCTACCAGAAAATTCCCGGAAAGGATGTCCAGGTACAGCCTCATGAAAGCAAGTAACACAACTAATTCCCGCACCGTACAATAGAATATTGTTTCTATTCCTGTGGAGAAAATAAAGCTTTCACTGTTTAAACTGGAAAGAATATTACAGGAATGTGTACAATTAGTTTGTAAGTGGGGCAAAGGTCTGTAATTTTGTACCATCTGTCCATCCATAATATGCAAACGGGTCCTTACCTGGGAGCGATCTGGGCAAGGTTTGTACAGACCAAAGATCCCCAATCTCCACCCTGAGCATAGAACTCCCGGAATCCCAAACGCTGCATCAACTTATAGAAGATTCGAGCCACAGCCACTGAGTTACACCCTATCCAGAAATAGAAGAACGACATTTAAAGCATGTACACACTTAAACATGCATATATATATATATTTATCCCTGTGCTGTAAAATAGGAGTGAAAGGGAGGGTCGATAACGCAATTTAGCATTGACACCGCAGCAGTCACTGGTTCTTCCCACTGACCGCCATTTCACTGCTGTATCAGCAAGGGGAACTTGTGAGCGCTGCCAGGGACCAAAGAGAACTACTCCCAGACTACTTATACACTTCTTATTCAAGGGAAAGTTTAGCATTGCAAAGGGGTTTCGTCAATAAAACTTAAAAGACAAAATAGAAGATTTTCTGACTTTGGTGCAGAGATTTCTGAAAATCTCTACTTAATTTCCTGGGTGCTTGTAGGCAGGTCAAGTCTGCTGTCTCCACTGCAGGTGGCACTCAACTGCAGCAGCAATGCAGCAGGAGAGGAAGTCATTAAGGAACAATGTTTCCTCTATGGTTTCCTGAAGCACCTGGGCAGGGATCCTATTTATGACTCCCGTGGCCATCTTGGGTGTGGCAGAGTCTATTTAAGACCCTGGCCCCTGGGTTTGGCATGCATTTACGTGTGGGTAGTGATGGGACAGGTTTCCAAACGAGGAGGAAAAGCTTAGAGCTTGCAAACTTTTGGACATCTTACCGTTTGGGTACGAGACAACCAGGGAGCATCCTACCCCTCCAGGTAGACGCTGTCATTTCAGCTGATATCTGCTCCACTACACACTGTTGGGATTTGTGAGTGCTCCTGGGTGGGTCCTCTCCCACGGGGTTTGTTGTGAACTGTTTTTCCTTTACTACAATACAAGTTCTACTAAATGCACCTGGACTGTGTATGAGTTATTATCACCGCAGCATGCTGCAGCCACCCATATGCTGCTCTCTGAAAGCTGAAGAGAAAAAAATAGGGAAGTCAAACTGTACCTTGCTTATGAGATGCCTCAGAAAACCCATAGCCAGGGATGGAAGGGCAGATGACCTCAAAAATATGCTCATCGCTGAGACCATGGCTGGCAGGATCTGTCAGAAGGGGGATTATCTTGTAGAACTCGTAGAAGGATCCAGGCCATCCATGGACCATAATAAGAGGCTTGGCTCTTCTACCAGCTGGGAGGTTTGTTGGCTTCGCATGAAGAAAATGAACGTCGAGCCCTGGAGCAACAGAAAGTCATTTTACTGCTAAAGAAATACATTGAATTTGATTTTAAATTCAGCCGATTTAGAAAATCATAGTGGTTGCCAGAATCAAAAAGGCCATTTTTAGTAACATGACATTAAAAATTGGCTTAAAATGTAAGTGCTTTTTTGTGTCGCTCTAAGTACCAAGATGCTGCTCAAATGATCCACAACCAAAGGGGGTGCTGGCATCTAAAATACCCCTACCAGCAGCCTAACAAGGTATACCATATGGAGGCACTGCACACCATCAGCTCAATGGGTATCAAATAATGAAGAGCGACCTCAGCCTCAGCTTCCCCTGAGACCATGCCCCCTGATGCATTTCACCCCGACTCTGGGGCTTAGTCATATGACACACATTGAGTTGACCAGGTGCAGTGCATTCATATAGTATCCCTCTTTTGGCTTATAATGTAGTAATATATATATTTTTGTTTTAAAGCCCAACTCCAGCCAAATTTTTGTTTTTGCGTTTTGGATAGAGCTGGGAAGAGTCATACCTCTGCTTTATTATATAGATATTCCACCACTACCTGTTCCATTGACACAGCATGAAGTGAGGGGGAACCTCCCAAATAGTGATGAACACAGATGAAATTAAAAGAGAAGTATGAGAACTGGAAAAAACAAACACTTATATTCACCTAGGTCAGGGATCTCCAAACTACTGCCCTCCAGCTGTTGCAGAATTACATGTCCCATGAGGCATTGTAAAACTCTGACATTCATCGACATAGCCTGTAGGGTTGCCACATCATCCCTTTAATCCAGGACACATATGAATTACACAGGTTGTGAGGCCCATTTAATGCAGATAAGGCATCAAGTGAGTTTAATTACCACCTTAATCAGCCACAGAAGCTGTGTAATTAATGTGTGTCCTGGATTAAAGGGATGATGTGGCAACCCTAATGACCAGTCATGATGGGAATTGTAATTCCGGAATAACTGGAGGGCCATAGTTTGGAAACCCCTGACCTAGGTGGATGCAGCATTGGTCCGATGCTGCCTCTTTCCCCCTGCTGGCTCTAGTCGGTCACTGGCTCTCTGCTTTGTCACTTAAGGGCTTACTGGAGCGCTGTGCTGTGAACGGGGTAGGAGCTGCTGGCTCATTCTCCCAGTGGCTTGTAGAGAGGCTGAGCCAGCTGCTGGTCCAGTCATCTGCGTAAATCCCAACAATAAAGTTGGGATCAATCCAGAACCAGGACCAGCTGAGTGATGTCAGCTGGCAGTGGACATTAGTCTGCTGTTTGCTGAAAACGGGTCACAGGAGTGCAAAACAAAGTGCACTCCAGCGACCTAAAGGAGAAGTAAAGCCAAAGGAGATTTAACAGGATGGAGAAGTAAGGCGAACTTTAATGCACAGCAGTCAACACATCTAAATCCTCGGAGGCTTGAGGGTGTGTGCTGTTATCAACAGCTCTCGGCCAAGGCTTCTGAACCAGTGGGACAATCATGGGACCACTGTGAGAGCCAATCCCAATAGTCACATGATACAAAACTCACAAGCATTAAAGCCCAGCCCACCTAAAGGACTGCCGGGAGACCGAATAAAAAGTGAAAAAAAAACTCTTCCCACTCTGTCCAAAACATAAACTAAAAAATTTTGGTGGGAGTTCTACTGTAATCCATAACACTTTGGCTAACCTCTCCCTAACACTCTGGGCTAAACAAATATTGTCTATATACAAGAGAAATGCGTATTCTTATATTTTGGTCAAACGTAAAATTGTACATTCATTTCCATATTGTGTATCAATTATTTCTAGCAGTGGCGGCTGGTGGGTTTCTCCTTTGGGGGGGCGGCACTGACAGCACCCCCCCACCCATGCCCCCTGCCCATGGGACATCGGGCACAAACCCCCCCCCCCCCCGTAGCACTGGGCTAACATAGAGCACCCCCCGCGTGGCACGGGACCAGGCTCTTACTTGCTGGGCTGCTGTGTGTTGTGCTCCTATCCTCCTCTGGAGAGCAGACATGCAGGCAGCAGTGAGCAGCGGCTCCGTTTTTTAAGCCTATTAGAGCCTCCGGCTCTAATCAGGTGCTTCACAAAAAAAACATCCCCTCCCGCCCCCTCCATAGGAATCCATGCGTCCGGCATCCTAAAAGGGGACGGGCGCATGGATAGGAAGGCGGCGGCAGGGATGGGGGGGCGGCGCCTGTGCGCCCTTAATGCACGGGCCGCCGCTGATTTCTAGCCAGTTCTATTAAAGCAGTATTAAACCCACAACAACAAAAAAACGAAATATAATGTATTGTAGCTAACCAATCATCAGATGTGGTGACTGCATCCGTTTTCTTTTTTCCCTCTGTTTTCACCTGATGATCTAGCCAGTAACATGCCCCCTGTATCAGAGTGCCCCCACTCTGGATGAAGGAGCACAAGGGGGACCCTTTGTACAGCAGCATTGCCAGTCTGGAGGGAGGGGAGTATTAGATGCAATAGCAGTTTTAGATACACTAATAAATTGAAGCTGAACGTCAGCTAATACTTTACAAGCAGAAACAGCAATTTTTGTTCTTTTGGGATAAACATTTTGCATAAATCTAAATAAAGTATGATCATCGTAAGAACCCCTATCAGTGCTGAATGGTTTGGTTCATCCCTGTAACTGATACACCTGAAGGAGCAGCTTGTTCTTTTCAAAAACAACATACTGGTTGGATCACCAGGTAAACATAAAAGAAAGAAAACGAATGCAGCCACCACAGCTAAGAACTGTTAAAGCGTTTGTTACCCTAAAAATAATTTT
The DNA here is from genome assembly GCA_018402905.1 of Glandirana rugosa. NCBI lineage: Eukaryota > Metazoa > Chordata > Amphibia > Anura > Ranidae > Glandirana > Glandirana rugosa. The sequence continues at coordinate 115,305 of BLSH010531876.1, forward strand.
AAAAATGGATCCTGTCCTTTTAAAGCATGTTATACAGCACAGTGCTTGTGCTGTGCAATTTGGCCTATATATCACCTGAAATACCTGGCTGATCCTGCCAGTTTCTATCCTCCTCCCCTGTAAACTGACCATGGTTCATCATGGCTGCTGAGCCCTGACACCGTGGTCAGTTTACGTGCCTCCATCGTCCGCTGTCTATTGTCTGCTCTCCTCTCTGCTCTCCCCCCTCCCTGCCTGTCAGCTCTTAATCCTGTGTTCCCCTGTGTGTGTGATTTATAAAAGAAATGCTGATTATACCTCATTTCAGAACGCTGCTCGGCGCTCACGTGACCGGTGATCGGCTCTCTCCTCCTCTCGTCCTGAATGACGTTAGCGGGGGAATCTCGGTCCCTCCCGCTGCAGCTGTCAGACGGGAAGAGGAGAGAGCTGGCCAGTCACGTGAGCACTGAGCGGCGCTCTGAAATGATGTATAATCTGCATTTTTTTATAAATCGCACACACAGGGGGGCATAGGATTAGGACACAGAGCAGATCCTATAAAGAAGTCAGAGTGGCTTAACAACCACTTTAAGCTGCAATACAATAAATGTTTGCTTTTAGATTTAATACTGCTTCAATCTGAATAATCTTCAAGCTCGTAAACTTACTTTTTGTTGATCCCCAAACATTTTTCCCTTGAATTCTGTGACACGTAGCCACTATGCCCTGTGGGTAGGCAATGCTGTGTCAAGCATTTCACAGAGCCTGCCTTCTGAACTACAGAGGTGCTGAGAGGAGTTTCCGGAGACAGAGTCAAGACAGGAATCACTGCTTGCAGGCAGCAAGGTACCATGGGATATGTAGTCCTTGGTAATTGAAAGTAAACAGCACAGGAGAGCCTGTAAAGCATGCAGGGAGTCCAGAAAGTTGTGGAAAGAGGTGGCCAGCAGACAGGCAGCACTCACAACCTGACATGTTTTTTCAAGTGAGATCATATTGGTTTGTCAAGTATTGTTTGTATTGTTATTACAATACTGAGGTTATAAAATAAAATGTTATGCTGCAACCATAGATCTCCTTTAATCTTAGTGTCTCTCACATATTGTTTCCTGGCCTGTACAGTAATCCAACTGGAAACAACATCCATATATTGACTCTGTGCAGGAATAGACCAGTTGCTGTTGGTCTCTCTTTGTGCAGGGTGACTGGTCTTGTCTCCGCCCCTCCTGTAGTTTTCTGCAGGCAGCCTGTAGTGGGTGGGGCCTGCTGGGTCACACCCACAGCTCTGCTCTCTGTATAGGCTATATACTGCATGGTGATGATGTCACTGCTACTTTTATAAATGTATTTCTGGACATGTGGTGCACATAACGTGGATTTTTTTCCAAAGAGGATTATATTTTCAGGAATATTTTTGTGCCCTGAACCCACGGCTTGAAAAATGGGTACTTACCTTAACAGTCTCACAAGTGTCCCACAAACAGTCCTCACAGTCCCTGCACTATATCTCACAGCACTGATATTTCAGCACCAATCGCAAATGATTTGCTATCATTGGCCCCAGATGCACCCTGGCACTTACAACTGGACAGCGATTAACCCCACGTCAGCTGGACTGTAAGGAATGTGCGTCTGGTCTAAAACCGTTCACAAGGCGCCAGTATTTATCAGCTGCAATTCATGGAACACACAAATACTGTTGTACAAACATATGCAACATCCAAAACCAACAGTGAGGCTGAACTGTGAAATCACTCATATTACATTTTTCAGCACCATAACGTGACATTTCACCAGGGCGTCTGGGGGCCCCTGGAAAACTGTTGGGGGGGGGGGGGACAGCAATGCAAGACTTTTCCAAGTATCGAAAGGCATACTTTATAAATAATTGAAAAGGTCAGTTCACCCAAAACAAGATGGACAGATATGGGTGGATGATAGTGTGTCAAGTTATTCGTTGGATTTTCATATCTGTGTGTTGTTAGGCTTCATGTACCCCAGCAGCTCCTAAACTTGAGTTTACAATCTTTTGGGTTTTTTGCCAAAGCTCCTAAACTCAACTCCATAAAAGCCTGTCAATATACACATAGGCTTAGTTTAAGAGCTGCTGCACTTAGGTGAGGTTTAACCTCCCTCTCCTGAATGCAGAAGAATTGCGTCCAGGATAGGAACGTTTTGACCGACGGCAAGCGCAAAACCGCCGCAAATGTAGGCAGGGTGTACATGAAGCCTTACAAAGGTTAGGTCTCCACAACCGTGCTTCTTGGCTTTGTCTCCCGCGTTGCAGACACCATCATTTAAATAATTTTTCAAGTTTTGATAACTGTCTGTAGGGTGATTTCCCTTCACTTTATGTCTCTGAAACAAGACAGGAAGTGAGAGGAAATGTCTCCAAAGTGTGGAAAGTTTTAGAAGTTATCCTTGTAACAGTTGTATCTTTTGGAACATTCATACTGTCTATTTGTAATGTCACCTAAAGGAAATGTGATGGGAAATTCAAAATGTTTTTTTTTTTTAATTTGGGTGGTGGAGAGCTGGATTCCAAATCTGAACTTCCAGTGTCATGGTCAGGGGTCAGCCTCAGAGACCAGTAGCTATAGCTGTAGAGAGGCTACAACCAACCAGCAGGATAGGCATACAAGCAGATCACCCTGGCAGATGGCACAGGCTCACCTGATGTGCTGGGTTCAAACATCAACCAGTAAGCTCCTGATGGTGGAGATACGTCTTAGTACCAAGTCATAGTCCTCAGGATCACCTTACCAGGAGGTGAGCAAGCCCGGTCCAGTAACAGATATAGAAGGTAGGGATCAAGCGCAGGCGTAGTTAATAAACAAGCCAAAGTTCAGTAACAAGTGGCTGCAGGTCGGGATCAAGCAGAAGTGTAGTCAAAAAACAAGCCAAAGGTCAGTAACGAGCAGTAGTGGAGATATGGAAGGCAGCATGAGTGACAAGAGTCAGATATTGGCTGGGGAAAGCACAATAATCTGGCAAACAAGAAGTGCAAAGGCATGGCTAAAATAGGAAATTCATGGGAGGAGCAAAGGGTTCAAAGTTCAAGAGAAACAAGGATCAAGGCAGGATCATACAAAGAATTGTCCAGGTAGCGGTCCAGCATTCCAGGTGGCATACCAAGAAGAGACATTGCAAGACACAGCAGCATTTTTGCAGCCTTTACAAGCATTTTTAAAGCATTTTAGAAGCATATTACAAGCGTTTTACAGCTTCAGGCATTTTTGTTCAGCCAATAGAAAGCACTAGGGAGTGGTGAGGGAGAGGAAATTAGGGGTGAGGAACTGCTGTTTCAGCAGAAAATTCTTGTAAAACACTCAAGTCAGGCATTTCTATTGAAGTCTATGCGGCCAAAACGCGTGTAATCTGCCAAAAAGAAGCTTATGTACTTTTCTGAGCGTCGGGGAGCCTTCCCAGCCAGAAGAACACAATGATTACGGCTATAGCAGCCAGTAGTAATCACATGTAAAAAAACCTGACAGACTGATTGATTGTACCCAAGTCAATTGATGGATCAACTTGGGTACAATCAGAGTGCTCAAACATGGATTGAAATTTGGCAAACCAGACAAATTTCGATCCATGAATGGCCAGCTTAAGTCATTGTAGGCTTTTGACCCTTTGGAAGCAGTTACAGGTACCTTCAATTCTGAGCAGCCCACTGGCTGAACGAAAGAAATCTAACCATGTATACCCAGCTTAAGACTACAGTTATATTCAAAAACCCTGCACATCTGTAACAGGAAAGTGAAGGTGATACAATGAAAATGAAGGCCCAGATCTGGCTATGGGGAAAACACAGGGCTCACCAAAATGCTGTCATCTGAAGTGGAGCTGAGAACTTGGAGGTGGGTGAGGGGGGCTGTGGAGAGACAACCTCTAAAGGGGGAATCACCAGTTAATGTGCACATTGCTATTAATATGGCAGCCCTGCTGGATCTTTTGATCTCACTGTTGGAGTAGGCCTTCTTTAACGTGAACCTTTCAGTAACCTAAAAGTCACAAAAATAAATCCTTGAGCCCCAGGTGAGTGAATTAACCTAGGCTGAGATGATATCACTCTGCTGCAGGCAGGAGGAAGCATTTCTTCAGTCTCCTCTCATCAGTAATAAGATTGCAACTTTGTAGCAAGTCACAAGGTAAGAGGATGCAGCAGGGGACTGATCTGTGTAAGACATTTGTGAACACAGTAAAGAACTGCAGAGGCACCAGTATTTACATGAGTGTGTCATCTCCGCACCAGCATCTCAGTCCAGGAAGTGGATGCTTTCTCTGGCTAATGCCTGAACAAAGATGGCACCTTCCTTCTGGACAGAAAAGCAGATGAAGTCATTGTCTGGGGGAAGTATTGTGAGAGGTAATAAATACCCAGAAGTGTTACACTTAGATATTATTTAGAATGCTATACCTAACATATACTGTAAATATAAAATATATCTAAAGCTAGGTCCACTTTAAGTGTGCAGATAGCTGCCGTGTGACAAATATACACATCAAATGGAGATGACAGGAGAAGCGGCACATATTAAATGTAATTAAGTGTGATCTATTTTTATGAGTCCAGGCCATCTCTAATTCTGGCTGAATCATGTTTAATTAAATTCCTCCATATATCCCACGTGTATTATCCCCCCTGGATGTACAACGAAAATCTAGAGCAAAAGTAACAAATGATAACGGCGAGACAAGCAAGATGATCAGATTACACTCATTAACTTAAATGTCCCGTGCCGCAGCCTATGGACAGCTTAAAGCATCATATTGGAGAAAAAAAAATTATTTTAATATTTTGTTAGATATTATTAGGTTAAAGTAAAAAAATATCTGTACAGAAATAAAAATTCTACACAAGCCGTCGTGCAATTTAATTAGTTAAAAATGAACGCTTTCACAATCTGCAGTCTGGGGTTTTCCGAAATTCCAAACAATTCAATTTTTTTTCAACCATGGCAACAGTACTCTGTACGCACGATATTCCAGAATTTCCATCCTCCTGCGAAAGGTTCCCTACTCCTAGAAGTCTACACAGAGCTCAAGGTCAAATTATGAGCATCCTCTGCAACAGAAGTTTTATTTTTGCTAGGATATATTCAGACTGTCTTGCACAGGTCAAGGAAAGCTAGAGCTGCAGCTTTTCTTATTACATTACTTTGATGGATCATGGGATTATAGTCGACCTTCCCACTTTAGTTTTAAAGAGCTGGCAATATCTACACCAGTATCTCCAGAACAAAAAAAAAATAATAATAATACTAATGTTATAAGTGTGCTTAAAGTGGTTGTATCCCCAAAAAGTAATTTTTACCTACAGGTAAGCCTATAATAAGGCTTACCTGTAGGTAAAAAGAATATCTCCTAAACTTGTACGGTTTAGGAGATATTCTCACTGCAAGCACCGCTGACGTCAGCAGGCGCATGGGCAGTGATGTCCCGGCGAAGGCCCGGCGCATATCGACGGACCCTGCCGGAAAGTCCGCCGTAAAAGGCGGGCTCCCGCGTATGCGTGGCAGTGAAGTCTTGCGGCTCCGGCCACTCACATCGCTAGAGCCGCGTACTCGCAAGGATCCACGGAGGGAAGATGGCAGCTCCCTCCTCGAAGACAGGGCGGACCTGCGGGAGCTTCGTTCTGAGGTGAGTACTTCATAATGAGCTAGTATGCGGTAGTATCCCAGGCAGCGGGACATCCTCCCGCCACCGTCCACCGCTATTCTCCGGCCTCCCGTCGGAGCTCCGATCCGGCATGTCTGCTGGCTGTGTGGAGTCCCTGTGGAAGCCGGAATCGGCTTCAATCGGGAATCCTTCGTACATTTCTGGAAGCGACGTCACAACGTCACTTCCGGTTTACTCGGCGGCTAACAGTGCCGGTTTTTAAAAAAATGACAGTATTCAGAATCGCCGTTTTTGGCGATCTGAATACTGTGAAGTGTAAAGGAGGGATGGAGGTCTTTTAGACCTCCCCATCCCTCCATAAAGAGTACCTGTCACTATATATTACTATCACAAAGGATGTTTACACTCCTTGTGATAGCAATAAAAGTGATCAGATTTTTTTTTTAAAGGAACAGTGTTAAAAAAAAAAAAAATGTTTAAAGCACAACCGTCCCCGCGAGCTCGCGCAGCAAAGAAAATGCATACGTAAGTTACGCCGGGCATATGAAAATGGTGTTCAAACCACACATGTGAGGTATCGCCGCAATCGTCAGTGTGAGCAATAATTCTAGCAAAACATCTCCTCTGCACCTCTAACCTGGTAACCGTTAAAAATTTTGAAAGCGTCTCCTATGGAGATTTTTAAGTACCCGAGTTTGTCGCCATTCCATGAATGTGAGCAATTTTCAACTGTAACATGTATGATATCTATTTACTCGGCGTAACATCCTCTTTCACAATATTCAAAAAAGTTGGGCTAACTTTACTGTTGTCTTATTTTTTAACTGGCCCACGACGACCAATCCACTTTCCAGGAAACTGTTCATCTAGGAATGCTCGGACCTGACACCCATAATGTGGTGGTGCACCACCACATTATGGGTGTCAGGTCCGAGCATTCCTAGATGAACAGTTTCCTGGAAAGTGGATTCGTCGTCGTGGGCCAGTTGAATGACTCCCAAGGTCTCCCGATCTGACCCCCTTAGACTTTTATCTTTGGGGCCATCTGAAGGCAATTGTCTATGCTGTGAAGATACGAGATGTGCAGCACCTGAAACTACGGATACTGGAAGCCTGTGCTAGCATTTCTCCTGCGGTGTTGCTATCAGTGTGTGAAGAGTGGGAGAAGAGGGTTGCATTGACAATCCAACACAATGGACAGCACATTGAACACATTTTATAAGTGGTCAGAAACGTGTAAATAACTCATGAAAGAATAAAGTTACGTTAAAACCAAGCACACCATTGTTTTTCTTGTGAAATTCCCAATAAGTTTGATGTGTCACATGACCCTCTTCTTATTGAAAAAACAAAAGTTGGATTCAAAATGGCCGACTTCAAAATGGCCGCCATGGTCACCACCCATCTTGAAAAGTTTCCCCCCTCACATATACTAATGTGCCACAAACAGCAAGTTAATATCACCAACCATTCCCATTTTATTAAGGTGTATCCATATAAATGGCCCACCCTGTATAATGTTTGGGGGTTCTAAGTAATTTTCTTGCAAAAAACAAACAAACTGATTTTAACTTGTAAATAACAAATGTAAAAAATTACTCCGGGGGTTAAAATACAATTTAAAGCTCCTGTATGACCCTCTACACAGGTCTCCGATTCGTTTACTATGTCATGCACAAGCCTCATAAATAAAAAGCAGTAGGCAGGACTAGGTTGACCAGGTGTTGAATGAGAAGTCTACTATAAAGTAGTCTTCATTGGCAGGATCTATGGGGATTTTGTTGTTTTTTAAAGGGAGGTAACTTTACGCTTATTAACCTATAATGATGTTAAAGAAATATGACATAAAAATGAATAGTCCTTCCGATTCTCAGACTAGCCCTAGCCCTGATATTTTCATGTATCTGCTCTTTACCAGACTTAGCATACCTTCAATTTGGGTCTTGAAGTGTGGATATTGGTTGAGAACTTCCAGTTGTTTCCTCCAGTCAAATTTATTTCTCCAGTAAGACACCACTTTCCGCAGGTGGATGGAGTTGAAGCCATAGTTGAAGCGGCTGCCCTCCAGTGGTTCCGTGTAACGGGTCTGATCTATCCGGTGGAACAAATCCTGCAGAAGACACATAGAAGCTATGAGGAGTGATAAACAATCAATTAAAGCAGACATATGTAATCATATTTATGCATCTTGTTTAGGGAACCTATAATGAGAAATGGGTTAGAGAAAGTTGAAAGAGGTTTCAAGACTGCTGGAAGAAACATCAACAATATTCAATATGATGATGACACTACACTCATAGCTGAAACCTGAGAAACCCTAAAAGGGCTTTATAAAGAAAGTTAAAGAACACAATGAAAATATGGGAGGACAGAGCATTCTGGAGAACAACTTCCACTGTGGTCATCAGGAGCCAATGTCAACTTGATGGCATTAAAGATTGAGGAAACTTTTCGGGCTTCTGTTAGACGAGCATGCTAGAAAACCAGCAGCCGACTGACTCCCAATCAGCGCTCTCAGCCAATGGCAGAGAGCGTTGATCAGGGTGTTCTGGCAGGAGGGCCGTCCCCCCTGTCAGAACACAAGAGCTCAGCGAGGGAGATCGCTGTAATAATGCTGGATCGTTAGTACAACGGCTCCAATTGGAACTGTCAGCTCTTTTTACGTTCAACCCGCTAGGTTGAACGAAAAAAACTGTTAGTGTGTGACAAGTTTTAGGATACCACTGCAATGAAAACATTTTTTTTTAATTGGAAAAGGAAGGCTTGATCCTTCATAAAGAAAACAAACAGAGGGCGCACCAGCCTAGCACATTATCTTTGATAAGATAAGATGCATAAAATATACTCAAAAACAAATAAAATAAGTCAAGCAGAATATATTCCACCAGATATTCCACCCAGTATGATCGAGTGCCAATCGTGTAATGAGTCCAAAAAAAGCTTCACAGCTCTGAAGAAGAGGGGACATCCTCGAAACGCGTCAGCTTTTTGACTCATTACACGATTGACACTCGATCATGCTGGGTGGAATATCTGGTGGAATATATAATGCTTGACTCATTTTATTTGTTTGTGAGTATATTTTCAATCATTACATTTCGCAAAGATAATGTGCTAGGCTGGTGTGCCCTCTGTTTCATTTCGGGTGTCCCTGACCTGTTGTGAGTGGCAACACAGCCATTGTGGTGGCTTAATGGAGACACACAGTTTTAATCAGCAGCCACACATAAACTTCTCAAGCACAGGAGTATTGGTTTTCTTCTCAGACCCCATACACACTATTAGATTTTCTGCAGATTTTTGTCTTCAGATTTACCAAAATCCAAGGGCCTGCCTGATTGCATACAAATTGAAACTCTTAAGGCTTGACCTCATATTATATGGTTTTGGTAAATCTGAAGACAAAAATCTGCAGAAAATCTAATAGTGTGCATGGGGTCTTAAGCCTCATACACACGGTTCGATTGTCGTACGACCGCGCTTCTGATTTTCGTCAAAAGCGTGTGTCCATGATTTTGTAAAGCATACTGACTATCTGATAAATTTTAGTTCGACCGAACTCAATGTCAGAAGTGACATAATGTTTTGAATATATTTGCACCTTTTTTTCCTTTCTGAGCATGCATAGTCTCGGTCGTATGATTTTTTTCGTACAAGAGCCGTACTAACGGAACGAAAATCTGCACATCCAGCTTTTGTCAGAGGAAAATTGCCAATCGGCTGTCGAAAGGAGCTTACTAACGGTAAGAATTTCGGACAACAAGCTGGCGAACGACAATTCCCATCTGAAATTTGCACTGTGTGTACGGGCCTTAAGGCTTGAACCTCCGCCTGTGCTCTCCCTGAAGATTTTTACTTCCTGTCATAGTGACAACATGGTCTCCAATGATGGAAGTGAAAGAAAAATCTTTCCCCCACTCTATAAAAGACAAAAATTAAGTTTTATTGAAAGTTACACTTTGAAACACACAAACCAGCATGTTAACATCTATCTATCCTGCACCTAAAACACCCAACTATCATAACCCAACCTATGGTGACAGTAATGGACAGAGCTTTTGGAAATGGCTAGGTAAGTCCAATGAATCCCAGAATCAGCTGTAACCTCTCCTATGTTCTCCATTTTCCAGACCAACATATACAGAGAGATGGAAAGTCAAGATGCTGTAGACATGGGACCAAACCATTTCTCATACAGGAATTTTCTGCATGAATTGCCTATGACTGTGTCTTTGTAAAAGCATCCCTCCAACTGGTACTGTAGCAGATGGAATGTAGGGACATCCACAGATATATGCTCTATTATGCACTTGTCATTAGATAAATCAACTTACATTTAATTCCTCTTCTGAAGTTTCAATTTTGAAAGGACGGATATCTTCGTTATCATCTCGTCTCTGCCCAGGACCCCACCATCCATCTCCCATTGGCAAAGTGTCATCTGTTTTCCTGAAGACAAAGTGGTAGAGGAGAGCCCCGACCACCAGCGCTCCAACAATTTCTAGAAGCATTTTACCTACAAGAAATAATCGCAGTCAGTGGACCTCAGGCCAACAGGTCAAATTGTTTCCAGGGACATTGATGGTACTATGTGCCTTAGCTAGTGCCCCATATACACTTCCAACCAATCATGACATTTTTACCACATACAGGATTTATTTAGAGTTTTAAAGGGCTGGGGATGTTACATGTTTTCAAGCACACATAGGCTTCTGCCAGCGTTTTGTGGCAGGAGAGTTTAGTGGCAGAAAAAAACAACCCACTGCCAGGGCGTTCTGGAGCAGTGGCGTTTTGGCAAAAAAAACGCTGACAGCTCCTAAAGTCTGCTAACTGCTGCTAAGTGCTCCTGGGGAAGGACTGGATTCTGCAGTGAAAAGCTGGCTGTTAAGGAGCAGCCCTGCAAGCCAGCCGCCAAATCCTTAACAACGGATGACTCATCAGCTGCCAGCGGGGTTCCCCTCTGACAGCTCAATGCACCCAAAAGAATTGTCGGCAATAAAATATTGAGGAAAAAAAGTGTGGGGGTCACCCCCCACGCTTGTGGTGGCTTAAACTAGTGTCATGGGGTTCTCTTTAAAATCCATACCAGACCCTTTAAGCCCTGGTTCACATTGATGCTACTTTGAAATTGCTGCTATTTCACTTGAAGGAGCACGATTTCAAAGTAGCAAGGTCAGCGTGATTTCAGGTGCTACTTGATAGACATTAGTGTGGCTTCATGCACAGATGTCTATTGAAATCGCACCTGAAATAGGGAAAAGTAGTGCAGGAACTACTTTTGCAAATCGGTGCAGCGCTGAAAAATCAGTGTCGCACCGATTGGAACAGTGCCATTGCTGCCAATAGGCTGCGACATGTCATGCAATTTGATCTCTCAAATTGCATGACAAATCGCTCCAATGTGCACCTAGGCTAAATGTTTATTTGTACAGCAAGATTTTAAATACAGTTGTGCTCATAAGTTTACATGCTGTGGCAGGATTTATGACTTCTTGGCCATTTTTCAGAGAATATGAATGATAACACAAAAACTTTTTTTTCACTCATGGTCAGTGTTTGCCTGAAGCCATTTATTATCAATCAACTGTGTTTACTCTTTTTAAATTAGGAAATTTGGTCAAAATTGATGGCAACATGAATGCAGTATGTTATCAAAAAATACTGGAGGAACATTTGCATTCATCAGCCAGGAAGCTGTGCATGGGACGTACTTGGACATTCCAATATGACAATAATCCAAACCACAAGGCCAAGTCCACCTGTCATTGGCTACAGCAGAATAAAGTGAAGATTCTGGAGAGGCCATCTCAGTCTCCTGACCTCAACATCATTGAGCCACTCTGGGGAGATCTCAAACGCGCAGTTCATGCAAGACAGCCCGAGAATTTCCAGGAACTGGAGGCTTTTTACCAAGAGGAATGAGCAGCTTTACCATCTGAGAAGATAAAGAGCCTCATCCACAAATACCACAAAAGACTTCAAGCTGTCATTGATGTTAAAGGGGGTAATACACGGTATTAGGAACGGGGGTATGTAAACTTTTGATCAGGGTCATTTGGGTCGTTTCTGTTGTCATTAGGATTTAAAAAGAGTAAACACATTTGATTTGATAATAAATGGCTTCAGCCAAACACTAACCATGAGTGAAAGAAGTTTTTGTGTTCTCATTCATATTCTCTGAAAAATGGCCAAGAAATCATAAATTCTGCCAGGGTATGTAAACTTATGAGCACAACTGTACATACTGTATTATGAAAAAAATAATTTTTGAAAACCATAAACTGAAAAAAAAATCAAACTAAGCCTAACCCCAAATTATTATTAATTCCCTTTAGGCTGGGTTCACACTGCTGCGAACTCTACTGCGAATTTAAGCCGTTGCGATTGATTAAATTCGCAAGTCATCTCCGATAACATAGTGTTCTATCAGGGCAGTTCACATCGATGCGTTGCGTATTTAATCAGTGAAAAAAAAGGGTCCTGTGCGAGTTTGATCCGTGTGCGATGCGAATTCAGCTCCATAGACTACAATAGAACATGGATTGAAAACGCAATCTCCCATTCACATCACTGCGATAGCTTCCCCCTCCAACTCCAGCTTTGCAGTAGATTCGCACCAACACGTGTAGAAATCGCACTTGTGTCTGAACTGAAAAAACTTGCATCGCAATCAAAGAATATTTGCACCGCAGCAGTGTGAACCGAGCCTTAAGGTAAACCAAGCTAATATAAATTGATAACAACGATGTGCATATAAAAGTGAAGATGTTATTGCAGCACTGATCAATGGTCAATATAAAATACTTTCAGAGTCAAGACCTTTCCAGAACAAATCTCCGAGACTTGGCAATGATCCTGGAAATCATGACAACCACATAGATGTATAACGATGATGTCCCCTCACCTTCACCGTCCTCAGCCCACAGAGCAGACTGTTACCTTGTTATGAGCCGCTGAGAGCCCAGAATAAATCCCACACAATAAAACGACAGTGCAAATAAAACAACAAAGGCATATTGAGGGACAATGGAGGTCCCCGCTGATTTTGTTTACGTTTCAGATAATAGGGGAAATGTCCAGAAAAGAGGACTCTCAGCGCTATGCTGGAAATTAGAAGACAGCTAGAGATTGTGTTGGTCGCTGTGATAAAATCCAACCAAGACAGAAAAATCAGTTTTTATATCATAATGGGTTCTCATCTGTGAAATATAGTATTTTCCTTTCTGTGCAGCCAGCCCCTGGATCTCCTTCCACGTTTCCTTATGGGACAGCAGACAGTAGTGAGTGCAAAACATGACAAGACACGCTATTTGGCAGGTAAAATGGCCGTGGCCTTTATTATTGTTGGCTTAATAAAAAATAGATAAATTACTTGTATCAAACACGTGCAACAGTTCAGCCACTACGGCTCGACCTGTAATCAATAAACCAAGGGGAATTACCCCAACCAACATGACCACTTCCACTCATAACTTTAATAAACTTGATATATAACTCAAAACTCACTGTCCCCCTCTAAATGAGGACACTGCCACACAATTTGACCGCGCCATCTAACACACCTTGATAAAAAAAAAATGTTGATATTTTTTATTTATTAACCACCTCGCGTCCGCGCCATAGCCGAATGATGGCTACAGCGCGACTCTAAAATGCCGGGAGGCCGCCAATAGACGTCCTCCCTTTCGGCTCGCGCTGGGCGCGCTCCCGCCACACACCGCGTGAGCGTGCCCGCGGGTCGGGCGGACCCGATGTCTGCCGGAGACCCACGATCTCCTCACACAGAGCCGGAACGGGGAACCGCTGACGTAAACACGGCGGTTTCCCATTCTGTGAGGGGGGGGGGGCATGCCAGATCTACTGATCCCTGTCACTGGGATCAGTTAGATCTGTCATGCCCCTGCCAACCCAGCCCCCCACAGTTAGAACACACCCAGGGAACACAGTTAACCCCTTCACTGCCCCCTGCAGGTTAACCCCTTCACTGCCAGTGACATTTATGCAGTAATCAGTGGACATTTAAATTTCTGATTGCTGTATAAATGTCATTGGTCCCAATAAAGTGTCAGAAACATCCGACATGTCCCCTGCAATATCAAAGTCCCGATAAAAATCGCAGATCGCCGCCATTACCAGTAAAAAAATAAAAAGGCCATAAACCAATGTCCATAGTTTGTAGATGCTATAACTTTTGCGCAACCCAATCAATATACGCCGATTGTGATTTTTTTTTACCATAAATATGTAGAAGATTATATATCGGCCTAAACTGATGAATACATTTTTTTTTTATCTTTTATTTTTGGATATTTATTATAGTAAAAAGTAAAAAATATTGTTCTTTTTTCAAAATCGTCGCTCTTTATTCGTTTATAGCGCAAAAAATAAAAATCACAGAGGTGATCAAATACCACCAAAAGAAAGCTCTATTTGTGGGAAAAAAAGAACACCAATTTTGTTTGGGTACAACGCCACCTGACCGCGCAATTGTCATTCAATTGTCATTCAAATAGTGACAGCGCTGAAATCTGAAAATTGGTCCGGGCAGGAGGGGGGTTTAAGTGCCCAGTAAGGAAGTGGTTAATTAATTTATATATATATATATATATATATATTTATTTATTTTTTTTGGGAGGGAGGGAGGGAACACCACAGCTATGTCACAAGGGCCACTGGAAAACTAGGGCACGAACCCCCCTTTTTATTTGAAATTCTTACCGCCTAAACCCTAATCTGCCTTACTACAAGGGTCACCTGACCTACCTGTACCTACTAATGCCAAATGGGGTTTGTTCCTGTATTTTATCCCAAGGGAAGCCTGAAACTTCCACTGCCGCTATCCCATGAGGAAAAGGGGGCTTGAAACTGCTTCCCCCTTTTCCCTCCATTCTGGATAGAGTGGGGAAGGACTGGATCCTGCGGTGGCCTTATTGATGTACAGAACATATAACTATCTGCTCACTTTCCGTCCCGGTAACCATACAGGACAGAGAATCTGAATTTCAAACTGAAATAACATACAAATTAAAACACTTCTATTTTTTTTATTATTATTATCATTACTTTAAATACAAGCAGTGTAATTTGACATGGTATCAGCCCAATGCTACCTCCTGTACAGCAGAGAACAGACAGAGAGGAAGAAGCACCGCAAGGAGACAATAAATTGTGCTGCAGTACAAATGGAATCTAAAGCTGGATACACACTATCCAATCTTATGTAGATTTTTCCTTTAGATTTACCAAAATAAGGTCAAACCTACCTTAGGAGTGTCAATTTGTATTTAATCAGGGAGGCCCTTGTACTACATGGTTTTGGTAAATCTGAAGGAAATCTGACAACAAAAGTTGGATAGTGTGTATGGGGTCTAAGTGGTGCCCATACCTCCCAACTTGCCAAATTCAGAATGAGGGATCTTAAACTGGTTCTAAAGTCAGAAGGTTTGTTTTATATCTTAATGAATTCTATGCATTCATATAAAAAACCTTCTGTGTGCAGCACCCTCCTCAGCCCCCCTAATACTTACCTGAGCCCCATCTAGATCCAGCGATGTTGCAGGAGAGTCTCAGCTGCCTGGGATTCTCCCTCCTCATTGGCTGAGATAGCAGTGCAGCGCCATTGGCTCCCACTGCTATCAATCAAAGTCAGTGAGCTAATGAGGAGAGAGGGGGCGGGGTCAAACTGAAGCTCCGTGTCTGAATGGACACACAGAGTAACGGCTCGGCTCCGGTGCCCCCATAGAAAGCTGCTTGCTGTGGGGGCACTCGGCGGGAGGGAGCCGAGAAGAGGAGGACCTGGGCTGCTCTGTGCAAATCCATTGAACAGAGCAGATAAGTATAACATGTTTGTTATTTTTAAATGAAAAAACTGAGACTTTGGTATCACTTTAACCACTTGAGCTTCGGAAGGTTTTACCCTCTTCATGGCCAGGCTATTTTTTGCTATTCAGCACTGCGCTCATTTAACTGGTAATTGCTCGGTCATGCAGCATTGTACCCAAATGAAATTGATATCGATTTTTTCACACAAATAAAGCTTTTTTTGGGGAGGTATATAATCACCACAGTTTTTTTTTTTTGTTTTGTTTTTTGCTATATAAAATAAAAATACCACAAATTTTGAAACCTGGGGTGGGACATTAAATATGCCAAATGAGAACATATGACTGCAAAAAATGGGTAACATTTCATATCGATTTTATTGTAGTTTAACAAATCCATAAAATATGTTGAAAACATATCAATAAAATCATATCATTTCATTCTCAACATATTTTATGGATTTGTTAAACTACAATAAAATCAATATGAAATGTTATCCATTTTTTCCAATCGTATGTTCTCATTTGGCATATTTAATGTCCCACCCCAGGTTACCCCATTATGATTTACAACTATTTCAGGTATGATGCCAATGTGAACATTATGTATATATGGCATGCCACCTATCTCCTCAACCATTTTCTTAGTTTTGCAAACAAATAATCTTTCTACATAAATTTAGACCAAAATATAGCCTGCTACATTCTTTGGTAAAAAAAATAACCCAAATCAGTGTATAATATTTAGTCTGTGTGAAAGTTATACAGTCTACAAACTGGTATAGATATTTGAAAATTGATCAGTCCTGATGTACTGACTGTCCCATCTTACTTCTCGAGGCCCTAAAATGCCAGGACAGTACAAATACCCCTTTTTGGAATGTAGACAGTCCAGGGTATTTATAAAGTAAGAGGCATGGCGAGTTTTTTGAAGTTGTGATTTGTTGTCACAATTTGTCAGTGTGTTTTTTTTCCACAATTTTTTTACATACTGTCACCAGTGCAGTACAGCATCATCATATGATTGGTGTGTCGGTGATCAGAGATACTAAAAATACTTTCTCTTTTTCAAATATAATACTCCCTACTTCTTGCAGAAACAAATGTGAAATAATCAATCTCTGTTACCCTAAATTAGTGCTTATCTAAAAAAAACCTGTCAAAATGCAATATATCCCCCACGGGCGTTAAAACCCCACTGACACCAGCAATGTCACTCTTAAGCTTAAGGCCTCATAAACACGGTGTTCTGAAAAACAAGCTGTAAAGCTAGTACCAACGCCAGGAAAAAAACCACGTTAAAAACGCAATTGCATCAGCGTTTTGCATTGGCGTCAATGCGCGTTTTACCTTGCTAGCTTTCAGCTGTGTTTCTCTGCCTCTATCCAAAATCAATGGTTCCCTATGGGAGCCCAATGATGTCGCACCAGAAGTCGGATCATGATGATCCAACTTGCTGCGCGACTTGTGTGCTGAGGATCTTGAAGGGGTACCCTGCAAAAATGGGGGAAAAAAATTTGCGTAGGGTTCCCCCCCAAGACGATACCAGACCCTTCAGTCTGCTATGGATTTTTAGGGGAACCCCGCAGCAAAATTTTTTAAAAAATGGCGTGGGGTCCCCCCCAAAATCCATACCAGACCCTTATCCAAGCACGCAGCCTGGCAGGTCAGGAAAGGGGGTGGGGATTAGCGAGCGCCCCCCCCGGACCATACTAGGCCACATGCCCTCAACATGTAGGGGGTGGGTGCTCTGGGGTGGGGGGGGCCCTTGCGCCCCCACCCCAAAGCACCTTGCCCCCATGTTGATGAGGACAAGGGCCTCTTCCTGAAAACCCTGGCAATTGGTTGCCGGGGTCTGCGGGCGGGGGGTTTATCGGAATCTGGAAGCCCCCTTTAACAAGGGGGCCCCCAGATCCCGGCCCCCCACTCTATGTGAATGAGTATGGGGTACATTTTACCCCTACCCATTTACCTGTAAAAAAGAGTAAAAAAAACACACTACACAGGTTTTCAAAATATTTTATTAAATCAGCTCCGGCATCTTCTCCCCTCTCTCCAGCTCCTTTCTTCTACTCTTTTGCAATCTCCCGGACTAATGCTGTATGCGTGCTCTGCATTGACTTATATTGGCATGGGGCGAGGCCACTCGATGACGTCATATGGGGGTCCCGCCCCCTTATGACGGCACCTCCCAAGGCATGATGGGGATGTGATGTCATAAGGGAGCAGGGCCTCCAGATGACATCAGCGAGTGGCCCTGCCCCATGCCAATATAAGTCAATGCAGAGCTTGCATACAGCATTAGTCCAGGAGATTGCGTTGTGTCAACATGGGAAGAAGGACAGAGGGAGAACACAGCGGAGAACACAGCGGCAAAAGAGCAAAAGACAGAAGATAGAAAACCCCTCAGAAGAAAGAAGGCCCTGCAAAAGAGCAGAAGAAAGAAGGAGCTGGAAAGGGGAGAAGATGCTAGAGCTGATTTAACCACTTGACAATTGGGCACTTAAACCCCCTTAACAACCAGACCAATTTTCAGCTTTCAGCGCTCTCACACTTTGAATGACAATTACTCAGTCATGCAACACTATACCCATATGAAATTTGCGTCCTTTTTTTCACAGAAATAGAGCTTTCTTTTGGTGGTATTTAATCATCGCTGGGTTTTTTATTTTTTGCGCTATAATTAAAAAAAGACCGAAAATTTTGTAAAAAAATGAATTTTTCTTTGTTTCTGTTATAAAATTTTGCAAATTAGTAATTTTTCTTCATAAATTTTGGCCTAAATTTATACTGCTACCTATCTTTGGTAAAAAAAAACTAATTAGTGGATATTATTTGGTCTTTGTGAAAGTTATAGAGTCTACAAGTTATGGTGCCAATCACTGAAAATTGGTCACACCTGATGTACTGATGGCCTATCTCATTTCCTGAGGCCCTAACAAGCCAGGAAAGTACAAATACCCCCCAAATGACCCCTTCTTGGAAAGTAGACATTCCAAGGTATTTAGTAAGAGGCATGGTGAATTTTTTGAAGTTGTAATTTTTTCCCACAATTCTTTGCAAAATGAATTTTTTATTTATTTTTTATTTTTTCCCCAAAATTGTCATATGTTAACAGGTTATTTCTCACACCCAGCATATGCATACCACAAATTACACCCCAAAATACATTCTACTACTTCTCCTGAGTATGGCGATACCACATGTCTGACACTTTTACACAGCCTGGCCACATACAGAGGCCCAACATGCAGGGAGCAACGTCAGGCGTTCTAAGGACATAAATTACACATAAAATTTCTTGACTACCTCCTGCACTTTTGAAGGTCCTGGAGCACCAGGCCAAGCGGTATGAGTCCTCTTCATCATCTTACATAAAACCCCACATTAAACACCATACGTATACGACCCACACTCTTTATTGGACAATTGTATACTGTTAAAACCCCTTTTTTATTTTTTATTTATTTTTTAAGTAAAACGTTTCTTAACACCCTTTTTTAATGTTGAAGTTTT
>BLSH010531876.1:146170-166205 GCA_018402905.1 Glandirana rugosa
AAATCCAGACGTCTGTACGAACCGGTCAGGTAGTGGAAACGGGAGTCGAAGAAATCATTCTGTCACCAGTAGAACCTCCACACAAACCCCAGCAATAGTATAACCTTATGACGGGACACCGGATCAGAGACTTCCCTCCCCTAGTACGAGACGAAGTCATACAGTGTCATGTACAACCGGAAGTATCAAGGGAGTTACTTAACATCGAGGGGTCACGACCGTCGTGAGTACGTCGGGGTCTGTTACTGTGAGGGTGGTGGTGCAGAGACCAAGATAAAATAAGATAATATTATTTGGATCAGATGGTGTCAATCATGTGTGGTGACAACCAGGTGAGTTGTACAAAGACAAGTGTGTCTTGCCTACAGACAAGCGTGGTGGTGGGAGTGTCATTGTCTGGGGCTGCATGAGTGCTGCCAGCACTGGGGAGCTACAATTCATTGAGGGAACTATGAAGGCCAACATGTACTGTGACATACTGAAGCAGAGCATGATCCCCTCCCTTCAGAGACTAGGCCACAGGGCAGTATTCCAATATGATAACGACCCCAAACACACCTCCAAGATGACCACTGTCTTACTAAAGAAGCTGAGGGCAAAGGTGATGGACTGGCCAAGCATGTCTGCAGACCTAAACCCTATTGAGCATCTGTGGGGCATCCTCAAATGGAAGGTGGAGGAGCACAAGGTCACAAAATATTGACACTTTGGGCCCAATTTGGACATTTTCACTTAGGGGTGTACTCACTTTTGTTGCCAGCAGTTTAGACATTAATGGCTGTGCGTTGAGTTATTTTGAGGGGACAGCAAATTTACAAGCTGTACACTCACTACTTTACATTGTAGTAAAGTGTAATTTCTTTAGTGTTGACACATGAAAAGATAGAATAAAATATTTACAAAATGTGAGGGGTGTACTCACTTTTGTGAGATACTGTACCTGATTCCTACACTGACCACTATACTGACCTACCTGACCACTGCACTAACCTACCTGATTCCTACACTGACCACAATACTGGCCTACCTGATTCCTACACTGACCACAATACTGGCCTACCTGATTCCTACACTGACCTACACTGATACCCATGACTAAGATCCGGGGGCGGAGTGAAACGTGTTGGGGCGTGGCCTGGCTGGAGTCTAGGCTGAGGTTGCCACTCTATTCGCATCTCTAGGATATCTTGGATTTGTGACTTCCAGGGGCTACCTCTTTCTTCTTTGCAACTTTGCAGGAGCCAGGACAGGCTCTATCCCCTGTCAGCACTCCAAGCAGCAGCTGTGGATGTACCATACACATATCCCCTCTCAACCAAGCCTGAGCAGCGGCACACATATACTTTTCAGGTCACACTACACTAACCTACCTGATCTCTACACTGACCTACCTGATTCCTATACCGACCTACCTGACCACTACACTGACCTACCTGATTCCTACACTAACCACTACACTAACCTACCTGATTCCTACACTGACCACTACACTAACCTACCTGATTCCTACACTCACCATTACACTGACCTGCCTGAGTCCTACACTGACCACTACACTGACTTACCTGATTCCTACATTGACCACTACACTAACCTACCTGATTCCTACACTCGCCATTACATTGAACTGCCTGATTCCTATACTAACCTACCTGATCTCTACACTGACCTACCTGATACCTATACCGACCTACCTGACCACTACACTGACCTACCTGATTCCTACACTAACCACTACACTAACCTACCTGATTCCTACACTGACCACTACACTAACCTACCTGATTCCTACACTCACCATTACACTGACCTGCCTGAGTCCTACACTGACCACTACACTGACTTACCTGATTCCTACATTGACCACTACACTAACCTACCTGATTCCTACACTCGCCATTACATTGAACTGCCTGATTCCTATACTAACCTACCTGATCTCTACACTGACCTACCTGATACCTATACCGACCTACCTGACCACTACACTGACCTACCTGATTCCTACACTAACCACTACACTAACCTACCTGATTCCTACACTGACCACTACACTAACCTACCTGATTCCTACACTCACCATTACACTGACCTGCCTGAGTCCTACACTGACCACTACACTGACTTACCTGATTCCTACATTGACCACTACACTAACCTACCTGATTCCTACACTCGCCATTACATTGAACTGCCTGATTCCTATACTAACCTACCTGATTCCTACACTGACCATTACACTGATCTGCCTGATCCCTACTCTGACCTACCTGACCACTACACTGATCTACCTGATCCCTACACTGATTCCTGCACTACTCACACCCCCCCCCCCCAATATGTACAGTGTAGGTCGATTGCAGATTCGGTTGCTCACCTCTTCATTGCCTCCATGATAATCCATTGGAGCAGGGTTCTCCCAAGCACTGGGTACTGCTCCAATAGCTGCCGTATGCTCTGTACCGCCTCCCCCCCCCTCTGACGCTCTCACACACACGAGCCGCCCGCACCAGAGAGATCATGAGGGACAGGCTGGACCACAGGAATCCCTGGGCTGGGGGAGCAGAGGAGCTGCAGAGTAATGCTCGGGATATGCCTCATCGGAGGTGTAGGTGGCCGGGGGAGGCATGCTGCACATGGCCTCAACACAGCACACTTGGGGAGTCACAGTAATAATTTTGTGCCCCCCCCCCCTAAATGTTGCACCTGGGGCTAGAGTACCGGCTGCCCCTCCCCACTCGACTGCAATCCGGGGACAAATCTGGGGACAGACCGGCTCCGGGGACAGTGTCTACAGTCCAGGGACTGTCCCCGGAAACCGGGACATCTGGTCACCCTACCCTAGTGGCATTCACCTGGACGTGTTCTGTAATGTTGAAGACGTTTCATCATTAATCCATTTGTTTTTCTCAGTCCTAATGAGTGTCAGAAACATATCCAAGTCATGTTAGGGATAATCCATAGCATTACAGGGGTGTGAAAATATGTGAAGACGTCCTGTTCTAATTTACTTAATCCAATTATCAAGGTGTGAGATCTGTTTCACGATCACTGTGCCAGGACGATATAGACATGCCTATTGCAAAACAGTTGTCTTCTTTATCCAAAAACTGCCTGAAATGTGCATCAAGTTATACAAAACTGTTTCCACTGGAGCAGATGTGAGAGTCAAAAGACCTGGCACTTTGAAATAAACTGGATGGCCTATAGGTTAAGGCCTCATGCATGCTGGACGTTTTTGGAAATTTTTACAGCTGCTGTTTTTGGCTTCAGATGTTTTTTTCCATAGACCAACTCCCCATCATGTTATCCAATGTGTCCATGCACACATAGGCGGTTATCAACTATTTTGGGCAGGGGCATTTTTGGGCTGTAAAAACCCCTAAAACCAGTGGGTTCTGAGAGGTGTTTTTCAGCTGTAAAACAGCTCTAAGGCTTCTTACACACCGGAGCCGCCCAAGCATTAGCGGTAAAACACTGCTAATTTGCAGCGTTTACCTCTCGTTATAGCGGCGATATGGCGCCGCTGTTCAGGCGGCGGTGCGCTTTTAACCCTCCCACAAGGAATTAAACAGGGGTAGGGTTAAAAGTGCCGGTTTGCGGCACTCCCGAAACTGTGTTTTCAATGGGCAGGGGCGGTATAGGAGCGGGGAATACACCGCTCCCCCACCGCTGTAAAGATGCTGCTTGCAGGACTTTATTTACCGTCCCGCAAGCGCACCACCCCAGTGTGAAAGCACTCAGGCTTTCACACTGGGGTGTATTAGCGGGAGTTTTTCAGACGCTTTTTAGTCGCTATTTTTAGCGCAAAAGCGCCTGAAAAACGCCTTGGTGTGAAAGGGGTCTTGAAAAAGCTGAACACAGCTTAAAAACACCAAAAAAATGAAAAACACGGCTATTCTGCATTTATTAGCATTTTTGACCCATAAGCTTTTATGGGAGTATAGTTTTACTAAAAAAAAAAAGTTAAAAAAAGTTACAGCTCAAAAACGCCAAAAAACGCTACTACAAAAACGCTGAAAAACTCGCCCTACAGCTACTGCTTTCCACCACTAACGTTACTGGCTTTTTTATAACGTCCACTGTGCATGAGGCCCAAAGCCTATGTTTAGATACATTTTTTTAAAATCAGCATAAGGGATGGTACTTACATTCAATGAGAAGTGTCCTTTGTGCTGCTGTCTTAGATGAAATCTTCCATCCTCTGAATACCCCCCTATTTTTCTGGTGCTGCGGGAGTTAATATAGCCACTGGATCTGTCACGGGCATATGTTAAGAGTGCTGACCATGCCTGCCCTTTCTCCCCCCTCCTCCATTCATAGAAGCTGCACTATAGATTCCAGCAATGAAAAGTGATCTATCAATAAAGGATTGATGAAAGGTCCGCTTCCTCCATTCATAGCTTTTCATTAACAGAAGCTATAGTACAACTTTTATGAATGTAGCAGGAGGGCGGAAAGGGTGGGCATCAGGGGAGGGCTGGGCCAGGGGGCAGGGTGGCAATTCCCCCCCAGGCCACCCTAACTTACATTCAAAATGCTGCTCACACTGTTTTCCTCTTGTGGATGAAGGAAGTAGGGGCCAGGGGCGCAGCCACCAACTAACTGCAGGCAAAGGGGGGGGGGGGGGGGTGGCACTGGGGAGGCTGCATTGGTGGGCACTGTGAGGCTGCATTGGTGGGCACTGGTGAGGCTGCATTGGTGGGTGGTGAGGCTGCATTGATGCATTATTTTTGTTAAACCTCCTTTGTTGCTATTAACATTAAATTATGTTACCACATTGTATCATATTTGCCTTGCTTCATAACATCAATATCCATTATAAAACCAGGTGGGCATGGGTGGGGAGCTGATTCGGTGGTTTAATGGGCCACTTGACTGGACTTGCCCCCCAGGCCTAAGGCTGCCAGCCCACACCTGGTGGGCATACTCTTTTGACTGAACAAAAGAGTGATTTATACTGGCCCCAAGTTGGCAGGTTTCATTTAACCCGACCCTTTTAAGCCCCGCCCACACCCACAGATCACTGCGGCCCAACAATACCTTCTGATCAGCTTTTTTCTATTCCCCAAATGGGGGCATGGTTTGGTGGGTGTGGCTACAAATGAGGGTGTGGTTTTGTAGACCTGGTCAGTGGGGTGTCAGACTTAATTTTGAAAATATGGTAACCTTACACAATGAAGTAAATTAGGCTCATTGAAATACATTTATTTTTTTTTTTGCATACGGTTCCTACTGCATTCAAACATGCATTCAACTGCATCTGGTGTAAAAGGTGTCAGTATAAAATTTCCAAAATGCTGGGTTCAAACATATGCGGCTGCGGTTTGCAGTCTGGAGTCCAGTGCATTTCTGTTCACCAATTCTGGTGCGATTCGTGGATGAATTCTTACCTGAATTTGCACCTGAACCGAAAAAATGCACAGGAACCTTTTCAAAACCACATTGCGGCCGCCCCGGACATGTGTAATCCGGCTCCATTGAAAGCCAGTCACATTCACATGTTATGTGAATTAGATGCGGTTAAAAACGTATACAATTTGCATATATGTGAACCCAGCCTTAATGTGGATGTAAACCCTCACATATATCCAGTGAAGTGAACAGCCTCAGATGACACATAGAGATAAATCAAATCTCCCTATATAAGTTTTACATGTATATCTGCTGTCTTCAGCTTTATATACTTTTTAGAAAGTGCATGTCCTGTTATAATTTTCTCTTCCTGATTCCCCTGTAGGAGTGGAGTATTGCTATACACTGTGAGACAGCTGATTGGAGGGAAGGCACACACCCCTCCCCAGACATAAGCAGAGACTTGCAGAGCTGTGCTGTGAATAGACCAGCTCTCTGCTAATTTATTTATAGCACCCACCACCCTAACACAAAATTAAGCCTGGTTTTATCACAGTTGTCAAAGAACTTGTCAGAAGTTATCATGTTGATAACAGAAGAACCAAGCAGGAGAAAGCCACAGGGCTTAGGGAAGAGAGATAAGAAAACACTACAGATATATGTGCCTAGCTCAAATTTCATGAATGGGGTTTACATCCACTGTAACCCCTTAAAGCGGTTGCATCATGAAAAATGTAATTTTTACCTACAGGTAAGGCTGGATTCACACCTATGCATTTTTTAGTGCTTTAAGCAATTTGCAGATTTGCACTGCAGAATGTCTTCCATAGGAAACCATGTAAAATGGACTGCAGTGCAAATCTGCAAAATGCAAAAAGCACTAAAATGCATCGGTGTGAATCCAGCTTAAGCCTTTAATAAGGCTTACTTGTAGGTAAAATAAATATCTCCTAAACCTGTACGGTTTAGGAGATATTCCCACTGCAAGCACTCACGGCGCATGCGCATAGCGCCGGACCTTGCTGAAAAGTCCGCCGTAAAGACTGGCTCCCATGCGCATGCATACTAGCTCATTATGCCTTTGACTTGCAGGTGTTTTTTTTTTCTTGTTTTTTTTGTAAGGGGATACAACCGCTTTGTGTATTAACTGCGGCAGTGTGGCTCGCTATCGCGAATCGCTGTTTATTTATTAATGCGATTTGCCCGCTGCGCACTCCATGAGCGTGCCCGAGGGTCGGGTGGACTCCATCGCCTGTGAGAGAGGGAAACAGGGCGGTTCCCTGTTCTGATAGGCGGCATGACACAGATCTACTGATCCCTGTACTCGGGATCAGTGAGATCTGTCATGCCCCTGTCAGCCCAGCCCCCATACAGTTAGAACCCAGGGAACACAGTTAGCCCCTTCATTGCCCCCTGCAGGTTAACCCCTTCCCTGCCAATGACATTTATACAGTTATCAGTGTGCTATTTTTAACTATGATCGCTGTATAAATGTTAAATGGTCCCAAAAAAGTGTCAAAAATGTCTGACATGTCTGCCGCAATATCGCAGTCCCGCTAAAAATCACAGATCGCCGCCATTACTAGTAAAAAAAATAAATAGTAAAAACGCCATAAATTAATTCTCATGGTTTGTAAATGCGGCAACTTTTGCGCAAACCAATCAATATACGCCAATTGCGATTTTTTTTTTTTTACCAAAAATCTGTAGAAAATAAATCGGCCAAAAACGGATGAATACATTTGTTTTTTTACATTTTTTTGGACACGTATTATAGCAAAAATTTAAAAATATTGTTTTTATTTTCACAATTGTTGCTCTTTTTTCGTTTATAGCGGTGATCAGAAGTGACACAGAGGGGATCAAATACCACCAAAAGAAAGCTCTATTTATGGGGGAAAAAAGGACACCAATGTCGTTAGGGTACAACATCGCACGACCGCGCAATTGTCAGTTAAAGCAACGCAGTGCCAAATCGCAAAAAATGCTCTGGTCAGGAAGGAGGCAAATCCTCCGGGGCTGAAGTGGTTAAGCTTCATTATTCCCAGAAGCTGTGGATCTGCTAGTGTAGTTATTTGCTCTCTCTGCGTTTTTTTGCAGATTTACCCCGTGTGGTGTTAGCTATAGGGAAGGGGAGGCAGATGAGTTCTGCATGTGAAATGGATTCATATTCATTTAGGAAATTTCATTGTTACAAACTTTCTGCTTGAAACATAATTGCACCTTCAAAGTAAATATTTCAAGGCTTCTACTTTGCTAAGGTTACTACACAATTTCTAACTGACCTCAATGGGATGTGTGATTTGTGCATTGTCATAGGAGCAGTATGCTGTATAAAGTTTGTATTAATGAACTATGCCCTGCAATAAGGATTGAGAAACTGCCGACCATTGGACGATAGGAGTGTGTACCTTTTGCCCCACATTAGTGAAACGCTTTTCCGTTTAGAGATTACACTTTGAAATTACCGCCCAGTTAATCAATCAATAATACAATTATTTGTTCTTACAGAAAAGGCATAAAACTGATTTCTGCTAAAAAAAAAAAAAACAACAAAACATAAAGAAACAGACATGAATTTGCGTATTCCAATGCAAACGCTATCCTATCAGATATCATCTCCACTATCCCAAAATAAATGGAATGCTCAATTATGTGCCCTTAAAGTGTTACTAAACCCACAACAGTAAAATCAGTGTGTATATGCAGTAAAGCATGCTTGTTATACTCACTGTGTAACCTAAGGGGTTAATCCTCTGCATTGTGTAAAAAGGCAGTTTGATCCTGTCCTCTCTGATCCTCCCCTTCTTTCACAGTCCCCAAGTCATCTACTGATAGTACAGAGCCTTAGGGGCACTCTGCACATGCTCAGTTTAATGTGTATTGCTAGAGAGGTTTTTTTCTTTTTTTTGGGAGGGTGCATGTGATCAACACAGGACCAATCAGCACTGTCCAGACAGATACTAAGGGGTCCTGCAGCCTCAAAGGACAGTCAGTGTAGAATGAAAACTTCTCATACAAGCTTTATCCAGACACTGATAGAAGTTGTAAGACTGCTATATACTGCTGATGAGAAAAGGTATTTAGCAGTTTATATTCACTAAAATAATTGCATTTTCATGTTCAATGTACTGTGGGAGACCAGATATAGTGAATGCAGGGTCCTGGTTTTAGTAACACTTGCCCTGCAATAAGCCCTCATACACACGGGTGTTTTTTGACGCCATGTTTTTTGGCGTTTTTTGCAGCTCTCCATGTTGTTCAATAACGCTGACATTTTTGAGCTGCAGAGGAAGACGGCGTTAGTGATCTGTAACTAGAACAAGGGACCAGCGCGTTCCGAGGCTGTAACGTTTTGTCGTTTTTTACGCCGATGCCGCAAAACGCTCACTAACGCCGTACCGGCGTTAACCGACGTATTTGATGCCGCCGTTTTCAGGTTAAAAAATAGCAAAGGAATGTTTATTTTTAAAAAACTCCTATTGATGTAGATTGTAGACGCTCCCTAATGCTCATTAACACCGATGCAAAACGCCAAAAAAAAACGCAGATTCTTCCCTGACATCGGGCCCGAACTTTTGCTTATTTTTTTACATACGCCCGTGTGTATGAGACCTTAGGATTGAGAAATTGCTGACCACTGGACAATAGGAGTGTGTACCTTTTGCCCCACATAAATTAAACGTGTTTCCGTTTGGAGATTACACATAGGAATTACCACCCGCTTGAGATCTGGAGATCAATTACAAAGATTTATTATATATAGAGGTACTAATAAAGGTGGACATGGTGAAAATATAAGACTTCGCTGTTAATCAATCAATGAAAAAAAATATTTGTTCTTACAAAAAAGGCACACAAACATAAAAAACTGTTTTCTGGGGTCTCGGCTAAAAATATATATATCATGTTTGGGGGTTTTAAGTAGTTTTCTAGCAAAAAAAATAATGCTTTTAACTTGCAATCAACAAGTGGCAGAAAAAGGTTTGGTGGTTAACCACTTCCAAACAGAGCCTGTTTTTTGGGTGCGGTGGTTAGGAGTTAAACACAGGTTTTTTTGCTATAAAATTACTTAGAACCCCCAAACATTATATATTTTTTTCTAACACCCTAGAGAATAAAATGGCGGTCATTGCAAAACTTTATGTCACACTGTATCGTCCATCCCCACCCCCTTTCCTGGCCTGCCAGGCTGCGTGCTCGGATAAGGGTATGGTATGGGTTTTGAGGGGGAACCTACACTGTTTTTTTCGGCGTGGGGGTTCCTCTTAAAATCCATGCCAGATCAAAGAGCCTGGTATGCTCCTGGGGGGGGACCCCACGCAATTTTTTTGCGGGGGGTTCCCTTTAAGACACCTAGCACACAAATCACGCTGCAAGTCGGATCATCGTGATCCGACTTCTGGTGCGGCTTCTATTCAAATCAATGGGCTCCCATAGGGAACCAATGATTTTGAATAGAGGCAGAAAACGCCACTGAAAGCTAGCGTGAAAAAACGTGCATTGACGTCAATGCAAAACGCTGAGAAAAACTGCGATTTTTTCCCTGACGTCAGGCCCGGCGTTTTGCTTATTTTTTTGCAAACGCCCGTGTGTATGAGGCCTTAAAGCAGAATTCCGCCCAAAAGTGGAACTTCCGCTTTAAGGGAAGGTGACCCCCTACATTCCACAATTGGCATGTCATTTTTTTGGGGGGGGGGGGGCAGTGGGGACCCTGTTTTGACAGGGTCCCAGCTGCACTTCCTCTCCTGGCTCTGCGGCACAGGAAGGAAGTTCACCTTCCCCCTCCCACCCGGCGATCTTCTGGGACACGCACAGGTCCCACAAAATACGCCGGCCATTCACAAAGTGTGGCGCAGCTCGCGCATGCGCAGTGCACGCCCGGCTTTGAAGCCAAAGCCAGGTGCCCACACTTGTGATGCCAGCGCTGCACGAAGGAGGGGAAGAGGAGGGAGGCTTCGGGCTGTCGCATCGCTGGAGCAAGGGACAGGTAAGTATCCGATTATTAAAAGCCAGCAACTACACTTTTTGTGGCTGCTGACTTTTAATAGGGTGGAACTCTGCTTTAAGTAAATCACTACTCATGATACTAATGTATTTTTAGAGCCAGTTCACACCGGAATGCACGCATTCCCATGTGGTCTGGTTTTGCAACTCATTCATTTGAATGGTTTGCAAAACGCACTGGAATGCAGAAAAAGTAGTGCAAGCACTACTGTTTCAGAATGCACTGCACCAAATTGGTACCATAGTCCCATGCGATTTGGAGCCAACAAATGCAGCGCAACAATGCGTTTGGGGTGCTATTAACAATTCATTGGCAAAGAATAGAAATGTGGTGTATATGATAAACTAATCACCAACCCGCGCTGATGTTAAATAATGTGCACCAGAAAGGGGTATAACTTGCTGCAGCTGCAGTGTACAAAAAGGGAGATACTCCTAAATTTGCCGTACAAGAGAAAGAAGGATACACAGCACTAGCAGCTCCCCCTGCTACAATATGATGTAAATGTGAGTAAATGGAAATAAAAAATAGTGACAAAAATTGAATATGCTGGATTCCCAGCGTGATAAGTGAAAAAACAATTATAAAATCACAAATGTGAACAATAACCATACAAATCGAGTATTAAGCTAGATCAAATCCAATCCATATACTACTAAGGTGCTCATAATAAACAGTTCATTTGTGCTTCAGAATTAATCCATAAATCATTAGTGCCATCATGAGAGTTCATAGAAAGTCCAGATTCCAGAAAATAAGTGCTTAGTGCTCCATTCATATATGAAGAAGTGTTTCAGTGCTGTAAACCACTCCACTCGTGCTCTGTGCCACTCTCCCCCTTTCTCCTTCTACTCACCAGAAATAGAAGACCCTCAGCTCTTCAGTCTGGGGTCCACAAAGCTTTTTCTGGTGTTTTAGATAATACCAGGGTGATGGTGCCTTTAAGAGCAGGATTCCTCCCAGGGCCAGTATGATCAATTGCCTCGGAATTAAAGTATGGCAAACATAGTGTAATATTGCAAAAATACATTTTTATTTGCGCAAAGCTAAATCAAACTCACAGAAATCCAGTTCAAGAAAGCAGTATGTCAATATCCAATGCAGCCGCGTACTTCCTCCTATCCCGCCGATATGGTTCCACGGACAGGGGAAGTGACGCCACACACTAACCACGGACCGGCACTTGCATCAACGCGTTTCGCCATCAAGGACCTCTTCACAGCACTGAAGCACTTCTTCATATATGAATGGAGCACTAAGCACTTCTTTTTCTGGAATCTGGACTTTCTATAAACTCTCATGATGGCACTAATGAATTATGGATTAATTCTGAAGCACAAATGAACTGTTTATTATGAGCACCTTAGTAGTATATGGATTGGATTTGGTCTAGCTTAATACTTGATTTGTATGGTTATTGTTTACATTTGTGATTTTATAATTGTTTTTTCACTTATCATGCTTGGAATCCAGCATATTCAATTTTTGACACTATTTTTTATTTCCCTTTACTCACGTTTAATTCATTGGCAAACCCTCCCTCCTCATGTGTAAAAAGTCTTTTAGCTAACTTATGTTTTTGTAAACAGTCACAGCTTGAGTAGAAAAGCCTGTTCCTTGGCAGCATGCTGCAAAGAAGGACCCTCACTCTCTGTGTTAAAAGCAGTGATCTTTCTGGAGAGGTCCAAAGTACCCTTTACTGAGTCAGACCTACAGCTCTGCAATCACAAGTCTAATGCTTCCTGCTGATTGTCGAGCTTTAGCTTCAAACGTTCACAGAGAGACCACTGCTTGCCTACAGACAGCAAGGGTAGAGCTCTGCAGCATGCTGGCAGAGGACAGGCTTTTCTGCTCATGCTGTGTCTGCTTTCTAAAGAAAATGAATATTAACACACTTTTGTTTAGCTGCACATGTATTTATGTGATTTAAAATGAAAGTTCTTATTGAGAATTAAAGCAGAGTTCCAAAAGTGTAGCTGCTGACTATTAATAAACACACTCACCTATCCCACGATCCAGCGATGCGGCCGCCCAAACCCTCGGTTCTCTCATCACAAGTGTGGGCACCCAGCTGCGACAGCTTGCGCCTCCTCAATGGCCAGGTGTCCCAGAAAATTGCAGGGAGGGAGGGAGAGAGGAGAATTTCTGCCCGAGTTGCCTAGGCAGCCCGAGAGGACATGGGAGCAGGTACTGTCAAAACTAGGTACCCGCTCCCCCAAAAAAATGACATGCCAAATGCGGCATGTTGGGGGGTCAGGAGTCCTTAAAGCGGAAGCTCCACTTTTGGGCAGAACTCCGCTTTAAGGTCACATGCACTTAGTGCTTAGGCCTGCATCCTGGATGGCACAGATGCAGCGTACATCCCCGCTGTCAGCAACCTGGCAAAATCTATGAAAGGCTGAAATATGCAGAGGCTGGTACCCATATTTAGGGCTTTATGCCTGCAATGCAAAATTCCAGAGCAGAATAAATTAGTTGTTATGTTTAGGAGATCTGAGAGTGGGAGTGGTTGAGTAGTTGGGCAAAAACACTGGGCAGGGCAGACAGTGCTTAGTCTATGAAAAAGCTGTGCGTTATCAGCCCACAACAGGACTTCAGAACAAAAGGAATATGTAAAGAGGAACTACAGTCACTGTTAGAAAAGTTAAAAAAAGAGCCAGTTCACACTGGGAAATTCACAGGAACGCATACGGTGCGATTTCAGCCCATTCGTTTTGACAGTCAGTCTAGCCCAGGGATCCAGCACTGTCTTCACCAGGGCCGGTTTTTCACTGGTTTTCACCCAGCGCCACCATCTTGACTGTGGGAAGTCAGCTATGAAACATCAGAAAGTCACAGCTGGCTTCTCAG
Organism: Glandirana rugosa; assembly: GCA_018402905.1. Classification (NCBI taxonomy): domain Eukaryota; kingdom Metazoa; phylum Chordata; class Amphibia; order Anura; family Ranidae; genus Glandirana; species Glandirana rugosa. Next base: position 159,384 of record BLSH010531876.1, read on the forward strand.
TCAAGCTGGTGGCACCAGAGATGCAAAGACGGGCAATGAACCAGCCTGGGCAAAGACAGAGCTGGATCCCTGGATTGGTGACTGTCTGTTTATTAAAAGTCAGCAGATTAAGTATTTCATGTGCGAGACACGCTAAGCTCACATACTGGTCCTGCAGGCTCCTGTGACATGTGCGCTCGCCTAGGCAAGAAAGAAATCTGGAAGTGAGAGCGGTTATCTGTCAGAAAAAGGTACCCGCTACCAAAAAAAAACAAAAAACACTAATAGTAGGGAATGGGGGAGGAGGAGGATAAGCTGAACTTTCACTTTTAAGAGGCATTCCACTCACAACAGTAAAATCAGTCTTTATATGCAGTAAAGCATGCTTGTTATACTCACTGTGGAACCTAAGGGGTTAATCCTCTGCATTGTGCAAAAAGGCTGTTCGATCATGTCTTCTCTGATCCTCCCCTTCTTCCACTGTCTCCAATATATCTTCTTGGGAGAGTGCATGTGATCAGCACAGGGTCAATCAGCACTATCCAGAGGGTCAGGGGTCCTGCATCCTCATAGAGCAGTCAATGGAGAATGAAAACTCCCCCCACAAGCTTTAACAAGACACTGATAGAAGTCACAAGACTGATATATACTGCTGATGAGAAAAGGTATTTAGCAGCTTAGATTTACTGAAATAATTGCATTTCCATGTCCTGTGTACTGTGGGAGACCAGATATAGTGAATGCAGGGTCCTGGGTATAGTAACAATAGTAAAGTCCTAGCACAGTCTTTAAAAGGACAAAACACACAGAAGTGTGCATCAATAGCAGAGATCTACTGCATATGTTTTTTTCATGTTTTTTTTTTTCTATTTTGTTCTGACATACGCTTTCAATAAAATATATTGTTGCCACAAACAGGATCACTAAAGTGACATGGGCCGGACATTGAAAAGTACTAAGCACAACAATGCAGCAATGTTAACAAGAAAGGTACTTAAAGTTATTAAAAAAAAAAAAAAGAAAGGTACTTTTGCTCCTTAAAGCGGAGCTCCAGTCATTGTTGTGCTTATTAAAAGTCAGCAGCTACAAAAACTGTAGCTACTAACGTTTAATAACCAGACACTCACCTGTCCCTGGATCCAGCGATGTGTCCCTTCCCTATGGCTTCTGTCCCCAGCGCTGGCATTTCAACTGTGGGCAACCTGGCTGTGACAGCTTGCAGCTGGGTGCCCACTGCGCATGCACGAGTTGCGCTGCGCCTTGTGAGTGGTCCCGCAGTCTTCTAGGACCTGTGACGTGTCTCAGATGGCTGCGGGGAGCGAGGGAAAAAGAACTTCCAGTCGGATCACCTAGAGATCCGAGCGGAAGTGACAGTGGCTACCTGTTAAAGCCAGGTCCCGCAAACCCCCCCCCCCCCCCCACACACACAAAAAAGTGCTATTTGCAGAAGAAGAAGGGGTGAGGAGGCCTTAAAGTGGAACTTCCCCTCTTGAGCGAGTGCAAAAATGAGTGAGTGAGAAAAATTACTTTTAAACTATAGTTTTATATTTTTTTGCCATTACTTTGACCCATCACCAAATAACGCAATTACATTTTCCTACTCCTTGCATTATTAGTTGTTTGTACCCAAAGTAGGCACCAAGAAACAATAGTGCACATTTTTTAGCCTAACTAAAACATACTGACCCTCATCTTTTGACCCCCAGCCTTGACCCTGACACTAACCTAGGTCAAGCCCCAATTTGGATATTTTATGTTTATTGTAGTTAAAGTGGTGGTCAACTCATGACAACCACTTTAAACTACAGGTAAGCCAACAATAAGGCTTACCTGTAGGTCCAGGAACGGTTTAGGAGATATCCCCTGTATCTGCATATGCCGACGACATTGCCACATGCGCACTGAAGAATCGGCACCAGGGGTAGCCCAGGGTGCCATTTCTTCTCTAAGCGTGCCGTAAATGACGGCTCCCGTGCGAATGCACGGGAGTGACGTCAGCGCGGCTCCGCCAATCACAGCGCTGGAGCCCGTGATGTGATTGGCCGGAGCCTAAGTATTTCATAATGAGCTAGTATGGTACGGAGGGGATTGGGCTGAAATTGCCCTGGATTGCACCAAAAGTAGGGCATGCACTACTTTTCAGAAAACACTCCATGCAATCTGCGTTTGAGGTGTCATTAGGATTATATTGACATCTGCAGCAGATCACACACCCAGTGTGTTTCGTACATGGTCCTGGAAATGCACACAGAATGCAGTTTTTTTTGCGTTTGTAAAGGAAATTTAAAAAAAATAACAAACATGTCTTACCTGCTATGTGTAATAGTTTTTCACAGAGCAGCTCCAATCCTCCTCTTCTCAGATCCCCCGCCGGCGCTCTAGGCCCCTCCCCTTTGCAGAGTGCCCCCATAGCAAGCCGCTTGCTATGGGTGCTCTTATGCATGCTCGCTCCCGACTCAGTTCTCTGTGTCTCAGCCCGTCCCCGCGCTCCTGCCTCACTGGCTGTGATTGAGAGCAGCGGGAGCCAATGGCTCCTGCTGCTGCATCTCAGCCAATAAGGAGCCGCAGCTCTCGTGTGAAATGCTGGATGGAGATCAAGCTTAGGTAAGTAGTAGGAGGGAGCTACACACTGAAGGTTTTTTACCCGCATGCATACAATGCATAAAGGTAAAAAAAAAACCTTCAGCCCTTACAACCACTTTAATGGCTCCTTAGGTTTACAGCAGCTCCTTCCAAATATCCTGGACCTGTTCTGGGACCAAAAACTTGCCCCTCAATAGCATCATTACATCTTTCATAGAAAGAAAAAAAATATAACAGCGAAAGAAAACTTTAGGGCTTATTTACAATATTTATCCAGTGCTGAAACCGCAGGTTGCGAATAGCACACATAGAATACAATTGTTTTCTATGTGCCATGTTCACACGTCAATGCTGGTGTGATGTGTGGTGCAGTGCAGGAAAATGCAGCAAGTCTGCATTTTTCCGCAGCATGCTGGATACTACTGCATGCCACTGTGCAGAAGCGCAACCCATCGTGCTTCTGTGTAGAGACATGCCGCTTGCCAACTGCCCTATAACACATTTACTGCTACAGGGCGGCCACGCTGCGCAGGGTCACGTATGTATATGTGATCCTGCTATGGGGCGGGAGTGTGCACCAGTGGCAGCTCGCTCACGCTGAGATTTTATACAGTGGGGCTGGTCTGCGGGTCCTGTAGACCTGATGTCCGCCGCCACCCGCTGATCATTCGGTACACAGGCAGAACGGCATTCTACCTATGTAAACAAGGCAGATTGCCGTTTGGTCAGTACAGAAGGCATGGATCCTGTGTTCCCGTACAACAGGAACACCAATCCATGCCTTCCCCTAGTAGAGGCACCTCCCTCACTACACTGAATCACCAGCAGGGAACACATTTAACCCTTTGATTGCCCCTGATGTCAACCCATCCCTGCCAGTGTCATTAGTACAGTGACAACGCATATTTTCAGCACTGATCACTGTAATAATGTCACTGGTCCCCAAAAGTGTCAGTTAGGTGTCCGATTTGTCCGCCGCAATATCGCAGTCCCGCTGTAAGTCACTGATTGCCGCCATTACTAGTAAAAAAATAAATAAATACAAATTCCATAAATACATATAGTTTGTAGACGCCATAACTTTTGCGCAAACCAATCAATTTACTCTTATTGAGATTTTTTTTACCAAAAATATATAGCAGAATACATATTGGCCTAAATTGATGAAGAAATTAGATTTTTTACATTTTTTATTGGATGTGTTTTATAGCAGAAAGTAAAAAATATTGTTTATTGTTTTTTTATGTCAAAATTGACAGTCGTTTTTTGTTTATAGTACAAAAAATAAAAGCCACAGAGGTGATCAAATACCACCAAAAGAAAGCTTTACTTGTGGGACATAAATTTTATTTGGGTACATCTTCGTACGACCACACAATTGTCAGATAAAGTAAAGCAGTGCCGTATCGCAAAAAATGGCCTGGTCAGGAAAGGGGGGGGGGGGCATAAACCTTCCAGAGGTGAAGTGGTTAAGTGTCACTTCAAATAAAGTTGAAACTTGAAACACACACCACATCGCTCCTTGCCATGGCATGTTTTTCCATGCAGGTTAGTGAGAGTATAGGGCCAGTCCACACCACATGCAGTCCAGTGCGTTTTTTTCTGCATCAAAAACGCAGGGAAAGTAGGTCATATGGTTTCCAATGGCATAGTTCACACCAGTGCTTGCAGTTCCAGTGCATTCCAGTTCCAATAAAAAAAAAAGGAGAACATGTATTTTTCCTGCACTGGACCGTACTGAAATGCGGTAAAACGTATAAAAAAAGCAACAGAAAGCACCTAAATGCACTGGAACACACATGTCTTTATTTAAGGTTAAGAAAAAAGAGGGGGGAAAAATGCACTGGACTGCATCAAAAGCGCACCAAAAACGAACTGGAATGCATCAAAAACGTGTCAAAAACGCACATGCAGAAAAGCATCTGCAACGAATCCGGACTGCGTTTCTATGGTGTGAACTGGCCCTTAAAAAGTGACAATACACAAATAGCAATCAACTACACAAAAAAAAAAACACATACAAATAACACAATGAAAAAACGACCCTACAACTTAAACAACACCCCCATAAAAAAGAGCATTTTTTTTTGTATTATCAAACAATTGTAATCAAATTTCACCTACGCAGCTCAATGGGCAAAATTGAGGCCCCATTCACACTTTGTTGTTCCAGGAATGTGCGCAGAAACACGCCTTTCTGCATGCGTTCCTGGAAGTGCGCGAAAAACACGCCAAAAAGCGCATCAGACCCAAATGTGGGTGGCAATCGCGTATTTTATCGCAAGTCAAAAAACGCACTTGACTCACTGCCAAAAAAAAAGGTACATAAGCCGCTGCTTTGGCTCATCTGTCGTGCGTAGGGAATGGGATGCCCTATGGTGTTGCGTGACAAAAGTATAAAAAAAGCGATGTGTCACATTGCACAGGTTTGAACGCGGCCTGAGACTTTCCCCTCAATTAAATACCACTAATTGCTATTTTCGCAGTGAAATGACACCCCTCATTATCACGCATGCACGTGCATGTATAGTGTTCATTCACACAGCAGCAACGGCAATGTTGTCCATTTTCTCCTATGTCCCGTGGCTTCAGATCAGTTGCAATAAAAAAAAAAAAACCTGTTGCATTTTTGCACAACGCAATCCAAAATGCTGTTAAGCATCACAGCCCATAGAGCTGCATAAAGCTTTAAATAAACAGAGAAACAAAAAAAAGAGCAGGCACAGCCATGCATTCTAATGACACATTGCAGCACATGCGTTCACACCACATACCTGTGCACATGCAATAACATGCGCTGTGTGGTCTGAGGCTGCATTCACACCGATGCATTTTTAGTGCTTTTTGCATTTTGCAGATTTGCACTGCAGAACGTCTTCCATAGGAAACCATGGTAAATGGACTGCAGTGCAAATCTGCAAAATGCAAAAAGCACTAAAAATGCATCGGTGCGAATCCAGTGGGTTATTTTATTTTATTTGCAGTTTTTGCCTCTTTTGACAAGTTCCAGCCAAGGACTTCAAGCCAGAAGAGTGACAAAGTGCAATAGACAATGTAGGAGGTTGTCACCTGTCTGTTGTTCCCTGTGCTCCTGGGCTCCGCTGAATGCTGTTCTCTCTCTCCCAGGCTGGATGGTCCTCAGCAGCTCCTACAGAAGTCTCACCTGTCCTGCAGCTTCACTGTCCCTGCAGTCTATGCCCCCCTCCCCCTACAGTGATAAACAGCAGGAAAGAAGAGCATGATGGGACTTCCATTGAAGCCCAGGCCTCTGGCTGTGTACAAAGTTTGCAGAGTAGGGTTGGGCCTGTGTATGGGCGTCCTCCCTCTTCTGTGTTCATCATGTACAGTGCTGGGAGCACGCCGCCTTCCAGCCATGTGTTCTGTATGGGATACATACAGTATTTCACTAAAGTCAGTACACCCCTCACATGTTTGTAAATATTTTATTCCATCTTTTCATGTGACAACACTGAAGAAATGACACTTTGCTACAATGTAAAGTAGTGAGTGTACAGCTTGTACTAGTCTAGTGCCCGTTCATACAGGGGCGACTTGCACTGAAGTTGCCCCAAGTCGCTTGACATCTGAAATCCTATTGAAGTGAATGGGAGCAGTCTTAATGTACACTACTGAAGTCACTCTGACTTAAGAAAAGGTTCCTGCGGGAAAACAAGACAACTTCTATCCGACTTGTGCCCATAGAATTCAATAGAAGTCGCCTCCAAATCAGATCCCCATCTATATTGAAGCGACTTTACAGTTTAGAAGAAAATAATTTTTGAAGGCAACCCCCTCTCTCCCTTCTCTCATTAAAATTCGCCTAGCAAAGTCGTGCCGAAGTTGGATCGCCCCTGTGTGAATGCAGGTTAACAGTGTAAATTTGCTGTCCCCTCAAAATAACTCAACACACAGCCATTAACCACTTCAATACTGGGCACTTAAACCCCCTTCCTTCCCGGACCAATTTTCAGCTTTCAGCGCTGTTGCAGTTTGAATGACAATTGCGCGGTCATGCGACACTGTACCCATATGAAATTTTTATCATTTTTTTCACACAAATAGAGCTTTCTTTTGGTGGTATTTAATCACCCCTGGGTTTTTTATTTTTTGCGCTATAAATTAAAAAAAGACTGAAAATTTTCAAAAACAATGCATTTTTCTTTGTTTCTGTTATAAAATTTTGCAAATAAGTAATTTCTCTTCATAAATTTTGACCAAAAATGATACTGCTACATTTCTTTGGTAAAAATAACCCAAATC
>BLSH010531876.1:193465-204753 GCA_018402905.1 Glandirana rugosa
AGATCCTAGTGTTTGAGTGATCTCCTCCCTACCCCTCCCCTCCTGCTGCTATTAGTAGCTGGCAGTAAAGTCAGAGAGTAGGATTACTGCCAGCCCCTCTGTTCTAATAAGATATACTACACAGTGTAAATGTTTTTTTTAAATGATGCAGCTAAATAATTTATTTCAAGTAAGATGCACGTATGGTTGTTTAGACCCTGTGTGGTCAATGTGCTCCAAATTATTGGCACCTAATTATTACACAAACAATAAAAAAAAAATAAAATAAAAAAAAATACCTTATTTCAGATTGCCTCGGTGTAGTCACATGACCTCCGGCTGCTCTCCTCCCCCAATCTAAATGCTACAGCGGGAGGGGCTGATCGGACAGCACAGCGGTCAGGTGACCTCCCAGCTGATGTCAGAAGGGAATCTCAGCCCCTCCCGCTGTAGCCCTTACATTGCAGGGGGGAGAGCGGCAGGAGGTCACATGACCACACAGAGGCAATCTGAAATATGGTATTTATTAGAATCATTTAAATACAAATAATAAAAAAATAGTTACACTATGTAGTATACCTTATTAGAACAGAGGGGCAGGCAGTAATCCCTACTCTCTGTTTTTTACAACCACTTTAACCACAGAGAAATGTGACATTTAACTCTGTGCACACCAATGGCATTAAATATTATGCATGACTCTACTGGGCTTGTATTGCTAACTTTACCAGTCACTAACGTGGACCTGAACTAAAAGTTTATGTTGGTGGGTTGGGAGATTAAAACTAGTGTGAACTTCCCTGTATTCTTCATCAGACAAACCAATCTACTCCAAGAACTGGTTAGAGAGAGGTCCTTTGGACCCCTTACCATCCACATGTGCACCACTTGTGAGAAGGCCCCGTTAAGGGGAACACCCAATAAGAAAGTACATTATTTCCTTACCAAATATGTTACATCATAGAGGCTGGGCCAAGGCAGAGCCAGAGGAAGCACCAGCCTTGGGAGCCATGCTGTGGAGAGGCATAACTGAGGTGGGTGCCTCTCCTGCCTCTGCATCACCCAGCTGTGTCCTGCACTGTGTAGGACTGAGCTGTCAAACTGAAAACTCAGAAATTGCAGCTATCCCTGTGTAACCAGCGGCACTCCACTGTCAGTGTGACAGCCACCTACTCCTGAGCTCTGTAAATGCCCGATAAACAAAGAACAGCACCCATTTGTCGCAGAATTCCGATGATTATACAGGGGGAGCTTTGTTCTCCCAGTGTACTTAATACACATGTGCTGTCACTTTGACAGCTCGCGTCCTGCTCTGTATGCATTTATGAACAAAAGCTACTATTGCCGTTTTCATTCAAGAAATACATTTATTTGTAAACAATAAAAAACTTTTTTTAACAGTGTTTTAGCCCCTAATTATTAGCCCTTAGTGAACCCTAATTAGTTGTTATTAACTCCTTCATTCCTCTCTTCCCTTAGCATTTTTTATTTTTCTAATGCACTGTTTTCTGTAGGGATTTTAAGGACCTGTCTAGGCTGTCTAGCAGGGGTGCCTGGATCACAAGACTTGCTCAACAGAATTACATATGGTAGGTTAAACTGTTCATATATGTACTGTATATTTCATTGTTGTATTTAACTGTTTGTTTTGGGTATGATTTTAACCACTTGCCGACCGCCTACTGCATATTTACTATGGAAAGTCGGCTCTATTGCGTGAAATCACATACCTGTATGCCATTTCGTGCAACAGCCACTGGGGGCGCACGCGGGCCGACAGAGGCGCAGCCGCGAGCTGATAGGACACATGGGATGCCAATCAGAGGGTCCAACGGACCCAATGTTCGCCGGCCACCCGCAATCATTTCCGGGAGAGGCAGAATGGCAATCTACCTATGTAAACAAGGCAGATCGCCATTCTGACAGGGGAGAAGATGAAGATCTTGTGCTAAGCAGGAACACCAAACGCTGTCTTCACCCAGTCAGAGCAACCCCCCAGACAGATAGAAAGCACCAGCTGGGCACACAGTTAACCCTTTAATCGCCCCTGATGTTAACCCCTTCCCTGCCAGTGTCATTAGTACAGTAACAGTGCATATTTTTAGCACTGATCACTGTATTGGTGTCACTGGTCCCCAAAAAAGTGTCAAAAGTGTCAGTCAGGTGTCCTATTTGTCCGCCGCAATGTTGCAGTCCCGTTAAAAATCGCTGATCGCTGATAAATAAAAATTCCATAAAAATATCCTACTGTTTGTAGACGCTATAACTTTTGCGCAAACCAATTAATATACGCTTATTGGGATTTTGCTTACCAAAATATATTCTGTAGCAGAATATATATTGGCCTAAACTGATGAAGAAATGTATTTTTTTTTTTATTGGATTTGTTATATAGCAGAAAGTAAAATATATATATATATATTTTTTTTTAAATTGTCGCTCTTTTTTTGTTTATAGCGCAAAAAATAAAAACCGCAGAAGTGATCAAATACCACCAAAAGAAAGCTCTATTTGTGGGGAAAAAATTACATCAATTTCGTTTGGGTACAATGTCGCATGACCGCGCAATTGTCAGTTAAAATAAGCAGTGCCGTATCGCAAAAAATGGCCTGGCCATGAAGGGGGTAAAACCTCCCAGGGCTGAAGTGGTTAATTTTATATGATGTATTATTTTCAGGTGGTGTCATTAGCAGTGGTTTCCAATGGTTGTAATATTTAATGCTGGGTCTCTTTTTTTGCGATAAGATCACAGAGCTCGTAGCCTGGTACACTTTCCTGTTCTATGGAAGAAAACAGACGGATATTTCCTGGCACTGTGTATTCATATTGTTTGGCAGTGAAATAAAAACTTTTCATCGTGTTGCCTTTGCCAGATCTTTTTGTGCCTAGGCGTCCCCCACATCCTCCGGGGGATCTCAGGAAAGTTTTATTGTTCTATTTAGTGCATTTGCAGGTCACTTGCAATATATTTCTACGCAATTGCATGTTTTTGTATAATGGTTGCTTTTGTTTACTTGTTTATAGATGCATCCAATACAATTGATTGTGCTTTTTTCATGGAAACCTTAACCACTTCAGCCCCGAAAGGCTTTACCCCCTTCCTGACCAGGCCATTTTTTGCGATACGGCACTGCGTTGCTTTAACTGACAATTGCGCAGTCGTGCGATGTTGTACCCAAACAAAATTGATGTCCCTTTTTCCCCACAAATAGAGCTCTCTTTTGGTGGTATTTCTAACAGTGAGTTTGGCTTTCTTTCAGGAAAGTCCATTCACTCCAAAATTGAATGTTAAAAGCAAACTTGTTTTGAAGTACTGTCAAATGACATTTCGTTTGAATGTTTGTTTGAAAAACTACTAGTGTATGTATTGCCAGCTTAACCACTTGCCTACCGGGCACTTTTACCCCCTTCCTGCACAGGCCAATTTTCAGCTCTCAGCGCTGTCACACTTTGAATGACAATTGCACGGTCATGCAACACCCAATACCCAAATGACATTTTATCATTTTTTCCACACACAAATCGGGCTTTCTTTTGGTGGTATTTAATCACTGCTGGATTTTTTTTTTGCTATACATACTTAAAAAGGAAATTTTGGAAAAAAGTAAAGTTTTTCTTAGTTTCTGTTATAAAATTTTGCAAATAAGTCATTTTTCTCATTCACTGACGGGCACTGTTGGGGCTGCACTCATGATCAGTGTCCTGATTATCAGTGTAGATGTCCCCTGTCAGGATTGCTGGTTACCGGCTCTCCTCTCCTCATGCTGTGCCAGCGCATGAGGAAAGGAATGCCAATAACTGGCAAGAGTGTTGTGATCAGCTGTGATTGGACACAGCTAATTACATGGTAAAGGGCTGTTGTGATTGCCCTTTACCCCAATCTATGATCAGCTGTGTCCGAAGGACATAGCGTTCACAGAGTGCGCCGGATGCACGCCGCAGGGGGCGCGAATCTGGGTAGATGTCAATAGACGCCCTCCCAGAACTGAACGACCGCGCTGTAGCCGTCATTCAGCTATAGCACAGTCAGTAAGTGGTTAAAGGGTTATTTGACCTTTAGCAAAAAACTGCTTATGCAGGTATTATTATTATTAGTACAGGTACTTATATAGAGCTGTCAATTTACACAGCGCTTTACATATATATTGCACATTCACATCAATCCCTGCCCTCAAGGAGCTTACAATCTAAGGTCCCTAACTTACAAGCATACATAAACATAATAGGGACAATTTAGACAGGAGCTAATTTACCTGCCAGCATGTCTTACGGAGGAAACCGGAGTACCTGGAGGAAACCCCCACAGGCACAGGGAGAACATGCAAACCTCAGGCATGTAGAGTCAGGTAAGGGGCCTCTGTAGATAAAAAACAAACTGCAGCTTTGACCAAATTAAATAATGCCCCCTGCCATAGGATTAAGGACATCTAGGTACCTCATGAAACCTGACTGAAAAAATTATATAAATGGCATCATCCTGTCCTGGCCTGTTACTAGGACATTGCTAAAACACTGCCAGATGTTACTGCTCACCCCCACCATCACAGGAGCATGTGCTCAAACCCCACAATCTCCTCCGTCGTAGCATAACTAAGCTGTGATTTATTGCCGCAGGTAAGAGAGAGCACATGCAATGGCGATTAAATCAGCTGGGAGTGTCCTATCAACATAGCAGGATGATGCCATCTCTGGGAGTTTTTTAGTCAGGCTTCAGGAGGTATGTAAATGGCCTACACCTATAGCATGGGCATTATTTAACTTTGGGTCAGGGCTGTACAGTTTTTTTTTATCTACAGGCGACCCTTACCTGCATAAGCAGTTTTATTTTAGTAAAGGTGAACTAACCCTTTAAGATTGTATTAACCCCTTCTGGACTGCCCCACACAGACAGGGCCAGATTAAGAGCATCATGGGCCTGGTGCTGAGAATTTTGGTGGGCCTTTCATGCTCCCAACATTGTGGGAACAGTTTGGGGATGGCCCGTTCCTGTTCCAACATGACTGTGCACCATTGCACGAAGCAAGGTCCATAAAGACATAGACGAATGAGTTTGGGGTGGAGGAACTTAACTGGCCCGCACAGAGTCCTGACCTCAACCCAAAAGAACACCTTTTGGCTGAATTAGAGCAGAGACTGCAAGCCAGGCCTTCTCATCCACATCAGTGCCTGACCTCACAAATGTGCTTTTGGAAGAATAGTCAAACATTCCCATAGACACACTCATAAACCATGTGGACAGCCTTCCCAGAAGAGCTGAAGCTGTTATAGCTGCAAAGGATGGGGCAACTCAATATTGAACCCTACGGACTAAGACTGGGATGCCATTAAAGTTCAAGTGCGTGTAAAGGCAGGTGTCCCAATACTTTTGCCTAGCTAGTGTATTTGCCAAAATTTGCAATGGTGGTGGGACCCTCCTACACATAAATACTACATTTAGACATAATTTAGGTAAGGCCCTGAGTCAGGAGTTATGTTTAACAACATAGAGAGAACAAGCAACATCTCTACATGAAGTGACATGTTTGGGATTCGAACTCAGGACCTAAGCAATGGTAGGCAGAGTTTCTTCTTTGTGAGCCACAGGGCTGCTGCATGTGGAGTCCTCCTACACATAAATACACAGATACTGCATTTCTTGGAATATATAGGAATTACATTAGTCAGGAGTTTCTCTTCTTGATGTATTCTGTGATATTTGGTGTTTCTTGCTGTGTGAGTGTAGAATAGTAATGTTATCCTCAGATTTTTGGGAATTACATTTTTATTTCTGATGTTGGTACACATATCACATTTTGTGGGCTCAAATTAAAGTGGTTGTCAACTCTGGACAACCACTTTAACCTACAGGTAAGCCTATAATAAGGCTTACCTGTAGGTACCATGCATATCTCCTAAACCTGCATGGTTTAGGAGATATACAGTATACTTACATGTGCCCACGTCATCGACACATGCGCAGTGAAGAAACGGCCTCCGTGCCGTTTCTTGACTGAGATTGTGCCGCGATTGGCAGCTCCCGTGCGTATGCACGGGTATGACGTCACGTGGCTCTGGCCTGTCACAGAGTTCGGAGATCGCGGCCCCGGAAGGAAGAGGGGTGAAGATGGACACGGCCTGGAGCGGGGACATTGCGAGCTAGCAATGCAGGTAAGTGACACATAATAGACTAGTATGCATTGCATACTAGCCTATTGTGCTTTTACATTGCAGGGTAACAAAGAGGAAGTAAAACCCATCAGTGTTTACTTCCTCTTTAAGATCATTTGGAAAGAATAAAAAATATAACAAATAGGACTAATTTTACATTTCCATAAGCAATAGTATTGGTTTGGTTTGTAAAGACACCTGTGTGAGTTTGGGGAAATATTTTTGTGAGATAGATGTCAACAAGTGGAAGTGAGAAAAAAATATTTTATCAAAACATGAAAGGATTACACATTCTATCATTCTTAAAAACAAAATAGATTATCAAAATTGCAACATTGTTGCAAGGACAATTTCTTTGCGAGAAAGATACATTTCGTCTCAACATGAAAAGGATTTCTTTGGGAAGTTACAATTGTATTAGAATGAATGGCTGAATATTGCATTGGGCTGCATTGCTCGAACTTTTACTCCCAAAAAACTCTCACAGCTCTCATTTTGGTATTTACTATAGTGCACAGAGTAATTGTTTTCTCTCTGTATTTATGGTGAGTCTGCATCCTTCTTCCTAAAGGTAAAAAATATATATATGTACAAAGCTTGCTTATATAGTAAGGGAGGAAAGCACTTAAAATTTGCTGGAAGATGTTCAAATGTCATGTTTTTTTTTTTCTTATATACTATGGTGATCATTCTTGCTGCTGTCACATTTTCAGCTAGAAGATGTTTGCACAAAACACATCATATACTTTGCAGTGTGGGAAAGTAACAATCAGCATTTATGGCTCACCATCATGTACTGTAGAATACTCTTGCTCATAGAACAGATAGATCTGTTGATTGCATAAGAATTACACTGGGCGCCGCTTTGCTTGTGCCGTTCATTCTCCCCCACATGCACTGCCGAGATACAGGGGGTTGAGCTAGTGTAATTGACAGATGGTACCCTCAGAGTGTGTGGATCCTTCCTTATGTCTCTCCACCAGCAAAAGACTAGCATGAGTGCCCATCAAGTGAGACTGTCACTGTAGGGCAGGAGTTAGGAGGAAATGGGTATTTTGTGAAAGCTGTGGGCAAGGAACCAGAGTTAGCCTCTATGTTGTGCCACACTACACTTTGTGGAACTCAGCTGCCGCCTGTGATTTACATAACAATAGCGCCTGGCGGCCGCCCGCGGTTTACATAACAATAGCACCTGCTGGCCATCCGCGATTTAGTTAATAATAGTACCTGGCAGTTGCCCTTAAGTTACATAACAATAGCGCCCCAATGGTGTAGACACACAGACCTAAACAGCATTAATGACTCACTGGCATGGGCCTATCTTGAGGTAGGGGCCTGGAGCTGCAGCTCCAATAGCTCCTATGTTAATCCGGCCCTGCACGCAGATATACTGTGGCAGGACAGCCCTCCTGCACTAAATCATGTACCTGGACGTGATTTCATGCACTGGGTTTGGGTCATGTGCACCGCCGGCGACCCGCTCCCGCTGCGATTGGATACAGTGGGAGCCAATCAGTGGGTCCGGCAGGCCCGATGTTTGCTGGCACCCCGCGATCGTTCTCAGGAAAAGCAATACACTGGTCTGCCTATGTAAACAAGGCAGAACGTCGTTCTGTGAGAGGAGAAGATGGAGATCTTGTGTTTCTGCTAAGCAGGAACACAGATCTCTGTCTTCTCCCAGTCAAAGCACCCTCCACAGTTAGAAAGCACTCCCAAGGAACACACTTAACCCTTTGATCGCCCCTGATGTTAACCCCTTCCCTGCCAGTGACATTAGTACAGTGTCACTGGCTGACGTCACCGCATCGATCTGATTACCCGGAAGGACGGGAGTTTCAAATGTAGCCGGCTGGCTAATTGTTTTACTGCATACCAGTCACGTTTGTGTGTAAGTGCATTCATTTTTAACATTAAAGTATCAAGATAGTATTATACTATTGTGAGGCTTATTTTATGTGACCTCTGCTGGATTGATCGCTGGAGAAAATCATGGCTGCAGGGGACTCGTCTCCCATGGAACGATCAAGTGTGTGAAGTGGATCTACCACCCCTAAGCAGGGACCTTGGCTGGGTATTAAGCCACATGCGTTTGTAATGCTTTCTTCTGGTAAGCAGGTTTTTTGATGTTCATACCTTTTTATACACCATAGGTTCTAGTTTAGTTTAACAGTGCAACCTTTTTGACTAATAATGAACTGTTATTAGTACAGTGGCCGTGCATTTTTTTAGCACTGGTCACTGCATTGGTGCACTGTTCTCCAAAAAGTGTCACTTAGTGTCAGATTTGTCTGCTGCAATGTCGCAGGCCTGTTAAAAATCGCTGATTGCCGCCATTACTAGTAAAAACAATTTTTAAAAAAATCCAAAAATCTATCCCATAGTTTGTAGACACTATAACTTTTGCACGAACCAATCAATATACGCTTATTGGATATGTTTTATAGCATAAAGTAAAAAAATATTGTTTTTTTTTTTCAAAATTGTCTGTATTTTTTTGTTTACAGCCTCAGAGATGATCAAATAACACCAAAAGAAAGCTCTATTTGTGGGGGGGGGGGGGAGGACATCAATTTTATTTGGGTACAACATCGCACGACCGTGCAATTGTCAGTTAAAGTAATGCAGTGCCGTATTGCAAAAAATGGCCTGATCATGAAGGGGGGTAAACCTTGCGGGGCTGAAGAGGTTATCAGTGTAGCGGAGGGCCGCTATTTCTGAGGCTTTGCCAAGTGGCCACCGAGAGTATATAGGCTCTCTTAGCAGGGAGAATGTGCCTGCCAGCTCCCTGCATGGATTCGATTTTTTTTCTCTCTCTCTCTTGTTTCTGTGTGCAGACACAGTTTTACAGTATACAGTTATATTGAACCCTGTATACAGACATCATTGCTGGTAGTCATCTTGCTGACACTTGTGGTACCTGCAGGATACAAAGCCATTTAAGTAGAAAAACACTGTATACAGAGGTCATTGGCCTTTTACCCTGCT
Organism: Glandirana rugosa; assembly: GCA_018402905.1. Taxonomy (NCBI): domain Eukaryota; kingdom Metazoa; phylum Chordata; class Amphibia; order Anura; family Ranidae; genus Glandirana; species Glandirana rugosa. The sequence goes on from BLSH010531876.1 coordinate 202,577, forward strand.
GAGGAAAATCTTGCATTCTTCACTTAATGATCCAGGCCACTTATGTTATTTGTGCCTACTATCCAGGAATCTAAGTTCACCAACAAGAGTAGATAGCGTTAGATGCCAAGACGTATTTTACTTCAAAGGGACTGAAGTTACTATTGCCATAAGGCCTTGCACACACATGTTCAGGGCTCTGTATATGTAGTGGGTGTGTGGGACAGCCTATTTAAAAAGTTAAGATATTGACTGTTGATTTGAATACAATATTTGTTATTGGGCCTGTGGTGCCAGGAGACAGAAGAGAGGGATCTGACATAGAGAGGGTCTGTCTTCTACTCTCCTCCTGCCTGGACTCATAGAGCCAAACTTGACTTAAGGTAACCAGTCCAGTACAGATTGCCATTTTTGTGACTTTATTGTTATTAAGGCTGGGTTCACACCTATGCGAATTGGATGTGGCTTACACCGCATTCAATTCGCATGACACTTTAAAACACATTGTTTTCAATGTGTCAGGTTCACATAGGTGTGGTGCATTCACACTCCGCATTGCACAGAAAACGTGTGCGTTTTCTGTACAATGCAGTGTGAATTCCAAGCCTATTAAGTTCAATGGGAAAGCATCTGCCCCGCAGATGTGTTCCGCACTGAACGGGGATCTTTCCCCCTGCTCCCCCTCCCCCTCTATCCCCAGGCAGCTGCTGCGCTGTGAGAATGGACAGGAGCCGCTGAATGGCTCCATTCGTTCTCAACAGCAAACAGGCTAGAATTTGCACTGGACTTGTGTGAATCCAGGCTAAAGGGTTTGCTCTGCTCTTGGGGTTATTCTAAGGTTCTGAATCCCCTGAAAGCCGCCTAAATATACTATTGAGCTATATTGCTCATAACTTCAGTTAATGTTCTTCTATTGTATTCCTTGAACATATTGCCAATGGTTATTCCGCAGAAATACTACAGCAAAGACAATTTCTGTGTTTTATAATAACGTGTGTGTTTCTCATTGATCCTTGCACTTACACTATTACCAGGTGTGCCAGAGGGGACTGAGGCTGTTATTGGGGTTGAGAGGCAAAGTAACGTACTGAACATACTTAAGCGGCTCCTGCGGGGGTAGCGCTACATCAGTTTAAATCAGGTGGCATAAAAATGTATATATTAGTATACGCACCCTGATTATAGTACGAAATCCTCGATCAGCCCTACTTAATATAACAATAGCAAAGAGGCCAATAACAGAGCAATGGCTTACACTCAGCTAAAATTGCACATAGGAATTGTAAAGTAAATGGCAGGCAGGTAATTATTGTGCGATCTGTGCACAGCTAAGTCTTGCAGCTTTTGTCCTGGGTGAGGACGCTCTGTGGGAACGGCTTCGTAGATACCGATTGCCTCCTATGAAATACTGGCAGATGGCCCAGAGACTAAACCTGCAATCCATATTCTCTTACACCTGTTCATTGGAGTGCTGAGGGGCCGGTTTTTCTGGCCAAGGCCATCATTGTTCAGCCAGATTTTTGTGCACACCAGAGCAGATTAGAACAGTCAGCAGAAACTAAAACCACTCTCAAGGGATGTGGCGGCTCCTCCGCTTACTGCAAAGCCACTTTCACTGTTGGATCCCTATTGTTCTGTGGAAGAGCTGGAATGTAAGCCGAGACCTGCAGATTGTAGGGGGAGTATTGCCAGGCAGACAGTGAAAAGTGTAAAAAGGACAACTGCGCTATGTCAACAAAAACAAGCAGCGGCAAGAAAAAAGATTCACAGTATGTATAAATATAAAGCCGCGCTGAAGGGTTGATATATTGCAATAAAGATACACATGCAATAAAATGTCCTATGGCTGACAGGTGGTCAATTGAACGGTGCTAAATCTCCAAAGATATATACAGCATCCATAGGGGGCCCGATGCGTACTTAAATCTTCACAGACACCCAGTGCTCAAAAACAAAGATTGTGTGAATCCGTCACCGGAAGCAATAAAGGCTTACCAGACCCAGCTGGGAGCCAGGCATGTGTAGTAATCCTGCTGGAAAATTCTCCTGATCCTTTAGGCTTCCACAGTGCGGAATCCCAACCTTCCCAATAAGCGTATAGGAATAGCACTTCAAGCAAGGGGTGAACTCCTCTCAGCAATCGTGTTATGAGGACATATCAAATGCCGGGAAGGAAACAAGAAGGAGCCCCAATAGTG
>BLSH010531876.1:311510-342666 GCA_018402905.1 Glandirana rugosa
CATAGACTTACGACGCCATGCTAGTCACAAAATAAAAGGCCCTTTAAAAAAAAAACAAAAAAAAAAAAAACAAAGGTCCTTTAAATGCACTGTGTTTGGGCCAGGCGCTGCACACAGTGCACTATGGGAAGTGTGACATCTATGCAATCGCATGATTCAGGCAAGATGCTTCATTGGCATGGTTTTGTACTGCTATGTGGTGAAAAGCAGTGCACAGCAACACTCACAATACTGTCATTCTTGCTGATGTCTTTGTTTTGATTGGCACCGCTGTAGGACATATGGGCGACGCTTTCCCTCTGAGCCGCGGCGTCACTTCCGGTTTCTCACTGGCACAGGGCTCCGTGGCTGGAACACATGGCCGAGCAGTGGCTTTTCCACAAGATCTGATCTCGGTAATAATCACTGCTCTTAGCTCATATTTATTTTATGCCTACCGCAGCATTCAGATACTTTCTTTGATATATTCTGCAATGCTTAGACCATATACCATATCTGTGATGCTGGGCTGTATACCATATCTGTGATGCTGGGCTGTATACCATATCTGTGATGCTGGGCTGTATACCGTATCTGTGATGCTGGGCTGTATACCGTATCTGTGATGCTGGGCTGTATACCGTATCTGTGATGCTGGCTGTATACCGTTTCTGTGATGCTGAGCTGTATACCATATTTGTGATGCTGGGCTGTATACCGTATCTGTGATGCCAGCTGTATACCGTATCTGTGATGCTGAGCTGCATACCTTATCTGTGATGCTGGGCTGTATACCGTATCTGTGATGCTGAGCTGTATATCATATCTGTGATGCTGGGCTGTATACCATATCTGTGGTGCTAAGCTGTATACCATATCTGTGATGCTGGGCTGTGTACTGTATCTGTGATGATAGGCTCTATAACGTATCTGTGATGCTGGGCTGTATACCGTATCTGTTATGCTGGCTGTATACCATATCTGTGATGCTGGCTGTATACTGTATCTGTGTTGCTGAGCTGTATACGGTATCTGTGATGCTGAGCTGTATACCATATCTGTGATGCTGAGCTGTAGACCGTATCTGTGATGCTGGCTGCATACTCCTGACACTATGAGTGGAATACAGGGAACAGAGTGGGTGGATTAAATAAGGGGTGGGGCTTATGAGAAGTGGGAGTGGTCAAAAAGGAAGCATGGGGTCTGGCGCTCCCCCATCCTAAAACTTCACCAGCCGCCACTGCCCGTAATGATACCAAAAGGTTTTTCTAACTGCTTGTGGACCAGCCACAGTAGATATACTCCGGCAGGTCAGTTCTATTGCGCGAAAATACATACCTGTACGTCATTTCATGCAAATTGACAGCCGTCAAAGGCGTGCGCAGGCTGATTGGCCAGGGGGGGCCAATCAGCGGGTCTGGCGGACGCCATGTCCGCTGGAACCCGCCAATCGTTTCCCAGAGAGGCAGAATGGCGATCTACCTATGCAAACAAGGCAGATCGCCATTCTGACATGGTAGAACATGAAGATCTTGTGTTCCTGTTAAGCAGGAACAGGGACCTCTGTGTTCACCCAGTCAGTCCATCCCCAAGACAGTTAGTAAACACTTCCTAGGGACACACTTAACCCTTTGCTGACCCCTAGTGTTAACCTCTTCCCTGCCATTGTCATTAGTATAGTAACAGTGCATATTTTTAGCACTGATCACTGTAATAATGTCACTGGTCCCCAAAAAAGTGTCAAAAGTGGAGGGACATGACCTGTAAGTGTTACTGGACTGCAGCAGCGAAAACGCAGGTCTCCAGTCCTGCCAGACAAAGTTGTGCTCTATGGCAGAGCTGTGTAAATCTCAAACTGGAACCAAATTATTTAATGGGTTAAACATCTCACTTATATTTTTGCTTGAAGTTAAGCTTTAAAAACACAATACATCCTTTTAAGTGAAGCCCAATGGAGAAATGGATGTGGGATCAGGGAAGTCTATATTTTTAAAATACAGCTCCAAGCAACCAGCGCTGTTCCCAAATCACTATAGGGGACCAGCAGAAAGTTATTTTCTTCCCTCGTCCTCCGCAATCTTTTTTTTTTTACCAACCCTCATGCGCGGCGTGCTACTTTTCCAGCATTCCATCACTGAGCCTTTGTAAAGGGATTGCACACAAACAAAGGGCATCGAAACATTCGTTTGGAAATAGCTACCTAAGGGAACTATCTAACCCGCTCAGGAGTCCTCCAGCCGGCTCACAAAGGGAACCGTTGTTCTGGATTAATTTCTCAAACCGAACATTCCAAAGTCACGTCACGTTGGAGAGTAAAGAATTCTGGGATCACAGCCAACACGAGGAGTCCAAAGTGAGGGGGGCGGGGCACGGTATTTTGGACTTTTCTTTTCTTTAAATACTAAGGATGCCTAGAATGAAAAGATTGTTGGAGATAGATAAGAGATTTCGAGTAAGGGGTCAGCGATCAATGCACTAAAAATACAATATAAATCTCACATATGTTTTCCTTCATATTTATTTTTTTTAAAGTAGTCTCCAAATGACATTTATTTTTACTAAATCGCTGCATATCCTTACCAATTTTTAAAAATACTTTTTTTTTATCCTTTACTACATCTCAGTGCTGCTGATCTTCTGCGGCTTCTTTGCAGCAGGTGCAGCTTTCGGTAATCTAAGGAACCGCACTGCTGCTCTGTCAGATTAGCAGGGACTAGGAGGTGATGCAGCAATTGCTAAATCACTTTCTACTCCTGGTAATAAACAATCGGGTCACATCACTGCTGTTATTCAATAATGGATGCTAGAGGAGAGCCTGGCAGGCTGGTACAGAATCAATGTGTCCTTTGCCAAGGACTCCAAGCGCCATCTTGGGAGCAGGGACGTGCGGTGAGGTCAGTGGCTGGTGAGGTATCAGGTATCAGAGCCAGATATGCACAGGTTACATACGCTGCGAACGTTACATCAAGAGCAATAATCTAGCACTAGACCTCCTCTGTAACTCTAAACAGGTAACGTGTAAAAAATGTTAAAGCCTTGTCTATGGAGATTCATATGTACTGAAGTTTGGCGCGATTCCACAAGTGTGTGCAATTTTAAAGCATGACATGTTAGGTATCTATTTGCTCGTCGTAACATCATCTTTCACATTATACAAAAAAATCGGGCTAGCTTTAGTGTTTTTTTTTTTCCCCAAAAAAAAGTTTTTGAAAAATTGCTGTGCAAATACTGGTGAGTAACATAAAAAGTTGCAACCACCGCCATTTTATTCCCTAAGGTGTCTGCTAAAACAATATATAAATAATGTTTGGAGGTTCTGAGTAATTTTCTAGCAAAAAAATTATGATTTTTACATGTAGGAGAGAAGTGTCAGAATTAGCCTGGGTGGCAAGGGGTTAATTACCATAAGTAAGTAATATACAAATAATTATTATATATTATTTTTAAGGTAATTTACTATATTTTCAAAAATTGTACTCAAGCAGGTGGCTTAATGGACAAATTACTGAAGTTTGAAGTTACAACTTCAAACCAGTAATTTCACAGTAAATAGATAAATAATGCATTATTATCTTATAAAATAAGCATAATATAGCATAATATATTATACCCCTGAAGACGTCAGTTATAGGCTAACCAAACAGCATTGGGTAGTTGTTTGAGATATACGTAATTTCCGGTCAGCTGGAACGCAGCTGGAGCGCGAACCAGCGGTTCCTATACAATACATGCTGATCCTTGTCTTCTTTGATGTAAGTGCAATACAATCTTCTTTTTAAAGGGTAACTCCACTTTTGTGGGCAAAAAAAAAAATAGCAAATAAAGAAAAAATAATATAGTGTGTACAATTGCGATACAAGTCATATTGTAATTGAATGTTATTAAAAATTACCTTTCCTTTTCAATCTGCAGCTGCTGTAATTTTCTGAGAATGCATTGCAATATGGTTACCTGGAGTTGTTCTTTACACAGAGGGTGTACTGGCCACTCCCCAGGAACATCATTTCCTGCTTGTGTGATTGGCTCACCAATTTTCCCAGAAGTCTGCCTAAGATACAAATCAGATTTCAGGCATCCCCTGCAACAAAAATGTCACATATGTGGTACTTTCAATAGGAGCACGTCTAAAGGGATGCAGCTCAGCAGATTTCCTCATTAGTGCTCAGCAGCAGCACACCTGACAGTGAATTATGAAACCACTCCCAGTACAGAGGCACAGAGAAACACAGAGGGATATCTTTAGAATAACAAAAGGTAGGAACCTGCAAAAAAAAATTGTTATAATCCTTGCAATGTACATAGATCACCTAGATAGAAATGTTTTTTCCTCAACAAAAGTGGAGTTACGATTTGTCACGATTTACGCACGCCCATGGCGACTAACTAACCGCGACGTGGTCCCTTGACTGAGGGTACATGAGACAATAAGGGGGAACTTATACTAAGCAGTAAGACTTCACTGTATTTTCACAGCCCACACTACATTTGGCCACCACTAGAGGGAGACTCCACTACAATCCAGCTGACTGACCTCATACAGGCAGATGCAAATCTTACATACAATCTGGTGCACTCTAAGGGTTAGGGAACAGTCTAGCAATTAGCACACCCTTCTAGGGTCTCTCTAGCTATCCTGAAAGCTAAAACCTCATTCTTCCCAATGTCCACACACCCACACACCAGACACACCAATAAACGATAGCCTGCCACCACTTAACAGTTTGTCCGCAGACTGGTCTGCTGGGCCACCACACATACACACAGATCTCCTTTGGCAGATCTGTTAGCTCACAATCTGCATGTAATCTGCCAACACGCAGAGCGGTTGCATACTTATTGGCACGTAGCTTAGACCGAGTATTTAGGCACTAAAATGTAACAACAATCTCTCTAGAGATATGAGCCCTAGCTTAGTACACAGAAGTCACTTATTCATTTTAACATTTCATATCCCGAAAGTGGGCATTGCATAAGAAATATATACAAAGAAAAAAGTAGTTACAAAAAATACAAAAAAATAAACAGACAATACATACAATTGGCAATTCGCTATGAAAATAAAAAGGGATAAAAAAAGAAATAAACTTTACCAAAGTTTTCTTTTCGTAGAAGCATACTGGAACATAGAGGACTCCCCAGTTTTGGAACTGGCTTTGTGAGAGAACACAGCCCATATCGCATATATCCCCAATTTATTGAAATATGGATGTGGGCTGGACATTAGCCCTTGGCCAATCAACCCTAGGGGGAAGTTCATGTCCCAGCCCACAGGATGTTTCGTGTTCTGAAGTGACCAGCGTCGAATTGGGCCAGAACGGCGCTGATCACTGGGTCATGGATAGGATTTCTGACACGAGCGCATCGCTCCGATCGCGACAGTACCAATCACGGTTTGCCTGCCGCAACCAGGCTACATATAACTTTTTTGTGTTTTGCTAGGAATCTACACAGGCTACAAATACAGAATGACATCTATTTGTAACCCATCACATGTACAATCAAAAGGAATTATTTTCATCTCTCTGCTGCTAATATTTCAGTTTTTATGAGAAATGTATTCCTTAGATCTCTTAAGTTTGTAGACCGTGTGGAGCCTGGTGAATGCCCCCTGCGGATCCTTGTAGCTAAGAAGACTAGGATTTCCGTTTGAAGTTGCAGAAGGTGACAATCTTATGTTTACCCTGATGGGAACTTTTGTTGCCATCTAAGTGTCAACTCTGGTCTATGAGCTGGTCTTGTCCTTTTCAAATGCTAATGAAAGGACATATGTGCATGACTGGCATTGCATACTATATTTTTAATAACACAGAATTAAACTACAGCTATGATTATACAACTTCTATAGATCCCAACACATCTCGCTAAGGCAACACTATCTTACGCTTACATTTATGTTACACGATTTAAATATATGATTTGAATTACTGCACCATGAGATTGTTCTTTCCTCTCCCTCTTAAAATGGCAACACTGGAGCTTTGAGTACACTATCTATATATATACACTGAATAGATGACAGTAACGGTTTGGATTCATTCCTGTGACCTCATGTATAACATCTTTGATTTTCCCATATGCGCAATGTGACTCCCTGTAATAAGGGTCAATTAACTCTGGTAAGTGCATTGTCTGTCTGCATGCGAGTGGAGAGGAATCTTTCCTATACTCACTGAAGACGTTTTATTCACATGTGGGATTTAAACATGGACTTCACAATTTTTATGTATTTTATAATTTACATGAAGATTTATTTGTTTATTCACTATGGTGATTTATGATATGTAATTTATGATATAGTCGCATGCATTGCTCAGGTGTGATTTTGGCCCATTCTTCCACACAGTCTTCAAATCTTGAAGGTTCCGTGGGCCTCTTCTTTGAACTCTGATCTTTAGTTCTTTCCATAGATTTTCTATTGGATTTAAGTCAGGTGATTGGCTGAGCCATTCTAACAGCTTTATTTTCCATCTTTGAAACCAGTTTTTGGGATCATTGTCTTGCTGAAATGTCCACCCTCATTTCATCTTCATCATCCTGGTAGATGGCAGCAAATTGATATCAAGAATGTCTTGGTATATTTTCCATTCATCCTTCCTTCCATGACATGAAGTTTTCCAGTACTGTATCCTGAAAAACAGCCCCACACCATGATGTTCCCTTCTCCAAACTTCACTGCCGGTATGGGGGTGTTTTTGTGGTGATGTGCAGTGCCATTTGACCTCCAAACATGGTGTGTATTCTGGCATCCAAAGAGTTCCATTTTGGTCTCCTCTGACCAGACTATATTCTCCCAGATTTTCACAATCTTGTCTAAATGTTGTGCAGCAAACTTTAAACAAGATTCAACATGCTTTTTCTTCAGCAATGGAGTGTTGCGAGGTGGACGTGCATACAGGCCATGGCAGCTGAGTGCATTACTTATTGTTTTATTTGAAACAATTGTACCTGCTAATTCCAGGTCTTCTAAAGCTCTCCACAAGTGGCCCTTGGCTCTTGGACAACTCTTCTGATAATTCTTTTCCTCTTTCAGAAATCTTGCGAGGAGCACTCGTTGTGGCTGGTTTATGGTGAAATGATGTTCTTTCTACTTCTGGGTTATGACCCCACCGGTGCTCACTGGAACATTCAGAAGTTTAGAAATCCTTCTGTAACCAATGCCATCAGTATGTTTTGCAACAATAAGGCTGTAAAGGTCTTGAGAGAGCTCTTTGCTTTCACCCATCATGAGATGTTTCTTGTGTGACACCTTGGTAATGAGACACCTTTTTATAGGCCATCAGTTGAGATTGAACCAGCTGATATTAATTTGCACTGACAAGGAGAAGGATTGCTTTCTAATTACTGATTGATTTCTTCATGTGTTCAATACTTTTTCCCTGTGTCATTCTATTTTGTAGCCATGGCCCCAACCCCTAGAAGCCTAATGGGGACCTCAAGAGCCCGGGAGAGCTGACATCCTTCTTCACAGTGTGGGTTATTAGGCATAGTGGGTGTAGTGTAGTTAGGGTAAGTTGGGCACCAGACACTTTGAGAATGCAAAAAGAGATTTATTGTCTCTTAACAAACTGGGCAGATGGGATTAGGGCCAGGACACCCTTAGGCAGGTGCAAATACACTTGACAGACTCTGAGACAAAAATAGGAATAGGAGGACAGTTAGTTAAACAGTTCAAGGACCTTTAAGCTGGATTGCAGCAAACTGTATTTGTAGACCGCTGTCTCCTATAGCAGCTAAACTTGTAACTTTGACTTCATTGTAGATCACAACTCACTGTATCCCATTGTAGATCCTCTAACTGAGCTCCCAGTCTCACACTAGACTCTTCAGATCCCAGCCACCGCTGGATCCCTTGAGCTCCTCCACAACTAACCCGCTGTGGCTTCCAAGTGTCACCCATGCTGTCCTGCTGGGTCCCTGAATTGGCTCTTCAGTTAACCCGCTGAATCCTCTACAAGCGTCACCCACACTGTCCCTCTGGGTCCCTAGCTTGACTTTGCTGAAGCTTTCCCACTTGTTCACTGTCCCTGGCTAGTGAATAAGGCAGGAAGGTGTAGTTAGATAGGAGTGACCCAGTTAAGCTGGGAAGCTGCTGAGCTGGAAGCCACTGAGGTCTGGATAGCAACAGGCACTGGAGCAGAGTCAGGTGAAGGCAGGGTCGGCAACAAGCTGGCGGTGCGGTACTAGAGGAGCAGGCAGGTGGGTAGTCAAGTCCAAGCAGGGCCGTCAACAAGCAGGCAGGAAGGTATCAGAGGGTCAGGCAGGAACATGGTCGTAGACAAGCCAGGATCGGGTGCAGGCACACAGCAAGAGGGTCGTAGACAGGCCGGGTCGATAACGGGTTCAGAACAGGTTAGCGGGTTGCAGGTTAGTACAGGTAACGCTGTAGATCAGACAGCACTTGCTGCAAGGTGTGTCCCATTGAAATAGAGCCGCCTGGCGCCGTTTCCGGCGAGTGCGTGCGTGGACGCACACGAACATTGCCCCCCCCCCCAAGGGGCAGCCTCCGGATGCCCAATTGTCTCCTCTTAAATGGATGGTTTGGAAGGAACTCTCTTATCAGGTCCATAGTGTGCAGATTTTGTTCAGGCTCCCAAGAGTTTTCCTCTGGTCCAAAGCCTTTCCACTTAATTAGATACTGTGTTTGACCCCTCCTTTTCCTGCAGTCCAATATAGCTTCCACCTCGAACTCCTCTTCCCACTCAACCATTACAGGTTCAGGTGGTCTTGTCTGGCGATTGGGAAAGGAGTCCGGCACTGCTGGCTTTAATAAGGAGACATGGAACACTGAGTGGACTTTTAAGCTTGCAGGTAGCGAAAGTTCATAAGAAACCTCATTAATTTTTCTCTTTACTGGGAATGGTCCCATGTATTTAGGCCCCAGCTTCCTTGATGGTCATGCCAGCTTTAGGTTGGTTGTTGCCAGCCATACCCGGTCTCCTGGTTGCAAACTCAGCTCCCCTTTCCTCCTTTTGTCAAATGCTCTTTTACTATCCTGCTGCGCCTTGCTCATAGTGTCCTGCAGCAGCTTGTTGTTGCAGTTGAAAAAGTCCACAGTGTTTCGAGCGGCAGGTACTGAGGATTCGGGGACTAAGTCAGGAAGGTAGGGTGGAAGCCCAGGTTTGCGAAGAAAGGCGTTTGTTTGGTGGTTGAATGGCAGGCATTATTGTGGGCAAATTCTGCCATTGGTAGGAGGGACACCCAGTCATCCTGGACAAATGAGGAGAAGTAGCGCAGGTACTGCTCCAGGGTTTGGTTTGTCCGCTCCGTTTGCCCGTTGGACTGGGGATGGTAAGCTGATGATAATGAAAGTCTGATGTTGAGAATGTGACACAGTGCTCTCCAGAACTTCGAGGTGAATTGCACCGCCCGGTCGGACACAACATCAATAGCCACACCATGGAGCCGGACAATCTCCTTAACGAACACCCTGGCAGGTTCTGAGGCAGATGGTGTACCTTTTAGGGGCACGAAATGGGCCATCTTTGTCAGTTGGTCAACCACCACAAAGATGGCTGTACAATCTTCAGAGGGGGGTAGTTCCACTATAAAGTCCAGTCCAGACAGGGCAGGACCTGACGTAACCCTTTCAGTCTTTTTCTAGGTCGGGCCACCAGAAAGTGTGCTGCACCAACTCTATGGTCTTGTGGACTCCAAAATGACCTGTTAAGGGGTGGTCATGGCAGAGGCCAAGAACAGTAATCCGGATCTCCTCTGGGACAAAGATTTGATTTCCTTTCCACAGAAAGCCATTTCTGGCCTGCAGAGTGCTCTTGACGGGGGTTAGATACCCTTGCGGTGGCCTGCTTTAACTGAGGTAGGAGATCTGTGAGGAGCAACAGAAAGTTCCCGGCTGGCAGGATGGTATCCGGTGCGGTTGATTCCCTAGCATCCTCATACATGCGCGATAGCGCGTCGGGTTTAGAGTTTTTTGATCCCGAACGGTAGGTGATGTGGAAGGTGAACCTCGAGAAAAATAATGCCCACCGGGCCTGAGGCGTTTGGCCGATTTGAGATACTCGAGGTTCTTATGATCCGTGTATATCAGTATTGGGTGGGCTGCACCTTCCAGCAGGTATCTCCATTCTTCTAGGGTGGCCTTTATGGCAATGAGCTCCCGATTACCTACATCGTAATTCCTTTCTGCTGGGGCCAACTTCCTTGAGAAAAAGGCCACCGGATGGACAGAGCTCTTGAGACCCGAACGTTGGGAAAGGACCGCCCCAATAGTGTTCTCCAAGGTATCCACTTCCAGGATGTAGGGGAGAGTGGGGTCTGGATGACACAGGACTGGGGCAGAGTCTCTTGAGCATCTCAAAAGCGGCTTGAGCTTCCGGGGACCAGGGGATCCAAATCCCCTGTTAGGTGAGCTGAGTGATGGGAGAGATAATGCCCGAGAAGTTCCAGATAAACTTGCGGTAGAAATTAGAGAAACCAACAAACCGCTGAATCGGTTGGTGCCGGCCAGGACAGAATTGCGGAGACCTTTTGTGGATCCATACCACTCAAGGAGATCAAATTCGCATTTCTCTGCTTTAGCATAGAGCTTATGCTGGCGGAGGTGAAGGAGAACTTCTTTGACATGCTTCCGATGGGCCTCAAGGGATGGTGAAAATATGAGGATGTCATCCAGGTAAGCAATCACAAAGACATCCAGGAGGTCCCTGAGGATGTCGTTAATGAAGAACTGAAAGGTAACCGGGGCGCTGTACAACCCGAAGGGCATAACTAAATACTCAAAATGGCCGAACCAGGTGCGGAACACTGTCTTCCATTCATCCCCTTCCCTTATGCGGATCAGGTTGTAAGCTCCCCTTAAGTCCAGCTTGGTGAAGATGGTGGCAGAACGTAGCCGCTGGAACAGTTCTGGCACCAAGGTGTCAGGAAAGACGGAGAACTCGTGTTTCCATAAGAAGAAACACGATGCGCAGGCGCGTGCACGAATGAATGAACAGCAGGAACGATCATGCGCACGCGTGACCGGGAGGCGCGCATCCCCGTTCGTAACCGTTCTTGGCGCCGGACAGTGACATGAGATCAATGCCGTTTGGTCTAACATTCCTGGGATTCCTGTTACCTGTTTATCTGCTGAACCTGTACTTTTGATCTACCGGCTTGACCCTGACATCGCTGCTATCTGCCTGCCCTGACCCTTGGCTTTCCCTGACAATCCTTCTGCCTGCTCCTTGGTACTACGCTGCCCGCCTGGTGCCGACCCGGCCTGTGTCCGACCATCCTTCTGCCTGCTCCACAGTTCCTGATCTGCCTGCCTGCTGTCTGATCCGGTCTGCTTCTGGCCTTCTCATCCAGCATCACCTGCTTGGTCCAGCCATACGGGGCTATTGTCAGCTGTTCTCCGGTGTTCCTCCTCTGCTCCAGCTTGCTGCATCTCCAGGCCTGCCTGCGACCACCGCACCTGTGTTTCAGTCAAGCACTCGTGCCATTCTGCACTCGAGCCTCCTGTTCACCATATCAGGGGTTCCTGAGTCAGGATTGTAAGAGAGGCTGTCCTCGGCAGTTGCAGACTCCACGACCAGGTGCATGACACAAGGGAAGGGGATAGTGGTTCTTCGTCGCAATCTTATTCAGGTCCCGGTAATCGATACAGGGTCTGAGGGAGTGATCCTTCTTCTCCAAGAAGAAGATCCCCGCACCGGCTGGGGATGTGGAAGGGCGGATGAATCCCTTTGCAAATTTTCGTCTATGTATTCCTTCAGGGACCATAATTCCTTTTTGGACAATGGGAAGATCCGTCCGAAAGGAATTTCCTCTCTGGGAAGGAGCTCAATTGGACAGTCATAGGAGCGATGCGGGGGGAGCGTGTCCGCTCCTTGCTTACTGAACACATCTAAGGACTCGTGATAAGCTTTGGGCACCGTCTGACTGGGCCCCTGGTCAGAGTCCAAGCACATTAAGGTTGGGGAAGATCGGGCAGGTGGAGGTAGGCAGTGTTTCCGGCAGTAGGCAGACTGGAACTGTAGTCCGGAGGTCCAGCTGATCCGGGGGTCATGGGCTTGGAGCCAGGGCAGGCCTAAGATGACCGGTCTCTGACAGTCTCTGTTTTTTGGCTTGGAGGGGGATTACGTGTTTGCCTGCAAAGTCCAGGTCAATAAAGCAGCTACACGCCCCTGAGTCCACAATGGCCGTGGCAGAGACAACTCTTCCAGGTAGCTGAATGGAGATGGAAACAGCAAGAGGGGTGAGTCCAACAGGCAGGGATGTTCACTCCATGGAGGAGCCCAAGAGTCCCTTTCGGTGTTTGGTTGGGCACTCATTTACATAATGGCCAGCCTCCCCACAGTAGAGGCAAAGGTTGGCTTGGAGCCGGCGGGAGCACTCTTCCGGGGGCATTGGAAGCTGGGAAGCGAGCCGAAGCTGGACTGGCTTCTCCTGCCGGCGTTCCCGCAGGCGGCGGTCGATCTGGATAGACCACTGGATGAGATCCTCCAAGGCACTCGGGACCCTCAACCGGGCTAGTTTGTCCTTTAGACCTTGAGACAAACCTAGACGGAACTGATGTCGCAAGGCGGCCTCATTCCAGCTAGTATCGGCACTCCAGCGCCTAAAGCCCGTGATGTACTCCTCAACAGCTCTGCCGCCCTGCCGAAGTGCATGGAGAGCTGATTCGGCTGTAGTGGTTGGAGTGCAAATTAGAGCTGACATGCGTTGTAGAAGGCTCGATACTTGGTCCTATCTCTGTAGAACCTCTCGGGGATTGGCACCTGGGGTTCAGGAGCAGGTAGGAGGGCGGTTGAATCCAAGCTTGCTGTTGATGCAGAAGTAGGAGTGGAGACTAGGACTAGGAGTTCTGCGAGGCGCTGGCTGACCTCGTGTGGCACAGAGGCCCCTCTTGCAGGCTCAATCTAGGCTGTCTGATACTGTTACGTACCAGGTAGGGAGCTATTTGCGTGAACGCGCGCGGGCGCGCGCGAACGCGCAAATAGTGCTAATAAGTCCATTTAAAGCAGGATTTCTCCTAATACTGGCGACCGGAGTGGTCATTTCTGCGGACCACTGCTTCCCTTCACCCTGGACAACAGCTTGATTCTCTAGCTGGTAAAGTCCTTGCAATTTGGTAGGGCTCCAGGTCTGAAGCCCCAACCTCGCGCTGTTTGCCTCCAACCTGGATATGCATTGGACTGCCTAGCAATCAGGTAGTCCTAGATAGACCTCAGGCTTCTGGCCTAGCACCCGGGAGCTTTTCAACACACGTCCACCCAGACAGCTGTCTAGGGGGCACAGAAACCCTATCACCACGAGGAATCAGCCTCAGATGACGTCAGAGTGACGAAACGCGTCAGTGGCGGCCACACAACGTAAACTTCTCAAACACAGGAGGCAAGCTGATTCCTCATGCAGGAACATAGGGACAGGAAAGGAAAAGAGATCTTACCTTCCTCAAGCGGGTAGAGCCCGCAGGTCTCTATTACTGTTTGCAACCTGGATGTCATTATTCTACGGATCTTTGTTTTAATTAATTTTTTTCAAATAAATTTGGACAATAATTTTAAAACATACTACACTATCGTGGATTCCTTTGATTTCTCCCACACCCACACCCGAGCTCACCTGGAGCGGGACAGGAACACAAGGAAGGATCGTGACCATCCAGAGCAGAACAGAGCCCAAGCATCCTAGAGTGTTGGAGCCAGCCTAAGGAAAAAGCTACAACAGGATACCTGGAGCACGAAGACAGCAAAGACCCCATTTACCAAACCCTGTAGGGGTAAGAAGAATCTGGTAAGTGAGGGCACAGGCGGGGAGCACCAGTGAAGTCACAATTTATCCATTGCAGAAAGGAAACAGTTATGCACGGAATGTCACCATTTTACTGAAATTGTATTGAACTGATATGACCTGGAAATATTCTTAAGCTCACCAGTGTAACTGCGAATATCTTATGACGCTATTAATTGGAGATACTCATAGCAGGGTCTAATTGTGTTTTTACGGACTTTTACGGACATTCAGGAAAATTCATTGTTTATCAAATCTCTTGGCAACACTCCCAATTATATTCCAGAGGGAATACATAGACATCATCAGTAGGTCTGTTGTATTTCTGGAGTAGTTTGAGCGGTGTCTTAAAGGAACACCATTTTTTACGGACTTTTTACGGACACTTATGATTTTATTGAGTAATATTTACAAATTTATTATTGAAGCACCTTATGCACTTTCAAATAATTGATCACATATTGTTTTTAAGAAACTGCACATTTGTCTTTTGCAATCACTACACTTGGGTTTGATAATCACACATTTTTGACAGCGCCATCTCCTGACAAAACTCTTTTATAACAATCAGGAAATCCCCTATCAATTGGCCAGGCTAGTTACCATCTAGCAAAACTAAATTTGATAGCAGCCCTGTTTAGGACCAGGATGCTACACTTTTATTACACATAACTTAATTTCTGAACTTATTTGTTTTGGTTTCTTTGTATGTATGAATTGCACGGGTTGTTACTGACATGTGGTGAAAATGTCATGTCAATAGCACCTTTGGAAATAGATTTTCCTAGAAAAATGGTGACATGTTCAATACTTATTTTACCCGCTGTATATATACTGTTGAACAGAGTTGAACTCTGAAAGAATAACCGCTGTTTCTCGTTACATAAACATGTTTCCTATTCTCTTTAATGCTGAGCTAAAGGCAAGAGTACTCATCTATGCCCCAACAGACTGAAGCCCGCAAGGTCCCTCTCTGGGGCCAGCATCTTCTCCATGGCTTTTCCCCAATGCCAGCCTTCGCCCGTCTTGCTCAGAAGTCATCTTCGCAATGCCTGCCTGTTTGCAATTTGTAATTTTTTACCTTTGGTTCCGCTTCAACCTCTGCCATCTGGCTGACCCCACCCACACACTTCCTGTGTGCTCCAACACTGGCTGCATGGCATTTCTCACATTTCCTAATGGTGACAACAATTGGCAATACATGCATACTGTGCTTCAGCATGGCTGCTTGTAGTCTCCATTGAGAGAGCATGCCACAGGGTGACAAAGCAGGAGAACACTTGAAAGGCAAAGACAGAGTGTTGTCACTCTAAAACAAGAAGTGGCTACACCAGGACGTTCATGTTAGGGTAACTCTTCATCAGCAACAGACAGAAAACAAAAAGCTTTTTTAGTAGAGTGGCGGAAGGCTAAAACATGTATCATATTTTTTTTTCTGTCTTTTATTTATTTAATTTGTTACAGCTTTTCCCTCATTGCCTGTCTGGTAAAACAGCTGTCACTGGGGCAGGAAGTGAGGAGAAATCATGATAATGGAGCTGTAGATAGCAGTAAAACATGACAGAGGTTGTTCTAACCTTTCCCCACTCTATCCAACACAGAAAAAAAATATGCACACAAAGGATACTACTCTAGGCAGTCCTCTAGCTCACTCCCCGGCTGTGGGTGCAGAATTAGTGGGGTCCGTTCTTCTCCGGCTTACTGGTTTGATACTAGACTAAGCCCCTATTGGGGTGAAATGGGTCAGGGAGAAGATGAACAGGGTTTGGCCAAGAACTTTGTGCTTTGGCTTGCTCTTGTTGATTTCTGTCTATAATTGATTGTTGATTTCCCTCTATGTTGCATCCAAACTGTAATAACGTTTTTTGAAGTAAAGATAAAAAGATATGGCGAAAGATAAAAAATAAAGTTTTGGCTGAACTTGGGTTTATACTTTAACGTTACATACCTATTTCCTTTTAATCCTTTTTTCTATAATAGATTTCCCAACCAGTCTCCTTTCTGTCTGTAAAAATCTGCCACGTCAGGTCTTTAGCAAACCGCTTGAACCACAATTTTCCACTTTTGGATTCTATAAGTGTTATGGGGCTCTAAGGAGAACCGCAGGCTAAAAATAAATATGTTATTTCTTATACATTGACCAATATCACATTGCATAATATAAAGGGGGAAATACTGCCAATAATTTCTTCTGATACTAAAGCCAAACTCTGGCCAAAACCTTTAGCTTTTTTGAGTTTTAAAGGGTGAAAAGCTTTGTCAGATTTTTATTGTTCAACTCAACAATTAGGGCTGCGCTAAAATTATATTATAAAAAACCTTAAACGGTGGCAACAAAGACCACTAATCATATGGGAGACAAATAGATGAAAATAGTAGTTCTTGGAGTTGACCAGCCAAGGTTGACTAAGTTGGTACTATAAATTTCTGTCCCACATACACTCTCAACTTTATCCACAAAGAAAAGATCTACAATATAGGCAGATATCTTGAACAGTATATATCACCAAATGTGCTGGATAAGCATGCCGTGTGAACCACCACTGATTTATATGAGGCTTACCAGATGAAAAGTAAGAAAATGCCTATGGCTTAGCCCCAGCCAGGGGTATAGGGATGTTCCCTGCAAGTCCCCACACAGGAGTCTTCAAACTCTTGGGTCACTGTGCAGTCAATTGATGAAACGGCTAGGGGTGCCGACAGCTCGGGCTCCCTGAACAGGTAAATGTACAGTATTTGTAGCTGCTGACTCTTAATATTTTTTTTTCTTAGAGACTGGAACTCCGCTTTAAAGACCAACTCTTCGCTAATCTGTATTTTTTTAAACTATGACAGCGCCCAACTATCCTTTATCACTGAAAACAAACATCTTACTGTATGAAAGATCAGCGCTCAATAAATAGTCATTACCGCCCTTACTATGGTTATCTTTAGGCTCTGGCTTGTCCAGAGTACAACAGACAAAACAAGCATACAATGATAATACAATTACCTATCTAGTGAAGACCGGGGGCTCCAGCTCACCGCAGATGACTGTCCATACATATGATTGTCGTACATTTTCCAGAAGGCACTTCCATTGCTAAATGTTTCCACTAAGCAGTCAATCACAAGGGGATCTGGAAAACCTCATTGTGTAGGAAGCAGGAAAGCACAAAAGAGACTTTTGCAGATTAGCACAACTGGAGACTTAAAGATTTATAGAAGTGCCTTTGTTCACCAACTCCAAACTGCCTGTTTTCCTTTGTTTCATCTTAAATGACTTAAAACAGCGGTTTGTAATCAGTTAACCCCTGTGATACCAGTAGTGTAAAGCTGCACTTGGGCCTGAGACGATCGCTTCAGCAGGAGCGCTCCTGCAACCCACAGAGCAAGCAGTCCATGGACTTGGAAGGATAGCTATAGCGCAGGTTAATGGAGAGGGAAGGAGGCAGTGATGGAAGAGGACTTGCTTAACCACTTCAGCTTACCCCCCTTCATGACCTGGCCATTTTCATGCGATAAGGTAGTGGGGGCTTTTGCTCAAAATTTGGGGGTCGCAAACGTCGGCCCCTTTCACATTGAGCGGATCCACCAGCTCAGTAGGAGATCTCTCCGCTGGGTCGGTGGATGACACTGTGCAGGGATGGATCTGTCAGCTCCCCGCTGTCCTCTATGGGCAGATCGGATAAAAACGGATCCACCTGTCCGTTTTCATCCAATCCCATCTAATCCGATCCGCTAGACGGATGGTGAACGTATCACCCATATGTCTATTTTAGCGGATCTTGACAGATCGGATGGCAGACGGGTGTCGGCAGACACATCTCCGCTGACATCCGCCTGCCCATAGAGGTCTATGGGTGGCCCACTCAGGTCTGCCTGAAAAATGGACAGGTGGATCCGAGCGGTTCGATAGTGTGAAAGGGGCCTAACACTGCGCTAAAAAAAAAAAAGTTAACAATTTTGAAAAAAATATATATATTTTTTACTTTCTGCTATAAAACATATCCTATAAAAACTGTAAAAAAATCAATTTTTTTCATAAATTTAGGCCAATATGTATTCTGCTACAAATTTTTGGTAAAAAAATCCCAATAAGTGTATACTGATTGGTTTGCACAAAAGTCTACAAACAATGGGATATTTTTATTTAATTTTTTTTCTTTTTTTTTTTTTTTACTAGTAATCATGGCGATCAGTGACTTATAGCAGGACTGCGATATTGCGGCAGACAGTCAGGACACTAACTGACAGGGCTTCCATCTTCACCTGTTCTTCCCTCCGGGTTTGTGAGCTGCAGCCTTTTCAATGGGTGAGCCGTGATGACGTCATGTGCACGGGAGTCACGGCTATGGCACAGCTCTCATAATCAACGGCATGACGTCGTTGACAGCACAGTGTTTATGCGCCGGTGGCATCACCGGTGCTGCTAAAGTAAATATCTCCTAAACAGAGTACATTTAGGAGATATTTACTGTACCTACAGGTAAGTATTACGGCGACAAAAGTCCTTTACTACCGCTTTAAAGTGACGTTTGGTCAAGTGCTTGGCTTTCACGGAGCTCCACGACATGGCCAGTGGAGTACAGACCACCGTTAAAGTCAACCTTTAATGCAAAATTCCTGGCATCTCAATATTCATACATAGTATAATTACAAACAAACAAAAATAAAAATTAAAACTACATGTTATTATTACAAAGCAGTCCCTTAACCACTTCCCTATTTAGAATGACGGCCGGGAAGTGGTTGAGTTATCCTGACTGGGCGTCATATGACGTCCTCAGGATAATATGCCTGCGTGGGCCCGAGGGGGCACACATCGTGGCGATCGGTGGTGTGGGGGGTCAGTCTGAACCCCGCATTACCGATCTCTATAAAGTGCTTCCATCGGAAGTACTTTACCATGTGATCAGCCGTGACTAATCACGGCTGGTCACAGTGTTAACAGGAAAGTCGTTTATCAGCTTTTCCTGTACTCGGGTCTACAGACCTGAGCAGTGGAGAGCCGATCGGCTGCTCTCCTGACAGGGGGGGTCTGAGCTGATGGTTTATCAGTGCAGCCCCCCCTCGGATTGCCACTCTAGACCACCAGGGAGCCTGCCCAGGGACCACCAGGGATGTGCCACCCAAGACCACCAGGGAGCCAATCAGGACCACCAGGGAGACCACCTTAGACCACCAGGTAAGGGGTACAGTGCCCAATATGAATGGCACTCAGTGCCACCTTCAGATGCCACCCTAGACCACCAGGGAAATGTCCCCTATCAGTGCATCTGCCCACCAGTGCCTCCATCAGTGCGTACCAATATCACCTATCAGTGCCACCTATCAGTACCCATCAGTGCCACCTATCAGTGCCCAATGCCGCCTATGAGTGCCAATCAGTGCCGCCTATGAGTGCCCATCAGTGCCAATTATCAGTGTTTGTCAGTGCTGCATATCAGTGCCTCTTCTGCTGCATATCAGTGCCACCTATCAGTGCCCATCAGTGCTGCTTATCAGTGCCGCCAATCAGTGCCCATCATTGCTGCATATAAGTGCCTCATCATCAGTGCCAATCAGTACTGTCTCATCAGTGCCCATCAGTTTAGCCTCATCAGTGTGCATCAGTGATGGAGAAAATGTACTTACTTACAAAGTTTTGTGACAAACAGAGAATTTTTATTTTTTTTCCTAAATTTTGGGGTTTTTTTTATTTATAGCGCAAAAAAAATAAAAACCACATAGGTGATCAAATTCCATCAAAAGAAAGCTCTATTTGTGGGAACAAAATTATACAAAATGTGTTTGGGTTCAGTGTCGCACGACCGCGCAATTGTCATTCAAAGCGCAACAGCACCGAAAGCTGAAAATTGGTCTGGTAGGAAAGTGTTCTAAGTGCATAGTATTGAAGTGGTTAAGGATGAATTCCATGATAAGTAAATACTGTTTAAATACAATTTTTTGTGTGCTTTGCGTATTTCCTCAAGATCTGTGCAGTAGTCCAGTGTGAAACTTTCCTTCTGTGCAGGAGCTTCCTGTAATAAAGACCGCTCACTACTGCTCTCTCTCCTTGTGCAGGGTGACTGGTCTTGTCTCCGCCCCTCCTGTAGATTTTTGCAGGCAGTCTGTAGTAGGCACTACAGACTTAAGCCTCCTACACACGGGACGACGATCGTACTTACGATCATCTCAAATCGTATGTTGGATAATGTAAATTGCATACTGACTGCAGTACACGATCGTACGACCACAGAAAGAACGTTCAGGTGCATGTAATTAGCATCCGGCCATTCCTGACTTCTGAGCATGCGTGTTTTTCACAATATAACTTGTTGTACCAACTGCTCTGTACACACGATACAACGGTCGTATGACCGCTTATTAGTACGACCACGTTTGGAATGTCTGCTCATACAACTCCCCTTGTACGACCGTCATATGTCGGCTGTTCTAATCGCGCATACGAACGATCGATTTCGCATACAATGGTCGTTCATACGACCTGTTGTATACGATCGTCCTCCCATGTGTACGAGGCTTTAGTTCACTAAGGTTCTCTAACAAACCGCTGAGGGCTTTACAGAACAGCTGTATTTATACTGAGATTAAATTACACACAGGAGGACTCTATTTACTAATTGAAGGCAATTGGTTCCACTAGATTTTAGTTAGGGGTATCAGAGTATCACATATTTATTTGTAAAAAATTTTGAAAACCAGTTATCTCCTTCCAGCTCACAATTCTGTGCCACTTTGTGTTGGTCTATCACATAAAATCCCAATAAAATACATTTACGTTTTTGGTTGTAACACGTTTTGTATGACAAAATGTGGAAAATTTCAAGGGGTATGAATACTTTTTCAAGGCACTGTAGCAGTTCACGTGATGAGAGACTGTAGCAGGGGCTGATCTGTGTCAGATATTCGTGATCACAGCCAAGAACAGCACTGTATCATCTTCATAGGTGTGTGCAGCCAATTGCATTAGGGTGCGCACCTCAAAGCTCAAACACACGTGTGTATGCATGTGTATATATACTGACGGTGTCAGTAGGGCAGAAATTGGTGTCAGTAGGGCAGTGGATAGTGTCAGTAGTTTTTATTTGTATTATTTTTTTTACAAATTTTTTAGGAGCTCCGGCTTTAGTGAAATATCAGGGTTTTTTTTGGGGTGTTTTTAGGGTGATTAGGGTGTGCCCAGCAGGCACACCTGGTACATCCTGTGCGCACGCCTATGATCATCTCTGGGCATATTCTGATGTTGTTATATAATATACACAGGGAAGTTAATGGAAAAAAGGATATTGGAAACTTTTTGATAAGTGCTTAAAAGCAGTCACATTGACTGCGTTGGTTGTTTGATAAGATTCTTTCAAGAAAGACAAAATAATTATCTGTTACAAAGACTTGGTATCTACATCATTTTTCTTTGCTGACATGACAGCTCTGTCCATTGGCCAGCAGCCATAAAAAACAAAAAGAAACCTTTCCCTCGCTATAGTACAATCCACGCTCACACAGCATTCTCTGTGCTGAATTGTGAAAAGCGTACCTTTATACAAATGTTTATGCAAATGAGAAGTTCCCATTGAATTTGGTATTCGCAGAAGATGTCAAGATTGCATTTCACATAAACAGTCTATAAGGAATCCCGGGGCCCCCTCTGGGCCTGGAGAAAGAGGATTTTGTGAAAAGATTAAAGCCTAGTACACACACAGCCGAATGTTGTACAGAAACCGGCCGACAGTCAGCCCTTTTGTACTGGAGTCGGTCCGTTAGAAGCCAGCTTTTGTCGAAGGGTCAGGGCCGGTGCTACCACTAGGCAAATTAGGCAGCCGCCTAGGGCGTACTGCTGCCTAGGGGCACCCGGTGACTGGTTTCCCTCTGCATCTGCAGGCTGCAGCATGTAACTAACTCTGTCTCAGGCAGCTGCTCTGTCTGACCGGTAGTGTAATTAGAGGCGCAGTGCAGCACTGGAGCCAGCGCTAGAGGAAGCAGAGCCGACGCTTCCGGTATAGCGCTGCCTCCTGTCACTTAGGCAGGGCAAAGGGGGTGGGGTCAGGGGTGGAGCCAATGGGGGCGGCAAAATGAGGTTTCGCCTAGGGCAGGGGTAGGCAACCTGCGGCCCTCCAGCTGTTGCAAAACTACAAGTCCCATCATGCCTCTGGGAGTAATTGTACCCGTCAGCCTTGCAATGCCTCATGGGAAATGTAGTTCTACAACAACTGGAGGGCCGCAGGTTGCCTACCCCTGGCCTAGGGTGTCAAAAATCCTTGCACCAGCCCTGCGAAGGGTCATGACCAACCAAAGGTGTTCTGGCAAAGGGGGGGGGGGGGGGATCGCCCTGCCAGAACACAATAACACAGCAGGGGAGATCCTGTACTAACATCAGATAACTAGTACAGCAGTTCCTCTTGAGCTGTCAGGTTTTTTCGTTTTTTTTTTTTTCGTTCAGCCCTGCTGGGTTGAATGAAAAAAAATGGCTAGTGTGTACTAGGCTTAAGGGAGAGGAACGAGGAGAAAACCATTTATGCATACATTGTGTACCGTTTCCAGTTGTTTTACAGGCCCTTTCACATTGATCTGCTTTTCTTGCACTTTTTCCCTGCTTAAAAGTTCTAGAAAACGGCTAAATATTTCCCTTTAAATACAATGGAGTTGTTCACACCTGTTTTGATAAGGCCTGAGTGTTGCTTCTTTGGTGTCCTGTTTGAGAAGCACATCAAAAACACACCTTCCTTTGAAATCAATGGAAAACCCATTCTAAAATGCCTCAAAAATGCACTGCTTTTTGCGTTTTTTGAGTCGCATGTCTGTTTCACAGGTGCATGCTGGGAATAAGGCAACCAGAAAACGCACCAAAAACGCAATATGAGTTTTTGAAAAAACATGTCATGTTTTTAAAGCAGAACTTCATCCAAAAACAGAAGTTCCCCTTGTTTGCCTCTTCCTCCCCCTTTCTGTTTAAAGCGGAACTTCACCCAAAAGGGGAGGTTCCGCTTTTCCTCCTCCTCGATTGATCAGCTTGGGTACAACCAACCTGTGGGATTTTACATGGGATTATCACTAGCGGCTGGTATAGCCACTAGCAGTAATCTC
This sequence comes from Glandirana rugosa, assembly GCA_018402905.1. Classification (NCBI taxonomy): domain Eukaryota; kingdom Metazoa; phylum Chordata; class Amphibia; order Anura; family Ranidae; genus Glandirana; species Glandirana rugosa. The sequence continues at coordinate 334,290 of BLSH010531876.1, forward strand.
TGTGTTCTCCCCTCCCCACCGCCGGGAGAACACAAAAGGATTCAAGTGATTTTCTTACCTGCAACCCATGCAGGAAACAAAATCGCTTCATCTATAGCTGGCTGAACGTCCCTATCTGCATGCATACATACTGTACATACTAGGGCCAAATTACATGGGAACCAATTAACTTACCACCATGTCATTCCCAGATAGCAAGGATAACTTGCCACAAATTTGTGGCAGTGTTGAATTGTAAGTCTGTTAGCTTGCTGCAGGTTTTCAAAAGTAAGTTGTACACTTGCAGAGCACTTGAAGCACTAGCTGACACTTTTCCAATTTGTAGTATACCTATGTATTTGGCGTGGCAAGTCTCTAGCAAGAGCAAAGTTGCAGTGATGAGTCTACAGCATGAGCTCTGCAAGTCTACAGCCTGAAAATTCAGCCACAGTGCCCCCAGTGGTGGGAGGACTAATGCACAACATAACTGAACCAGAACTTGCAGCAGACTTGCAGAATGTTTGCAAAGAAAGTTGATCTGGAGTGGTGCAATGTGGATTTGCTGCAATTGTTCAACAAACTTTTGAAGCCTGGCAAGTCTAGCAATAGCTTAGCAAGTCATTTTCCCATGTGCAACTCAATTGCTTGCTGTCTGGGTTGGAGTGTGGGAGGAAACCCACGCAAGCACAAGGTGAACATGCAAACTCCATGCGGATAGCCTTTCTTGGCTGGGATTCAAACCAATACTGAAAGGCAGAAGTGCTAAGCACTATGCCATCATGTTGCTCCTATAAAAATATACAAATATACTTTATTAATATAGCAAGTGCTCAACTCCGGACCAGAGGCACAAATCTCAATAATAATAGTCAGGCAGCTCAGCCTTAAATAATGAATGTTTATTGTTCAACCAATGTTCTTCAAGCAAGATAAACGATTTTAAACCCATCACATGTAAAGAGTCCATTTGTATATTTAGCAGAATTACTAAAAGGATTACAGAGACCCTTGCTGATAGCAGAATCTACATTGCACAGAAATATTCCAGCTGTATGCAGATGTAGAAATTTGTCACCATTCTGTTACCCCACAAAGATAATTCTCCGTGTTTACAGCCATCATTCGTAATCTTCTCAGCATCCAAACATTCATCTATTTTTGCTCAATTTTAACAGACACAATTCCATGTTTACAAGTTATATGCATGATCAGTGGGGGATCTTACTGTTCTAGTTAGGCATCGCTCGGTGGCAGAAGCCAGTCACAGCAGGCTGTTGTTTGAAATTTAGCTCAATATCCTATTGTGTTACCTTTCTGAATGCGCTGTTGCTATGTTTCATGCAAACGTATAATTCACATACAAAATTCACAGTCTATTAAATGGAGTTTCCTAGAACACTGGAAATTCTGTTCTAGTTTCAATTTGAGACGCTTGTGATGGCTACATTCATTTTCTTTTTTAGGCTTTATTTTCTTTATTTTCATCTGGTGATCTGGCCAGTAAGTCTGTTGTTTTTCAACAGAACAAGCTGTTCTGCAGTTAAGGGTGTTGAGTATAGGTGTACGCAGCCTATTGCATTAAGGTGTGCACCACAAAGCACAAACAAACATGAGTGTGTGTGTGCGTGTGTATATGTCAGAAGGGCAGAGGTTGGTGTCAATAGTTTATTTTTAGTTTATTTATTTTTTTACAATTTATTTTTTTATTATTTCTTACAATATTATATCCTATTATTTCTTTTACAATTTTATTTAGGAGCCCTGCTGGGGGGGGGGGGGGCTTTGGTGAAATATCAGGGGTCTAAACAGACCCATGATGTGTCACTTTTGAGACAGAGAAATGGACTGAGGACAGAGATTCCCCCGTCCATTTCTCTGACATCTCGCAGTCTCTCACTATAGATCGTTTCACTGAGCTCCCAGTCTCTCACTAGACTCTTCAGATCCCAGCCATCGCTGGATCCCTTGAGCTCCTCCACAACTAACCCGCTGTAGCTTCCAAGTGTCACCCTCATTGTCCCGCTGGGTCCCTGACTTGGCTCTTCAGCTAAACCTGCTGAATACTCTGCAAGTGTCACCCACATTGTCCCGCTGGGTCCCTGACTTGGATCTTCAGTTAAACCAGCTGAATACTCTGCAAGTGTCACGCACACTGTCCAGCTGGGTCCCTAGCTTGACTCAGCTGAAGCTTTCCCAACTTCTTCACCATCCTCAGTTAGTGAAAAAGGCTGCTCTGGTGCTTCTTCAGACTTCATTGAACCTGGTCTCTGATATCAGGAGAGATGGTCCCTTGTTGGCGACTGCATCCCCTTTACCTCTGGTTCTGGTTCTTGCTTGCCTCTGGCGACAGGAGTGGTTGTCTCTGATGGCAAATGCTTCCCTTCACCATGGCAACTACCGGGTTCAGAACCCCTGCAACTTGGTTGGACCAAGCCTGAAGCCCCAACCCCTGCGCTGCTTGCTTCCAACCTGGATAGGCCTTGGACTGCCTAGCAACCAGGTACTCCTGGATAGGCCCCAGGCTTCTGGCCTAGCTGCCGGGAGCTTCTCAACACCATCGTCCAGGTGGCACAGAACCCCGATCACCTGACTCCCGAATATATAGGCTCTCCCAGGAAACCAAGGGACCCAAGAAAACCCCTGCCAATTGGCTGAGATTACGTATCCACTCAGAGTCTGTATTCACTATGCCCTGGTCATTCTAGTGCCACAGACGACAGCGCCACCTAGTGACAGCAGAGAGAGGTGCATCAAAACCGGATTCAGGGAAAAGTCAAAGGGGGATACCCTAACAATCAGCCAGGCTGGTTACCACCCAGCAAGCTAAATTTGTTAGCAACCCTGCCTAACACCAGGGTGCTACACACATTTTTCCCTATCCCCCAGACTGACAATGCTGCTGTCCAAAGGTGCCCCCTGTGCTCCTTTATCCTGAGTAGAGGCACTCTAATACACGAGGTGTGTTATTGGCCAGATCACAAGGTGAAAAAGAGGGAAAGAAGCTAAAAAAAGATGAAAGCATCCACCACTTCCGTGGGTTGGTAAGCCGCAAAATATTATATTTTTGGTTTTGGGTTTACAGTGGTAGTAAAGTAATTTTTTTTAAACTTGTACCGACAGGTAAGTCTATAATAAGGCTTACCTGTATATACAGTGAATATCTCCTAAACTCGCAGTGTTTAGGAGATATTCATACTGGATGCAGCCGGTGCCATTAGCAATGTATCCCTGCATACCAGCACATTTTTGTGTTTTGTCTCTTTTTGGTCCTGCCAGTAATCCTGTAGTGACAACATTGCCTCTGCTACACTGAAACCCTGAGCAGGGTTGTCAGCGCTCCCTGTTGGGGACTTCAGAACCGGATGGCTGGTTATTTACCAGTGGAACTCCGGAAACACACCATGACACCACACACCAGATAGGGTCAAAGCATGTTTGTTTATTCAGGGGATTTACAGGGGTTATATACAGTTTGAACAATAGAAGGATGGATTTCAACATAAGGGGCTTGATTACTAGAAAAAATGATGGCTTTACAGAGAAAAGGAGTTAACCTCACAAGTCAGAATATTCTCACAAGAAACTAGTCACACTATACTGCTAGCCCAAACCCTTCTAGTAATCAGGTTGTTCTCATGAGAAACGATCTCTACAGCCTAAACATTTCTAGTAACACAGGTCACAGGCATGAGAACATAAGCCACACTTAGGGCACTTTCACACCAGGGCGGGTGGGTGGTAGCGGTAAAGCACCGCTAGTTTTAGCGGCCCTTTTCCTCTGTTATAATGGCGCTATAAGGGGTTAAAAAGGGGTTAAAAGTGCCAGCATGCCGTGCTTCCGAGGTGGTGTACAGCCGCTTCGGAAGCACTGGCCATTGATTTCAATGGCAGGGGCGGTGGAGGAACGGTGTATATCGCCGCTCACCGCACCGCCCCAAAGATATTGCTTGCAGGACTTTTTGTAACGTCCTGCAAGCGCACCGCCCCAGTGTGAAAACACTCAGGCTTTCACACTGGGGTGGATGGGGGTGTGTTTTTCAGGCGCTTTATATGCTCTATTTTTAGTGCAAAAGCGCCTGAAAAACACCCCAGTGTGAAAGTGGCCTTAGTTATATGAAAAACAAAGAAAAATATACAGCATAAGAACACCATTAACCCTTCACTCCCTACTGTAATTGTAGAACACCCTCCTCCATCTGTCCTTTAAAGTGGTTGTCTAGGCTGCCAAAAAAAACACCTGCACAACAAAGGCATAATGAGCTAGCATGCATAATAATAATAATAATAATAGCTCATTATGAAATACTTATCTTAGATCGACGCTGTTGCAGCGGTCCCCGAGCAACGCTGTGACTGCTGTCATGTTGTCTCTGTCTTCTTCCGGGATCGCGGGCTCTGGCCGCGCTGTGGTTAGCGGGAGCCGCGCTGACGTCACTCCTGCGCATGTGTGTGGGAGTGGCTGGTTACTTCACATTAATTGAAGAAACGGCACCCTGGGGCAGATTCTTCAGTGCGCATGTGTCGATGACGTCGGCAGAAAAGGTACAGGGAATATCTCCTAAACGGTGCAAGTTTAGGAGATATTCCCGGGATCTACAGGTAAGCCTTAGTTCCTTTTACATAAATAAAAGCTGATCATTGTAAGCACTACTGTCAGTGTTAAATGGTTTGTCTCAACCCCTAACTGCTGTATCTGCAGGACAGCTTGTTCTGCTGAAAAACAACAGGATCAGCAGGTGAAAATAAAAGAAAGAAAGGCAAAAAAAGGAAATGAATGCAGCCATCACATCTAAGAATTGGCAAGCTGCAATATATTAGATGTTTGCTTTTGGGTTTAATAAGCCTTTAGCCACTTGACGACCATGCTATAGCTGAATGATGGCTACAGCACGAATGGCTAGTTCTGGGAGGCAGTCATATGATGGCCTCCTGTGATCACGCCCGCCGTGCGCCGGCTGCGGGGCGCTGGCAGCATGCTCTGTGATCTCTAGTGTGCAGAGGATACTGCTGATCATAGATTGTGGTAAAGAGCCAATCAACGGCTCTTTACCACGTGATGAGCTGTATCCAATAGAAGCTGGTTATCAGGCCCCTACCTCAAGATAGGCCCATGCCAGTGAGTCATTAATGCTGTTTAGCTCTGTGTGTGTACACCATTGTTATGTAAATCGCGGGCGACCTACAGGCCAACAGGTAATCTGCTTTTAAACTGTGTGAAAAAGTGATTTCTACACTGAAATATCTTAAAAAGTCTGAGAAGAGTGCAGAGCACATCTGAGCACAACTGAGCATGCTCAGACCTGAAACTGCTCTAAATTTTGCTTCCATGGAGTAATCACAGGGCGTTATAGTAAATACCAAAATGAGAGCTGTGAGAGTTTTTTAGGAGTAAAAGTTGGAGCAACGTAGCCCAATGCAATTGTCAGCCATTCATTCTAATACAATTGTAACTTCCCCAAAGAAGTCCTTTTCATGTTGAGATGAAATGTATCTTTCTCCCAAAGAAATTATCCTTGCAACAATGTTGCAATTTTGATAATCTCTTTTGTTTTTAAGAATGGTAGAATGTGTAATCTTTTCATGTTTGGTAAAAAAAAATTTTCTCTGTCACTTTTACTTGTCTATCTCACTATCTATCTCACAAAAATATTTCCCCAAACTCACACAGGTGTCTTTACAAACCAAAAACAATACCATTGCTTATAGAAATGTAAAATTAGTCCCATTTGTTTTATTCTTTATTCTTTCCAAATGATCTTAAAGAGGAAGTAAACCCTGATGGGTTTTACTTCCTCTTTGTTACTCTTTGTTACCCTGCAATTTAAAAGCATAATAGGCTAGTATGCATCGCATACTAGTCTATTATGTGTCACCTACCTGCATTGGAAGCCCGCGATGTCCCCACTTAAGGCCGCGTCCATTTTCGCCCCTCTTACTTTCTGGGGCCACGATCTCCGGCCCTGTGACAGGCCGGAGCCAGGTGACGTCACTCCCGCGCATGTGCACGGGAGCCGCCAATCGCGGCACGATCTCAGTCAAGAAACGGCACAGAGGCCATTTCTTCACTGTGCATGTGAGATGACGTCGGCACATGCAAGTACACTGTATATCTCCTAAACCGTGCAGGCTTACCTGTAGGTTAAAGTGGTTGTCCAGAGTTGGCAACCACTTTAATTTGAGCCCAAAAAATGTGATATGTGTACCAACATCAGAAATAAAAATGTAATTCCCAAAAATCTGTATTTATATGTAGGAGGACTCCACATGCAGCAGCCCTGTGGCTCACAAGGTAGAAATTCTGCTTACCATTGCTCAGGTCCTGGTTCGAATCCCAAACATGTCACTTCATGTAGAGATGTTGCTTGTTCTCTCTATGTTGTTAAACATAACTCCTGACTCAGGTGTCCATTTATGAAGCAGTGGAAAAAATCCACTGCTTCATTCTCTCCTCTGTGTGCCAGTTTTTGAACCCGTGTAGATCGCTTCACCTCTTGTGAAGTCAAGCGATATACACAAAATGGTTCAAATAGTGGAGAACTCCCCCTGATACTGGAATCTCGTGAGACCTAACGAGATTACAGTACCAGAAATTCACGGAAACACTGAGATGTCAGTTTATTAAGCAGTGATAAATTATCACTGCTCAGTAACGGACATTCTTGGAGGAGAACCCCCACATCGTTAATAAAATGATTAGTCCCCCCACACAATATATGTATATATAAACACACACACATTATATATACACATATTTACCCATACACTATATGTACATATATCTAATATATACACATCATATATATGTACACATATACAGGGCAGGGGGACATGGCTACTGTGTTGGGGGGGGGGGGGCTGAACGAGACAGGAGGAAATCTATAATCTTCCTCCTTTCTCTGAGCTGGTGAATAGGGGAGGGTGAATTCTGACCCAGATCGCCAGTGAAGTGCGGGGATCACAGCTTCATAAACTGCCCATTTCTGTGTCAGCCAGTTACAGCTTCTCCATGTGTGGAGATAATCAGCAGAGAACATGTTATCCCCTGATTATCTCTGCTTCATAAACCAAAAATGAACTGTGATCAGCGGTGATCCTTAGGATAAATAAACGGACACCTCAGGGCCTTACCTAAATTATGTCTAAATGTAGTATTTATGTGTAGGAGGATTCCACAGCCATGCAAATCTTGGCAGATACACTAGCTTGGCAAAAGTATTGCGATGCCTGCCTTTACACACACATGAAAAAATTACAAAAATGTTGTTTATGTACAGCGTTGCATGACCGTGCAATTGTCATTCAAAGTGTGACAGTGCTGAAAGCTGAAAATTGGCCTGGGCAGGAAGGGGGTAAAAGTGCCCAGTGGGCAAGTGGTTTAGTAATAGAACAAATTTGTGTCACTTCAGTGTGTCGGGGTGTGTAAATCACAAGGATACCTAAACAGAATCAAAAATATTTTGTCAGTAAAGCCATTCACATACATGAAATATAGCTCAGTCTTTAGCTGTTTGGCCGGAGTTCAGCTTTAAGATGCTGAGCTTGTAATAAATGACGGCGTTTGGATTTGCCTGTGAAAGGAAACTGTGAGCGGCTCCTGTACAAATCTTTTTCGCCCATGAATGAGAACCCGTCTCATGTTTTCTGGAAATGCGTCCTCTGCAGCGCGCCAAAACCTGAGAGACAATTACTGCTGTCACCGTCCGGCCACAGACACAAACTCCTCCAATTTATTATAGAACTGGCTGGAAAATTGCATCACGGGTCAGGATAAAAATAAAGCGCTCTAGAATTACGTCTCCTCCGGCAGACCGCTGTCTGAGCGACGTTCAGGAAAACTCATTTCACTTTTTTGGCCTTTTTTCTTTAACCCCCGATTGCATGGCTGGACAGGGTACAATTAAAAGGTACTTCCACTTTTAAAGCGGACTTGGCATCAGATTTATTTTTTTAACATTTATGTTAACCACTTGACAACTGGGCACTTAAACCCCCTTAACAACCAGACCAATTTTCAGCTTTCAGCGCTCTCACACTTTGAATGACAATTACTCAGTCATGCAACATTGTACCCATATGAAATTTGCGTCCTTTTTTTCACACAAATAGAGCTTTCTTTTGGTGGTATTTAATCATCGCTGGGTTTTTTATTTTTTGCGCTATAATTAAAAAAAGACCGAAAATTTTGTAAAAAAATGAATTTTTCTTCGTTTCTGTTATAAAATTTTGCAAATTAGTAATTTTTCTTCATAAATTTTGGCCAAAATTTATACTGCTACCTATCTTTGGTGAAAAAAAAAAACTAATTAGTGGATATTATTTGGTCTTTGTGAAAGTTATAGAGTCTACAAGTTATGGTGCCAATCACTGAAAATTGATCACACTTGATTTACTGACGGCC
>BLSH010531876.1:345647-364009 GCA_018402905.1 Glandirana rugosa
GGTCAGTGCCCCCAGCATTTCTGGCTGTGGCCATCTTGAGTAAGGGCAGATGATTCATGTAACATTTACTTCCTGGAATCCATCCGCCTTTAGCTCAGGCATGCAGGCAGGGCTGGTGTGCTTAGCTGAGAAAACCCCTCCTTCCCTCCTGAAGACTCCTGGCATGTATGACATCCTTTGCCTAGGTCTGGAAACCAGCAAGTAACTTAAAAAAATGTTAAAAATTTATATATAAACACACCTTCCTATCTATTTACTAATGCTAGCAGCATGAGAATTAAAAATAGTCAATTTTGAGTGAGAGAATGAAGTTCTACTTTAAGTTCATAGTGCCAAGTAATCTGTCAGTACAATATTTCCAGGTATTTATTACCTCTTATAAAGATCAAAATACTTCCCGTGAAAATGCCTTAATCTGATCTCCAGAAGGGTGGCACCATCTTTGTTCAAGTATCAACTAGGGTTACAATCTATTTTGTGGGTCAGCAACCTGTAGATTGCAGCCAGGTGACTGGTAGATCGCAGTTTGGTCTTGCTAACCCGCCACCCCAGACCATCAAACAGAGTGCAATGCAGAGGGACTACTTGTAAAGTGAGAGCTGTAATTGGGAGCAAGAGCCACATAAGCCGATGCCTCCTCTGTAGTGCCAACTCCTGTGCCATGCAGGGTGATGCCAACTGCACTCCACCTTGTATCCCGGCTAGCGGTCTCCAGAGTGGTGCCACCCCTTTTAGCTGCAGTGGCCAGGGGTGCACAGATGCTGCAGCAGGAGATATACCCCATGTCATGGTTGGTGGGTGTAGCACCTGCCAAGCATGACCCATTCAAGTGAATAAGACCACTCTGCAAATACCCTGCAACCTTGTGCAGCACAGCAAACAAGGGGTTAAAGCAGGCTGTGTTGTGTTGCTTTCTCACCACCTGCTTTAACCCCTTGGGCCCAGCAGAAGCATGAAGTTGTGGGTCGATTGCAGAGTGGCCCCATTTACTTGAATGGGGTGCAATTGGAAGGGGGTAGCACCCACCAAAAGCAACAGGGGGTTTAATTCCTGCTGCGGCATGTGTACACCTTTGGCTGCTTAAAGGGGGTAAGGACTGGGGGCGATAAACTCAACTGCAGGGTTTTACCACCCCCAACTTTACGTGTGAACGTGCTCTAGGGGTGCCGCTGCTGAATGCAACCAAGGGCTTATTCACACGTGCAGCAGGCACTGCTGCCCTTCTGAAAAGCGATCTAAGTGTGCTTGACAGGTGGTGAGCAGGTGATATGTTGCCTCCTTCCTTACCACTTTATTTAAACCCATAATTGCAATGCACACAATTGCGACATGGTAGTATGGCAATTGGAAGTTTAAAGCAGGTGTGAGGAGGTGACACTGTACCCGATGATCTTTGAATTCTCCCATGTTGTTCAGGGAGATCTCCACCTCTTTAAGGTTGCTTACCCCTGGTCTATTTTTTGGATTGGGATGCCAGCTCGGAGATAACACCATCATGTAATTCCTGGTGCCTGTGCAGTTCTTGCCTGTGTCCATTCACACTAGTGGTTGATCTGTTAGCTGTGGGCAGTAGAGCACACTTGATCTATGCATTTACCATCCCCCAACTGCTACCCCTTTAGCTGCAGAGGCAGTGGCCCAGGGGGGTACACATGCCAATGCATTGTGTCACATTGTGGCAAGAATTATACCCCCTATCGCCTTCGATGGCCGTGGAGCCTGCCAAGTACAGCCCATTCAAGTGAATGGGGGCTGCTCTAAAAGCACCCCGCGATCGCGGCATACTAATGTAGTGTTCAAGGGGTTAAAGCAGGCAGTGTGGAGGCAATAGAGCATCTCGCTGTCTTTCAAATGCTTTCTGAAGAGCAATCCAAATGCAGATCACTCTTCAGAGACCAAAGCTCTTGTGAACAAGCCCTTTAAATGTCTGAAACAGATCATCTCTCTGCTGCTGCCTCTCAACTTGTGACTTGTTACAAAGTTACAATGTATAGTCTGAGGAAATGCCATCTCCTGCCTTCAGCAGACTGATGACATCATCTCAGCCTAGGCAAAATCACTGGATTGAAAACCAAGCATGGATTTATAACAATAAAGACCCACTTGGACCATGTGTAGGCTGCTCCCTGATATTTGCTCTAATATGATGGAAGGTATGTTGCAACACTTCGGAAGCACTTTTCAGGTGCTTCGGAAGCGCTGCTCATACATTCCAATGGGCAGGGGCGGGTTGGGAGCGGTATATACACCGCTCCCAAACCGCCCCAAAGACGCTGCTTGTAGGACTTTTTTTCCTGTCCCGCAAGCGCTCCGCCCCAGCGTGAAAGCACTCGGGATTTCACACTGGGGTGGCATGGGAGGCAGTCTTTAGGTGCTTTACAGACGCTATTTTTAGCGCTAAAACGCCTGAAAACTGCCTCGGTGTTAACCACTTCCCAACCGCGCGCTGCCCATTTATGGCAACATCGTGGCTCTATTCCGCGAATCGTCGTAAATACAGTAGGCAGGCGATGTCCACCACCGAGCCGCGATGAGCTGCCAGAGTGAAAGAACGGGGAACCGCCGCTGTAAACACGGCGGTTCCCCGCTCTGTCAGTGGGGACATGAGAGATCTACTGATCCCTGTCACTGGGATCAGATCTCTTATGCCCAAGGTAGTCCAGCCCCCTCACAGTTAGAACATGCCTAGGGAACACAGTTAACCCATAGATCTCCCCCTGCAGGTTAACCCCTTCACTGCCAATGACATTTATACAGTAATCAGTGGATATTTACATTTCTGATCGCTGTATAAATGTCATTGGTCCCAAAAAAGTGTCAAAAATGTCCGCCCCAATATGAAAGTCCCGATAAAAATCGCAGATGGCCGCCATTATTAAAAAAAAAAAAACCGCCAGAAATTAAGTCTCATGGTTTGTAAACGCGGCAACCTTTGTGCAAACCAATCAATAAACGCTGATTGCGATTTTTTTTTTTACCAAAAATATGAGGAAGAATATAAATCGGCCAAAACCGACGAATTTGTTTTTTTATATTTATTTATATATTTTTTGGATTTGTATTATAGCTAAAAGTAAGAAATATTTTTTTTGCAAAATTGTCGCTCTTTTTTTGTTTATAGCGGTGATCAGAAATGACGCAGAGGGGATCAAATACCACCAAAAGAAAGCTCTATTTGTGGGAAAAAAAGGACGCAAATTTTGTTTGGGCATAACGTAGCACAACTGCGCAATTGTCAGCTAAAGCGACGCAGTACCGAATCGCAAAAAGTGCTCTGGTCCTACAGCGGGAAATCCTTCCGGGGCTGAAGTGGTTAAAGAACCTCAACACCCGACTTGGCCACAGGCCTGGCCGGTCTGTGGGCAATATGCATGGTTTTTGCAGAGTCTTTACTTTGTGTGCAATAAAACCCCTTTATTTCCATCAGGACCGGCAACACTTTCCATCTGTGTAAACATCCTCGCCATCATGGAGTACAGCCCCCTTGGGGTTCAGCTCCTACGTCACACTCTGTTCTTTCTCCATCTTCTGTCATCATGTCTTACAATTAATACAGTTTATAGCACCATAGCGACACAGTTTTTTGGATTTCAGTTAGCCAGGGCAAGAAGAGACACCAGAATTGTGGCTTTAAAAAGGGTTAATTCACCTTTACAAAGAAACTGCCTATGCAGGTAAAGGGTGTTAGTATATAAAAACAAAATGTGCACCTCTGACTAATGTTGAATAATGCCCTTGCTATGGGTGTAGGCCATTTATATACCTCCCAAAGGCTAACTGGAATACTCCCAGGTCGTTGCTAGGACTTTGCTAAGTGAGGCCTGGTTGCATACCTCCCAAATGTCCCTGATTTAGAGAGACAGTTCCTGGTTTGGGGCAATGTCCCTCATTCCTCCTCATTTGTCCCTCATTTTGGTCTGATCTATATCAGTGGTTCTCAACCCTGTCCTCAAGTACCCCCAACAGGCCTTGTTTTGGGAATTTCTCTTAGATAAAATAGCTGTCCAAAATACCAAGCCATTGACTGATTTAAAGCATCTGTGCATGATAAAGGAAAACCTGCAAACATGGCCTGTTGGGGGTACTTGAGGACAGGGTTGAGAACCACTGATCTATATAGTTGTATATAAAATGCACTATTTATCTTTCCAAAAGTGTTTCCCGGTGCTAAACCTTTCATCCAATTACTAAACTGCTGCATTAGCAAACTTCAAAAGCCAATATAAAGGAAAAGTAGTGGTAAAAATAAAGAACTTGTCGGTTCATCTAATATTTTTTGTGTATACTTCTCCTTTAAGGGGGCGTGGCAGGGTGTGTGTCCTATGCCTACGTACGTTTAAGCAGAGGAAAAAGGCATGCGCGCCTCTAAGTGTAAACCGTTTAGGAAACAGGAGGTATAGGTAATGGTTAGAGGTACTCACAGGCGTGGAGGAGAAAATCACATGGCAGTGTCAGCCACTGCAGGCTATGTCTGGATGACTGGCGGTGCTGCGTTGCTGGTGACTTCAGCTGTGGAGTGGGAGATGAAAAGAACAGGCATGCGCCCTTCTAAGTGTAAACTGTATGAAAGGATTTATTGATAAACAGATAAAAAGGTACTCACAAACATGGAGATAAAAAAGCATGGCAGTGTGAGCCACTGTGAGCTATGTGCAAGTCCTGGAGCGTAGTGGTGTCCGCAGATGCTCGGCTTTGCCCAGGAGAGGGGAGGTCGTCACGGGCTGACTGGCTCCGGCTGGTGGTGAGGTGGGCACCGGTGGTTTCCGGGGCTTCCTGTGGTCCAGGCGGAGTGGTGCAGCTAGACTTCCGGTGTGTCTGGAGGTCCCTGGGCTGAAAAAGACCCCCCTCGACTTATACCCGAGTCAGTGTCTGTGGGTGATCAGTAGATTCACATTAAACAGAGCCGTGCTGCTTCTAAGAGCCGTTCTGTGCTTGTAACTGTGACTAATCACATTGGAATGTAGAGAATGCTGAGAGAGGTGTCAGATTTTCAGCTTGATGTCGGGAGGTGGGCTGGACAAGCTGATGTTAGCTGTTCAGTCCCGCCCACCTCCTGATCTCCATGAAGAGCTGCAGCTCTCTCTCTGCATTCTCAGCATTCTCTACATTCCAATGTGATTAGTCACACTTACAAAGCCCACAACGGCTCTTAGAAGCAGCACAGCTCTGTTTAATGTGAAACTAAACTACCTTACTCATCCCTTATGTGTTCTGACTACAGTGTCTGTGTCCTGGCATTAAAATCCCTGTGTCCTGGCATTAAAATCCCTGTGTTCTGGCTAAAATCCCTGTGTTCTGGCACCCTGTCCCTGTGTTTTGGCTCCCTGTCTGTGTTCTGGCTCCCTGTCCCTGTGTTCTGGCTCCCTGTCCCTGTGTTCTGGCTCCCTGTCGCTGTGTTTTGGCTCCCTGTCCCTGTGTTTTGGCTCCCTGTCCCTGTGTTCTGGCTCCCTGTCCCTGTGTTTTGGCTCCCTGTCCCTGTGTTCTGGCTTCCTGTCCCTGTGTTTTGGCTCCCTGTCCCTGTGTTTTGGCTCCCTGTCCCTGTGTTCTGGCTCCCTGTCCCTGTGTTTTGGCTCCCTGTTTCTGTGTTCTGGCTCCCTGTCCCTGTGTTTTGGCTCCCTGTCCCTGTGTTTTGGCTCCCTGTTTCTGTGTTCTGGCTCCCTGTCCCTGTGTTTTTGGCTCCCTGTCCCTGTGTTCTGGCTCCCTGTCCCTGTGTTCTGGCTGCTGCATTAAACACCCTAGGCTTATACGCGGGTCAATAAGTTTTCCCATATTTTTTGGGCAAAAGTAGGGGGGTCGGCTTATACACGGGTCGACTTATACCCGAGTATATACAGTATATAAAGTGCACAAAAGAGTCCTTTTGAGGTAAAACAGCTACGATGCTTCAAAAAAAAATCCTTCACCACTGGTCATCACATGCGTATGCACACATTGGGGGCTCACCAGAACTCAAAGAAATATCAGCCCGTCTTTCAGCAAAGGGGTCTCATCCCAAATCCGTTCCTTAAGGACCAACACCACAGGTACTCGTTGCTCTCCAATTCAGATAATCATGGGAGACAAGCAAAAAAGACCCTCATAGTGTATCTCTTTAAATCAAAATGTTTATTCCCAACACCAAATGCGCTTACATTAAAATCATAGTCAAATCGCCAATTCCATATGTACAAGTTTCCTACTGCCTGGCCTTCAAACGCTCCTCTCCTCCAACTCCTGAGTGTCCCAGCCGTCGGTGCACTGATTCGCCTCGGGTCGCCGTGTGGCCACGCCACTGACGCGTTTCGTCATTTCCGACTTGATCACAGGGCTGCGATCAAGTCGGAAGTGACGAAACGCGTCATGGGCGTGTCCACACGGCGACCCGAGGCGAATCAGTGCACCGACCGGGCGGTAGGAAACTTGTACATATGGAATTGGCGATTTGACTATGATTTTAATGTAAGCGCATTTGGGTTTGGGAATAAACATTTTGATTTAAAGAGATATACTATGAGGGTCTTTTTTGCTTGTCTCCCATGATTATCTGAATTGGAGAGCAACGAGTACCTGTGGTGTTGGTCCTTAAGGAACGGATTTGGGATGAGACCCCTTTGCTGAAAGACGGGCTGATATTTCTTTGAGTTCTGGTGAGCCCCCAATGTGTGCACACGCATGTGGTGACCAGTGGTGAAGGATTTTGTTTTGAAGCATCGTAGCTGTTTAACCTCAAAAGGACTCTTTTGTGCACTTTATATATATAAATTTTGCACTATTGAAATTTTGCACCAGCACTTTTTTGCACAAATTATTCTGCACAAGAATTATTCACATGAGTTTATTAATTTAACTTCAGCGCTGCTTTTACTATCACGGATGTAGTAGATTGTTTACCTAGTTTTTTGGTAGCGGTGAACTACTTGAAGCCTTTTCTTGCACTTTTTGTTTACAAGTTTAAATCTGTATGTTTTGCTTGAAAATTACTTATAACCTCACAACATTATATATATATATATATTTTTAGCAGAGACCCTAGAGAATACAATGGGGATCATTGCAATTTTTTATGTCACGCGGCATTTGCGCAGTGGTTTTCCAAACACAATTTTTTTGGGAAAAAATACACTTTAATGAATTTAAAAAAAAACAATATATACCCCCATTTTTTTGTAAAACCTGAAAGATGATGTTAAATAGATACCTAACATGTCACGCTTTAAAATTTTGCACGCTCATGGAATGGTGACGGTACTTTAAAATCTCCATAGGGAATGCTTTAAAAATGTTAACAGTAACCTGTTTAGAGTTACAGAGGAGGTCTAGTGCTACAATTATTGGTCTCACTCTAATGTTCGCGGCGATACCTCACATGTATGGTGCAAACACCGTTTACATATGCATGTGCGACTTACGTATATGTTCGCTTCTATGCGGGAGCACAGAGGGATGGGGCGCCTCTCGGACCGATTTCATGAGAGAGCTTCAGCCATTACCCCGGTAAACCACTTGCAAACTGCAATGTGTATATATATATATATATATATATATATATATATATATATATATATATATATACGTATCAGCCTATTGCATTAGGGTGTGCACCTCAAATATATTAAAACATGGATGGTCCTAGTAGAGCAGTGGATGGGTGTCATTAAAGCAGTGGACTTGTCAGTAGGGCAGAGGTTGGTGTCAGTAGTTTTTTTATTTTTATTATTTTATTTTTTTATTATTTTTTACAATTCTCAATTCTTTTTAGGAGCCCTTTAGGGGCTTTGGTGAAATTTCAGCAGGGGGAATCTGCACCACACAGGGTGAATAGGGTGTGCCCAGACACACTCCGCACACCCCCTGCGCACGCCTATGATATATATTGATGATTAAGATATCTTCTCTGTGGAAGTCTTCCCAAGACAAGAGAGTTTATCAACAGGTTTTGGAGAGTGTAGAGAAATATTAGAACCGTCATCAAGTTTTTAATGCTGTATGTTTCCTTCCTGGAGAGATTCACCCTGATTGTCCCAGTGACCATTGCCAGAAAGATGGTGAAGGAAAACCCAAAATGTTCGAGTTGTCACCAAGAACAAAAGGTGTGGAGAAATTTTTCAATGAGAACACCTGTTCTGGTGACAACTGTCTATGATTTCCCCAAGGGTTCTTCTTAGCTGCATGCTGGCATAGGACAGGCCTTTCTACTCAGGATGTGGCTGCTTTCTAAAAAAAAATGAACTGTAAGGCTCTATTCACACTTGTGCGACTTCAAAATCATGTGATTTCAATTGCAACTTTACAGTGCGATTTGGTGCAACTTTCATGCGATTTTGATGCAACTTTGGACGAGTGCGACTTTGTTGCGACTTTGGCTTTGACCATATGACTGTGTGTGCTCTACAAAGTCACACACAAGTCACATGTATATCATGCAGGTGCGACTTTTGTGGGTTAAATTATAAATTGACTTTGCGCTAGTTGATATTAGACAGACAGGGGAGATCTCAAATTATACAGATCGAAAAGCTCCAAAACATCTCTCCTGGATAGCCGATGCTCTCATCATCAGGAATCCGCTTAGCTCAGTGACCCCGTCAGTAAGATATAGCCACAGTATCCCCACTGCTGGAGTGTATGCCTGGTATTTTACTCCACGTTCACACGTAATGACTTCACACTCAAGCTCTGGCTGATCCCAGAAGATGCCAATTTTGGGGAAACGCGTCGCGCAGAGCTAGAGCGTGACGTCATTACACAGTTGGTCCCACGGCCGTGCTGTGTTACATCTCATTTGTATTGTTGGATGCATGTACGCACATTTTAAACTTTTAATAAACGAAGATTCTCTTAGCTGTATTACGCTATGTGGCTTCTCCTTTTTTATATTTAATGTGCATGGCTCCTGATTGTGTGGATGTGGAGTAAGATACAAAGCATACAACTCCAGCAGTGGGGACACTGTGGCTATATCTTACTGACGGGGTCACTGAGCTAACCGGATGCCTAATGGTCAGAGTGTCGGCTATCCAGGAGAGATGTTTTAGCGCGTTTCGATCTCTATAATTTGAGATCTCCCCTGTCTGGTAAGAGGCCAACTATACTTTTGAAGAGCACCCTATTTACACTGGAGCACTTTATATACTTTTGGAGCACTGAGCGCTTTGGAAACACTTGGATATATCAAGATTTAATATGAACTTACTAATGGGGCCTTAGATAATACACAGCTTTTGTTTTGATACACATGGAAGGAATTTAACTACACTGGACATTTTTCAAAATGTACCCATGCAGAGAACCCCCCAGTACTGTGATGATTGATGAAGCTGAACTTCTGGATTTTTTGGCATAGTTATATTGATCCAGCATAGACCAAAGTAAGTATGTATATGCCATATCTGTGACACCATTGTAGAAGCAGAGAGTCACTCGAGTACTTGCTGCTACTATAGTGATCATCACAGTATTCCATGCCCTGTGCCGAGTGGCTGCCCTGCTGCATAGTAACCACAGGGTGCCGCTCTCTCAGCTCAGGTGCCTTGCATTTTTCTCAATAAATACAAGGTATTCTCTGATTAAAGGAGGTGGAGAGGTAGGGCGGTGAAGTCACGATTTTCACCTCATCCAATAGGAAAGTGCCTTGTATTCATGGAGAAAAATACAAGCCATTCTCTGAATGGCACCCATGTCGAGCGAGTGACCACCTGTGGTTACTATGCAGCAGGGCAGCTGCTCAGCATGGGACCTGGAAGACAGCAGCAATCACTGTAGTTAAAGTTGCCACCTTTTCTTCAAGCCAAACCCAAACATTTTAGCAGCCTGGGACACCTTTGGGTGCCCCAGGAAAAGCTGTAATGTGGTGCACATAGCATACTGTAGTGAACAGTGGGTGTGGCCAAATTGATGACATCATCACGCTGCCCCCAACCAGCCGCCTGCAGCTTCCAGATGGCAACAGATGTGTGACAATCTTGGTTACTTGGGGAGTCACAGCCCGGTTTGAATAATGGGTCTCAGGATTCAAAACCTAGACTGTCCAGGTGAATCCCGGACAGGTGGAAACCCCTAACTGTAGTGGAGGCAAGTACTACAGTGATTCTCTGCTTCCACATCGGTCCCACAGGTAGGGCATATGCATACCAACACTGGTCCAAACTAGACCAATCTAGCTATGCAAATAAACCCATACCTGGAATTTAGCTTCAAATGTTTGTTAAGTCTAGGGGGGTGATGAAGAGGCAGTATAACTTACCTTAACCCCCTCTCCGACCAACTCTGATGCTCTCTCCGGCCTGGGGGCAGCCCTTGGCGTCATCACATGCAGTGTACAGCTATTAAACCCTGCACCCTACATGGAGTGAAACTGTGGCTTGGAGTGCCTAAAGCTGGATAGACACTATACAATTTTCTTTAGATTTTTTTCCTTTAGATTTACCAAAACCATATAATAAGATGTCAAACCTAAACACTTTCAATTTGTATGCAGTCAGGCAGGCCTTTGCACTACATTGTTGAAGTTAAATCTAAAGGAAATCAAACAACAAAAGTTGTATAATGTATGGCCAGTTTTGGAGTTTACAGGAGCGGGGAAAAAGGTATTTCTACATTTTTTGGCACCCCTACACTTAACAAGCAAATAAAGGAAATATATTGTCACAGCATACACTTTCATATTATAACATTAGCATTGTAATAACCAAACAATCGTTATATTTGACAATCCAGCATAGACTTACTTGAAAAATCTCTTTTCATGTTGTGAGTTCTGCCTGTCTGCCAGCCGTCTCTTTTCACAACTTCCTGCATTCCCTGCATGCTTTGCAGCTTCTCCTCTGATATTTACTTTCTATTTCTAAGGACTACATATCCCATGGTACCTTTCTGCCTGCAAGCATTGATTCCTATACTGACTCCGCCTCCTGAAACGCCTCCTCTCAGCACCTCTGTAGTTCAGAAGGCAGGCTCTGTGAAATGTGTGACACAGCAGTGCCTACTCAGTGTTGCCAACCTCCCGCAGCGTTTTTTACTGGCAAATCATGGAAAATCTTACTGGCAGAGCACATTTTTTACTGGCAACCTGAAAAATAACTGAACTCCTATTAAAAACTAAGACAATTTATATGTAAACACAACATGGAAACACCGACAATACCCATATCAAGTAGTTTGCCCAGTTTACACTTAAAAAGTCAGCACAGCATGACAAATTATCAGACCCTGATATTTATAGACAGTCCAAAAAATCACAGATTTTTACAAACTGTCAGTAAATTTACTGGCGGTTGGCAACACCGCTACTCACAGGGCATAGTGATTACATGTCACAATTTAAAGATGTAAATGTGTGGGGATCTTCACAAAGTAAGTTTAGAAAGATCAAGCTCATTCAAAGTAATAGGAGTAGGCTAGAAATAATTGAAATACAATGTGCAAATGAATCACAGATATGATTTAACCCTTGAAGAGCAGGGGGGCCCTACTGAAGGGCAAATTGTTCCTAATTCCTGGAATTCAGCTTTAAACCACAATTTCACTTGGGCAGCTAAGCATAGAGCAAGCATAATGTGTACCAAATACTTTCTGTTTACTGCTATTGCTTTCAGCCTCATCTAAATCTCCAAGTTCCAATCTTATTTTATGGCCGTCATCTGACTTCCTGTTAGAGGGTGGCTATGTTTGTTCTCCATGTTCCACTGAAGGAACATAGCCACCCTCTCATACTCACATCTGAGATGGACTATGGGGTAAGGCGTGGGTCAGCAACCTGTAGATTGTGATCTACCAGTAGAGCCCAGAAATGTGACTGGTAGATTGCGGTCTGGGCTTGCTGACCCGCCGTTCCAGAGCATTAGAGTGCAATGCAGAGGGACTACTTGCAAAGTTGGAGCTGTAGTAGGAAGCAAGAGCCGCATAAGCCGGTGCCTCCTCTATAGTGCTGGCTCCTGTCCCTTGTGCAGTGATACCAACTGCACTCCATCTCTTATCCGGGCTGGAGGGCTCCAGAGTAGGGTTGCCACTTTTTTTTCAAGCCAAACTCGAACACTTTAGCGGTGCAGAGTAAGGTTTTTTTTTTTGTATACACTATAGCAGGGGTCTTCAAACTTTCTAAACAAAGGGCCAATTAACTGTCCTTCAGACTTTAGTAGGGCTGGACATTCATGTCAGTGGGAGCAATAGTCACCCATCGCTGGTGTCAATGGGGGGGAATAATGTCCAATTGTTAGTGTCAGTGTGAGGAACAGTGCCCCACGGGCTGGATAAAGGCCAGCAAAGGGCCGTGTATGGCCCCCAGGCAGCAGTTTGGAGACCACTGCTCTATAGGATTGTAACAGACCTGGGGCATCTTTGGGCACTCCAATGAAAATAGTAATGTGGTGCACATAGTGCCCCCTCACCCTCCTGTCAAGCCCTGTTTCAAGCCACATTCCTGCCTGAATAATGTGTTCAGGTTTCAGATGGGCTGAAACCTGGACACATGATTCAAAACCTGAGCTGTCTGGGTGAATCCCGGAAAGGTGGGAACCCTACTCCAGAGCAGTGAGTCTCAATTCAGCTGTGACAGTCTGATGGTTGGGTCAGATTTTGGAGTAAACAACATGAAGCCATGGATCCATCCTGCTTTGTATCAATGGTGCAGGCTGGTGGTGGTGAAATTGTGTGGGGGATATTTTCTTGGCACACTTTGGGCCCCTTAGTACCAGTTTAGCATCCTTTAAATGCCACGGCCTACCTGAGTATTGTTGCTGACCATGTCCATCCCTTTGTGACTACAGTGTGCCCATCTTCTGAAGCAGGGGCAGCCCGTCCATTGAGGGCACATGGGCGCCGCCCCCTCTATCCATGCCACCACTCTCCCTATTCATGCGTCCTGCCCCTTTCAGGATGCTGGGCACATGAATTCCTATGGTGGGAGTGTGTTTTTGAAGCACTGATTAAAGCCAGAGGCTCTAATAGGCTTCAAAATAGGGTGGGCCCGGGTCGCAGAGCATTCGGAGCCCACCCAGGTGTGTTGCAATAGTGAATGAATATTCACTATTGTAACACTGATCCTCCTCCCGGCCAGTCTGAAGCGGGTCTGATACCTGCAGAGGCGTAGCGTGGGGGGTGCAAGGGGGGCCGGCCGCACCGGGCGCAACATCTGGGGGGGGCGCGCTCGCAGCTCTCTTCCCCTGCCTGGCTCACTCACTCTCTCTGCAGTGCTGGCTGTGCGAATCCGATCCGAGCCGCCGGGTCGCCGCCCACTGTGGAGGGGGGGGTGCCAGGCGTGCGGTGCGGTGGGTGCGAAGAAAGAGCGAGGGACTATCTGGGGGAGGGACAGTGCAGCGGCCGCACAGCGCAGCGCTGAGCGCGGGAGAGAACCACACCAGACCAGCCCAGGCAGCAGCAAGAAGAAGCTGGCAGCGGCGGCAGGTGACACAGGCCAGAGAGGAGAGAGGGAGCCAGTGGTGACAGACGCTGCAGGAGGAGGAAAACCTAGGAGGACCTGGAGGAGAAAACCTAGCCTGCTGACTGCTGTGATCGGGTCCGTCCGGGACAGCCGGTGAAAAAAAAGGTAGGAGTCACGAGTGACAGGAGTCAGGAATGACTGGACTGGAGTACTACTGGGCTCAGTGGGCTGGCTGTGTAGTGCTAGCAGAGCATCTCTAAAACTGAAGTTTCTTTGGGATGTTACAGTTCCCGGTCTGCAGGTGCAGGTCAAGACTGGCATGTTGAGCTGACCAGATGGATTGAAGTTTGGTTGGTTCAACAGTGAGGAGACAGATTTCGATCCATATGTAGCTGCTCCAGCTCAACATAAGTTGATGTAAGCCAGTGAGTCTAGCAACCTTTAACCGATTGCCGACCGCTGATCGGCAATTGACAGCGACAAGGTGGCGCTCCTGCGCAAATCGCCGTCATATGACGGCGGCTGCGAGATTGCGGCCAGTGAGCGCGCGCGTGCCGCCGGAGGCGCGCCCGCGTGCTCGCTGTGTCCGGGGAGGGCCAGGGAGCGGGTGCGATGGATTCGATCTCCGCCGGCTACCCGCGATGCCCCCCCCGGAGTGAAAGAACGGAGGTCCGTGTAAGTAAACACGGACCTCCGTTCTGTGAGAGGGGGAAGGGCTGTGATCACTTCCCTTCCCCTGCTAGGGCAGCCCACACACAGTTAGAACGCCCAGGGAACACTGTTAACCCTTAGAGCGCCCCCTGCAGGTTAACCCCTTCACTGCCAATGGCATTTACACAGTAATCAGTGCATTTTTATAGCACTGATCGCTGTATAAATGCCAATGGTCCGACATGTCCGCTGAAATATCGCAGTACCGCTAAAAATCGCAGATCGCCGCCATTACTAGTAAAAAAAATAAAAACCCCAGAAATTAATTCTCATCATCCACTTTTGCGCAAACCAATCAAACGCCGATTGCGATTTTTTTTTCATCACAAATATGAGGAAGAATATAAATCGGCCAAAACCGATGAAAAAAAATGTTTTATATATATATATATTTTTTTTTTGGATTTGTATTTTAGCAAAAAGTAAGAAATTTGGGTTTTTTTGCAAAATTATCGACGGGTTAGGGGGCGCAAATTACTTGCCTTGCCCCGGGTGCTGACAACCCACACTACGCCACTGGATACCTGTCACCTGATTGGCTGAAAGGACAGGCGATCCTATTGGAGGAGGAGGGGAGAAGACGCATGGTGGAAGCGAGGAGGAGGAGAAGACACAGGAATGCCTGCCGCTGCCTGATGTCCGCCGATGTCCCAATCCCTGCCGTTACCTGATTTCCGCAGATGCCCACCTCCTAGATGGCGTAAGTGCCGGAGCACCAACTGGCAAACAGCGAGTGGGGGGTGGATAGTGTTTGTTTGTCGCCCCCCAAACAAAAAGCCACCAGCCGCCACTGTTCTGATGGCTACTTCCAGCAGGATAATGCACCATGTCATAAAGCTCAAATCATCTCATCACTGGACAATGAGGTCACTGCACTCCAATGGCCTCCACAGTCACCACATCTCACCCAATAGAGCACCTTTGGGATGCGGTAAAACGGGAGATTTGCATTTTGGATGTGCAGCTGACAAATCAACAGCAACTGCGTGATGCTATCATGTCACTATGGACCAAAATGGAATGTTTCCAACACCTTGTTGAATCTATGCCATGAAGAATTAAGGCAGTTCTGAATGCAAAAGGGGGTCCAACCTGGTACTAGCAAGGTGTACCTAATAAAGTGCCTGGTGAGTGGGTATGTGTGTATATATACAGTATCTCACAAAAGTGAGTACACCCCTCACATTTTTGTAAATATTTTAATATTTCTTTTCATGTGACAACACTGAAGAACTTACACTTTGCTACAATGTAAAGTAGTGAGTGTACAGCTTGTATAACAGTGTAAATTTGCCGTCCCCTCAAAATAACTCAACACACAGAAATTAATGTTTAAACTGCTGGCAACAAAAGTGAGTACACCCCTAAGTGAAAATGTCCATATTGGGCCCAAAGTGTTAATATTTTGTGTGGCCACCGATATTTTCCAGTATTGCCTTAACCCTCTTGGGCATGGAGTTCACCAGAGCTTCACAGGTTGCCACTGGAGTCCTCTTCCACTCCTCCATGACAACATCACGGAGCTGGTGGATGTTAGAGACCTTGCGCTCCTCCACCTCCAGATGTTCAATAGGGTTTAGGTCTGGAGAGATGCTTAGCCAGTCCATCACCTTCAGTCCAGTCCTCAGCTTCTTTAGCAAGGCAGTGGTCGTCTTGAAGGTATGTTTTGGGTCGTTATCTTGTAGGAATACTGCCCTGCGGCCCAGTCTCTGAAGGGAGGGGATCATGCTCTGCTTCAGTATTGTAGCACTGTAGCATTGTAGCAAAGTGTAATTTCTTCAGTGTTGTCACATGAAAAGATAGAATAAAGTATTTACAAAAATGTGAGGGGTGTACTCACTTTTGTGAGATACTGTGTATGTGTGTATATATATATATATATATATATATATATATATATATATATATATATATATATATATGTGTACACACACACACACACCTTATAAATACTTTTTTTAAAATTTTTTATAAGTGATCACACAATCTCAGTTCACAGCCGCATAACGGGCTTGGAGAGGTGGAGGTGGAGAAGCAGCAGCACACTGATCTTCTCTGGTAATGGCTGTGCAGGGAGTGTGTCAGCACAAGTCTGACTGTTGGAGGGCAGGTAGGCTGTTCTCTCAGCACAGCTAGAAAACTGACCATGCTGAGAAGGATGAGCTTCTATGCCTAGCGTGGTCAGTTACCAAATAGTTCACATAAAGGAAGCAATACAATACAAAGGAAGCAATGCAAAGTGAATAGATGACTTTATAACACAAGTACATGGTACAGCAGACACAGATCAGGAATATAAAATGTTGGGGTGATATATTCTTTAAGGACAGGGCCAGCTGGCCAGGTGAAGCAGCGGGCGGTCTGATTTGCCCATGTATGGCCAGCTGAAGTCATTTTTCTTGAAGCTCATCAATGTCTAAAAGCAGGACTTTTTGTTTTTGATTATTTTACTTTCTAAGCCTTTCTTGGAAATAAAATCAAATTCCTCTCAGACCTCATCCAGAGAAGGAATCCACATGTTTACCCATAACAGGAAAATAAACTCTTCAGTTCCAGAACATTTGCAGTGTCACTGAAGCAAGGAGATTACTGAGATGATAATATTTAGATAGGGCCAGGTCACTTGAAAGTCAAGGAAAATGATGAGTCAGAGTGTAAAATTAAACCTCCTAATCAGGCATAAATCTTACCGCATTATGCATCACATACCACACTGATATGTATGGCGGACAATTACTGTTCACTTCCAAACGGTGTACAGCATTGACCGTACC
Organism: Glandirana rugosa; assembly: GCA_018402905.1. Classification (NCBI taxonomy): domain Eukaryota; kingdom Metazoa; phylum Chordata; class Amphibia; order Anura; family Ranidae; genus Glandirana; species Glandirana rugosa. Next base: position 362,490 of record BLSH010531876.1, read on the forward strand.
AGTCCATGGGTATATATATATGTATATAGGAACGCCAGCTGAATGCACACATGAGAAAGATAGCATCAGACTGAACAGGAAGTGAGGAGGAATCCCCTCTCTTTTAAGCCGGCCAGCTCAACAGCGACCAGAAAGATTTTGATCAGTGTGTGGCTGTCCCCGCTCAACAGAAGTTAATGCTTTGATCAACTTCTGTTTAAGGAACAAGGTGGGAAAATAACAAAACCAGCTTTTCCTGCAATATTCAACTTCAATCCAGAGATCCCCTAATAACATTCTGGATGTCTTCATTCTAATGGCCAGCATCATTCAACCCACTTCCTCTGAGCCCAGGTCATCCTGGCACACCCCTGAAATGCGAATGGACAATGAAACAAGAAGCAGCACAGCGATGAGTTCATCTCTCTGTCATTCTGCTCTCTCCTCCTATCGGCATGCTTCTTGGCTTGGTTATTCGTACTGCTTCCTTCTCTGACATCCTAGCTCTACTGTACAGAGATTGCAGAAGGCTGATACCAGGTCATAGAACAGATCCAGAATAATTGAAAGGAGTGTCTGTAAACCTCTAAAGCAATTTAAACGCTGCACCTTTAAATTTCATTTAAACTCAAGTACAGTCTCCACATCTAAGGACAAGATGGCTATAATATAATTATATAACTTTTGCTTTAACCAGTTCCCCACCACACTATAGCCCAAAAACGGCTGCAGTGCCCATCAGTGCTGCCTATCAGTGCCACCTATCACTGCCCATTGGTGCTGCCTTATCAGTGCCACCTATCAATGCCAACTATCAGTCAGTGCCACCTATTAGTGCCCATCGGTTCCGCCTTATCAATGTCCATCGGTGCCTCCTATCAGTGCCCATCAGTGCCACCTATCAATGGCACCTATCAGCGCCCATCAGTGCTGCCAATCATTGCCGCCAATCAGTGCTCATCAGTGCCGCATATCAGTGCAGCTTCATCACTGTCCATCAGTGCAGCCTCATCAGTGGTGCAGACTATCAGTGCAGCCTATCAGTGCCCTTCAGTGGAGCCTCATTAGCGCCCATCAGTGAAGGAGAAAACTTACTTATTTGCAAAATTTTATAAAAGAAACTAAGAAAAATGTTTTTTTTTTACTTTTTGTTTTTTTTTTTTACATTTTCAGTCTTTTTTCTTTTAGCAAGAAATAAAAAATACAGTGGTAATTAAATACCACAAAAAAAGCTCTATCTGTCTCAAAAAAATAATAAAAATTTCATATGGGTACAGTGTTGCATGATCGTGCAATTCTCATTCAAAGTGTGAGAGCCCTGAAAGCTGAAAATTGGCCTGGGCAGGAAGGGGGTGAAAGTGCTCAGTATTGAGGTGGATAAAGTAATAGCCACCTTAACCACTTGCCGACGGCTGATCGGCAAATGACGGCGACAGAGTGGCTCTGTAACGCGAAACGCCGTCATATGACGGCGGCTGCGTGACAGAGCCTAGTGAGCGCGCGTGCGCCGCCGGAGGCGCGCGCTCACTGTGTTCGGGGGG
>BLSH010531876.1:364019-377354 GCA_018402905.1 Glandirana rugosa
TAACCGCTTGCCGACCGCTGGTTGGCAATTGACGGCGACAGAGTGGCTCTGTAACGCAAATCGCCGTCATACGACGGCGGGCGCGATACAGAGCCACTGTGAGCGCGCGCGTGCGCCGCCGGAGGCGCGCGCTCACTGTGTTCGGGGGGGGGGGCAGGGAGCGGGTGCGGCGGCTTCGATTGCCGCTGGATACTCGCGATGCCCCCCCCCGGAGTGAAGGAACGGAGGTCCGTGTAAGTAAACACGGACCTCCGTTCAGTGAAGGGGGAAGGGCTGTGATCACAGCCTTCCTGTACATGAAGGCTGTGACCACTTCCCTTCTCCTGTTAGGGCAGTCCCCACACAGTTAGAACACGCCCAGGGAACATAGTTAACCCTTAGAGCGCCCCCTGCAGGTTAACCCCTTCACTGCCAATGACATTTACACAGTAATCAGTGCATTTTTATAGCACTGATCGCTGTATAAATGCCAATGGTCCCAAAAAAGTGTCAAAACGTTCCGACATGTCCGCCCCAATATCGCAGTACCGCTAAAAATCGCAGATCGCCGTCATTACTAGTAAAAAATAAAAAAAAAATAAAAACCCCAAAAATGAATTCTCATCATTCGTAAATGCGACCACTTTTGCGCAAACCAATCAATAAACGCCGATTGCGATTTTTTTTATCGCAAATATGAGGAAGAATATAAATTGGCCAAAAACGGTGAAAAAAATTGTTTTTTTATATTTTTTTTTTTGATTTGTATTTTAGCAAAAAGTAAGAAACTTGGGTTTTTTTGCAAAATTGTCGCTCTTCTTTTGTTTATAGCGGCGATCATAAATGACGCAGAGGGGATCAAATACCACCAAAAGAAAGCTCTATTTGTGGGGAAAAAAAGGACGCAAATTTCGTTTGGGTACAACGTCGCACGACCGCGCAATTTTCAGTTAAAGCGACGCAGCGCCGAATCGCAAAAAGGGCTCCGGTCCTAAAGCTGGAAATCCTTCCGGGGCTGAAGTGGTTAAAGTGTATTATTTGTTATTTGTTTTGGATGCAATAGGGAAAGACTAAAACCTCGTCAAGACTATTGCTGCCAGATTCCCTGTTGGGGAGATTCCCCCTCTCTTGTTCTGGTGACATTGTCGGTGAGACAGGAAGTGATGGGAAACCAAAAACATAGTTGTCAGTAGAACAGTATATATTCCCATGATGACACTTGTTACAGTGACAACAACAGTGGCGGCCCGTCCATCAGGGCCCACAGGCACCGCCCTTTCTCTCCTGTCACCCCTCTAGGTCATGGATAGAGTCATGCATAGCATGACTCTATCCATGGCCGCCTGTGAACACCCCCCCCCCATTCATGCGGCCGGCCCCTTTGTGGCGGGGGGTGTCCATGAAGCATCTCATTAGAGCCGTAGGCTCTAATTGGCTTCATTAAAGTGTGGCTTGTGGCGCAAAGCGTGCCACCACAAGCCCTTAGAGAAGCAAATGCACATTTGCCTCTCTAACTGGGAACCACTATCAGGTAGCCCCGGTATGTTACCAGTTTCCTGATTGGAGGAGAAGACAGGTGATCCTATTGGAGGCCTATCTCGGAGGAGAAGGAGGATGCCGCCGGAGCATGGAGAGCATGCTCTCCGTTTGCGGCCTCTGCACACTACCAGCATGCTTTCCGCTCGCGGGCTCTGCACACTACCAGCCTGCTACTATATGGGGTAAGTGCGGGACTTTGTCCCAACTTCTGGGGGGGGGGGGGTGTCTGCAATGTACCCCACCTGTGATATTGGCTGCAATGTACCCCACCTGTGATTTTGGCTGCAATGTACCCCACCTGCGATACTGGCTGCAATTTACCCTTACCAGTGATATTGGCTGCAATATACCCCACCTGTGATATTGGCTGCAATTTACCCCCACCTGTGATATTGACTACAATTTACCCCTACCTGTGATATTGGCTACAATTTACCCCTACCTGTGATACTGGCTGCAACTTACCCCCACCTGTGATATTGGCTACAATTTACCCCTACCTGTGATATTGGCTACAATTTACCCCTGAACAAAAAAGAATGGATAGCACAGAGAGCTATCCAAAAGTCACCATAGAGGTAGCCACTGGGATGTAAAAATGTAAAAAGGAAAACCAAGCAAGAAAAAATGAATAATTGTAAATTTTATTTGGAAAAACTGCTTACAACTGAATATACACACAGTGTAAAGCATGGATAAAAACCAGTCTAGGACCACCACCATTGACAACGTTGTCAAACTCAGAAACTATAAAGACAAAATTGAATTAAATATAAAACATAGAGGTTTCCTCAGAGCCATACACGTGAGGGCCTTCCAAAATGGAATTGCCCTCTAACCTGAATGGGAGAGAGGATAGCCAGCAAACCAGCCCACACACCCCCAGCACATAGAGAGGGATCCCAGCATACAATGAACTCAGACCATGGAAAAAAGAAGAGTGAGCCTCACAGGGCATAAGTGTAACAAAAGAAATAAATCCATGGACATGCATGTGCCATAGCGCAGAACCACAATGACATTAACTAGAAGGTCCCCAGTCAGAAGGTATTGACCAAATGAACACAGAATAAGGGGATCAAATCCGATGATAGCAACAGCCGTGTATGGCTAGCTACAGACTGACCGCCCTAAGCCACAGTATCCAGGCCCATGCCTGTTGTCTGCCTGATGATTGCAAATTCCCCCGACCCCCGACGGAAGTCCAGAACAACAAGGGGGAGGGGGGTCGGCTACAGGCAGGTAGGGATGGCACAGACCAGGTGGAGTAAGGTGTGGGAAGGTACCCACAGACTCAGTGTGTCAGACCTGCACGGACTGTCAGTAAATGAACGGAAGACACATACGGACCCCCAGACCCGGATGATGACGGGGTATCACCTGGGGGGAACTCTGGTGGTAGTTGGGATTGACGCCAGGCAGTGGATCGGGGGCCAACTGAAAGCAAGGCACTGGGACAAATCAGCATGAAGGTGCTAATGACTCACCCATCCGGACGGTGGTCAGCTGTACCACACAGCCGGTCCCAGACGTGAGGCCGCTCACCGATCCTCTGGAGTTCTTCACACAGAAAGGCAGAGAGGCAGTGTTGACGCGCATACCGGCTGGTCAGTCCATCGTTGCTGGCGGGGACTTGTGGTTCTCAACGGGGGTCAGCGGGGATCAGATCCTCATGGGGATGTGGGTACTAGCGAGCTGGCGTGTAGGCACAACTGTCTACGCGTTTCGCTGGTACCCCAGCTTCGTCAGGACGAAACTACAATTTACCCCTACCTGTGATATTGGCTACAATTTACCCCTACCTGTGATACTGGCTGCAACTTACCCCCACCTGTGATATTGGCTGCAATTTACTCCCACCTGTGATACTGGCTGCAATTTACCCCCACCTGTGATATTGACTGCAATTTACCCCCACCTGTGTTATTGGCTGCAATTTACCCCTACCTGTGTTATTGGCTGCAATTTACCCCACCTGTGATACTGACTGCAATATACCCCTACCTGTGATGCTGGGGCTGTATACTGTGTCCTGTGATACTGACTGCAATATACCTCTACCTGTGATGCTGGGGCTGTATACTGTGTCCTGTGATACTGACTGCAATATACCTCTACCTGTGATGCTGGGGCTGTATACTGTGTCCTGTGATACTGGCTGCTATATACCCCACCTGTGATGCTGAGCTGTATACTGTGTCCTGTGATGCTGAGCTGTATACTGTGTCCTGTGATGCTGAGCTGTATACTGTGTCCTGTGATGCTGAGCTGTGTACTCTTGACACAATATGTGGACTACAGGGGATGGAGTGGGTGGATTCTATAAGGGGTGGGGCTTATGAGAAGTAGGATGGGCCAAAAAGGAAGGGGGGGCCTGTTGCCCCCCCCCATCCTAAAACTTCACCAGCCGCCACTGGACAACAGCCTAAGACTGAAATTCACCAAACGTTCAAGAGATTTGGTTTCACTTCCTGTGGGAGTCTCAAAGACTTTAACTAAAGGAAAATCTCCCCAGTGGGACAAACCCAGCAAAAAAAAAAAATAGACATGGGTTTTAATTCTTCCCTATGCCATTTAAAACTAAAAAGGAAATTTTTGGCTACAAATACACTTTTATTTTGCCTTAAATATTGACTCAAATGCATTTTGCCAACATGGCAAAATTTCACCAAAATCTCCAGATTTTTACCAGGATGTGGGGGAAAGAAAACTCTCAATCCTCAATCTATTGCATGAGAAGCAGACAGAATTTACAGCTGACAGAGTTTCTAAATTTTCAACGCTCTATCCAAAACTAACAAATAAAGTTTTGGCTGGAGTTTGGCTAATCCCCAAACTTTGTGCTGAGTAAACACTACAAGGGGAGATGTAACCTAAACATAGAGTGACATATTGGTCTGCACATTGAACGGACGGAGGAGATGCATGCAGATGGATTTATGCGCTGATGATGTACATTGAGGACATGAAGTCATCAGGCTGAGTCAGGGAAGGTGAAGTGTAAAATAACACATGTCCAGGGTGAGTGATGGAGGGGACACAAAGACAGCCACTGTGCCAGTAACAGAAGGTGACTCACCATCACAAACAGCTGACACAGACCATCAGACGTGGCGCAATCATCGGACAGAACACTGACGTGTATTTGAGTGACACACAGAAGGATATAAACCAATATGAACTTTGCTTCAGAGTCCAGTATAAAAATATAACCTACACCCTCATAGGAAAACTTCACCTCTGTTAAAAATGTATACAACACTTATCAATGGTACATCGGCCATTATGTAATATGGTTTCATTAACCACTTCAGTTCCAGAAGGATTTACCCACTTCCTGACCAGGCCATTTTTTTTGCGATATGGCACTGCGTCGCTTTAACTGACAATTGTGCGGTCATGCGTCTTTGTACCCTAATGAAATTGACATCCTTTTGTCCCCCACAAATAGAGCTTTCTTTCGGTGGTATTTGATCACCTCTGCGGTTTTTATTTTTGTCCTATAAACAAAAAAAGAGGGACAAATTTGAAAAAAAACAATATTTTTTACTTTTTGCTATAATAAATATCCAAAAAAAAAAATGTAAATAACACAAATTTCTTCCTCAGTTTAGGCCAATATGTATTCTTCTATATTTTTGGTAAAAAAAATCCCAATTAGCGTATATTGATTGGTTTGCACAAAAGTTATTGCGTCTACAAAATAGGGGATAGATTTATATAATTTTTATTATTTTTTTTTATATTATTTTACTAGTAATGATGTGCTATATTTAGCGGGACTGCAACATTGTGGCGGACAGATTGGACACTTTTGACACTTTTTTGTCCAATTAGGTTATGTTTTTGCCCAGATTTCCTTGTCCTTGTTCCAAGTCGGTTCCCTCCAGGGTCGGGCTTTCCCCTATGGGTGCATGCCTTGGGGTTGTGGTGCCCCATGGGCCCACCCGGCACACAAAGGCCCCCTTCGGGTCTTTTCCCTTCCCTGGGGGGGGGGCAGCAGCCTGCTGGGCCGGTACAGGCCTTACACCCCTCAGGGGTGTGGGCCTTGCCTTTGGCCACTTTGCTGTGCCGATGGGAAGGATGTGCGGGACCCTCCTCCTCCGCCTTTCTCCTCTCCCTGGGGGGGTCTTTGGTGGGGTGGATGTGCCGCGCACACCTGTCTCGGGGACTCCTGTTGGCTCTCGGTTTCTGGTCCAGAATCATGAGTAGCTCCCCGAGGCACATTTGCCCTCTGTGACGGGTATGCCGTTGGGCATTGACTGTATTGAGCTCCTTGCACAATCTCATCTACTGCCACTCTAAGTATTTTGGCTAGGCTGAGTCCCATAGTGCTAGCTGCAGTCCCCGTTGCTTTCCTATTGTTTGATGTACATGATTGGGCGGGGCGCTTGCTGGTTAGCCCCACCCCTCATGTGCCTCTGATGCAGGGCATTCCGTAGCCCCGCCTCTTTCGTCTGTTGCCACTTGCGTCCGTCTGAAGCGGGCCGCCTGCTAGTCCCGCCTCACACGCTCGTTCTGACGCAGGATGCTATGCGCCCCAGCGTGAGAGCATACACGAGGCTCTATTTAATGGCGGTGTGGTCTGTTGTAGCACACACGCCGTCATCATCTGCAGACTAAGCCTACAATAGCTCCCCAACAATATCTGCAAAGGTAAGCATTCTGGATGCTGTTATTTTGACTGCTGTTAGTTTCTACGCTGTCAGTATTTTTTAAGCGACAGTGAAAATCATTAGCACACCTACATGTAATCCATGGGAACTGAGGCGTCTCACGATGGGTCAGACCTGTGGTTGGAGATCAGTTTATGATCTCTAAGGAAGTTTTTCCATTATATTTTGTACCTTCCATTACACTGTGTACCTTGACTTATATATTGTGATTGATGTAATAAATTACAATGATATATATTGAGATAATTCAGCCCCACTAGTTAGTCCCATGGATGGCTTCTATTACTGAAGCTTATTCCTTCTTTCTTTCCTCCTTTTTTGATACAATGGTTTAATTTCGGACTAACACATACACAGCCCCTCATTTTGGGACTGGTAATCGACAAGGTTAAGTTTTATAGTGATCTTAATTTCTTTTTTAGGTACTTAAATGTGCAACCTCTTGATCAACTGCTCTTATATATTCCTTTTTAGAGACTGTTCTTCAACGGCCAGGACAGTTGTGAAGGATCACGCTGTGTCTGCCCTGTTTTGGACTGTTACATAGCGGGCCGACTTGGGAGTTCAGTGGGGTCGGGGGCACTTTCACCCACTTACCACCTAGAGACCTCCTCCGACCTAGGGGGGGGGGGAGTTGCCTCAGTACTATCTGCAGGCGCACTAGAATTGAGGGGTTGCCACGGACCAGAGGCAGGTTTGGAACATGGCTTAACAAGGTAAATTCTTTTGTATGTAGAATGTGGGAAAATGCACTATGTATGCTAACTATGCCTATGGACGACTTTTCTACAGTAGGATGAAGTTAATGATGCCATTTATTATATTTTGCAGCATGTACTTTGCGTTAATTATTGATTGCCCCTGAAGAAGGGAATTATTTATCCTGAAACATGTCGGGCCATTGACACGAAGTACCTACAAACGGCAAGACCATTCATGCCTCCAACAACCCTATATAATTCTTTTATGTCATTTGTAGCTATACTGTCTGTATGGTTATTTTAATTAGTTTTTTGTACTTTCAATAAATTGTAATACCTTTATATGTTCATCATTGTTTACTGTGTTTTGAAAGCCCCATAAATAGGGGGTACCATTAGTTGGTTTGACACTTTTTTGGGACCAGTGACATTTATACAGCGATCAGTGCTATAAAAATGCACTGGTTACTGTATAAATGACACTGGCAGGGATGGGAAGGAATTTTAACATTTTCACTTAGGGGTGTACTCACTTTTGTTGCCAGCAGTTTAAACATTAATGGCTGTGTGTTGTGTTATTTTGAGGGGACAGCAAATTTACACTGTTATACAAGCTGTACACTCACTACTTTACATTGTAGCAAAGCGTCATTTCTTCAGTGTTCTCACATGAAATGATAGAATAAAATATTTACAAAAATGTGAGGGGTGTACTCACTTTTGTGAGATGCTGTACACCCTATAGACAGATATGCTTTATTCATATTTCATGTCTGAGGTTTTCAACTACTTTAACCACTTGCCGACCGCCGATCGGCATCTGGCGGCGGCAAAGTGGCTCGTTCCCGCAAAACGCCGTCATACGACAGTGGCTGCGGGAACGACTTTAGTGAGCGCGCGCGCGCCGCCGGACGCTCACTGTGTCCAGGGGGGGCCAGGGAGCTACCCGCGATGGCCCCCCCGGAGCGAGTGAGCGGAGGTCCGTGTATGTAAACACGGACCTCCGCTCTGTGTGAGGGGGAAGGGCTGTCATCACAGCCTTCCTGTACGTGAAGGCTGTGACCACTTCCCTTCCCCAGATAGGCAAGCCCCCATACAGTTAGAACACGCCCAGGGAACATAGTTAACCCTTAGAGCGCCCCCTGCAGGTTAACCCCTTCACTGCCAATGGTATTTACACAGTAATCAGTGCATTTTTATAGCACTGATCGCTGTATAAATGCCAATGGTCCCAAAAAAGTGTCAAAATGGTCCGACATGTCCGCTGAAATATCGCAGTACCGCAAAAAATCGCAGATTGCCGCCATTATTAGTAAAAAATAAAAAAAAAACCAAAAATGAATTCTCATCATCTGTAAACGCGACCACTTTTGCGCAAACCAATCAATAAACGCCGATTGCGATTTTTTTTATCGCAAATATGAGGAAGAATATAAATCGGCCAAAAACGGTGAAAAAAAATGTTTTTTTATATTTTTTTTTTGGATTTGTATTTTAGGAAAAAGTAAGAAATTTGGGTTTTTTTGCAAAATTGTCACTCTTCTTTTGCTTATAGCGGCGATCAGAAATGACGCAGCGGTGATCAAATACCACCAAAAGAGAGCTCTATTTGTGGGAAAAAAAGGACGCAAATTTCGTTTGGGTACAACGTCGCACGACCGCGCAATTGTCAGTTAAAGCGACGCAGCGCCGAATCGCAAAAAGGGCTCCGGTCCTAAAGCTGGAAATCCTTCCGGTCCTTAAGTGGTTAAAGTGATTGTAAAGCCCCATTTTTTTTTCTTTAAAAATAACAAGCATGTTATACCGTACTTACTTGATCTGTGCAGTGGTTTTTCACAAATCAGTCCAGATCCTCCTCTTCTCGGGTCCCTGGCCGGAGCTCCTGGCCCCTCCCTCTTGTTGTGTGCCCCCACAGCCAGCAGCTAGCTGTGGGGGCACCCAAGCCGAGCCACAGCTCTGTGTGTCCATTCAGAGGGCTGCACCCTCTTTCTCCTCATTGACCAACTGACTTTGATTGACAGCAGCGAGAGCCAATGGCGCCGCTGCAGTGTCTCAGCCAATCAGAAGGGAGAGTCCCGGACAGCCGAGGCACTTGTGGACATTGCTGGATTGAGATGGAGTTCTGGTAAGTATTGGGGGGCTGCTGCACACAGAAGGTTTTTTCATCTTAAAGTGGTTGTCAACTCGTGACAACCACTTTAACCTACAGGTAAGCCTATAATAAGGCTAACCTGTAGGTGCCCTGCATATCTCCTAAACCTGCACAGTTTAGGAGATATGCAGTGTTTTAGCACGCCATTTCGGCACATGCGCAGTGAAGAAATGGCCTCCATGCCATTTCTTCACTGTGATCGTGCCATGACTGGCAGCTCCCACGCGCATGCGCGGGAGTGACGTCACGCGTCTCCGGCCAGTCACAGAGACGGAGATTGCGGCCCCGGAAGGAGGAGGGGCTGAAGATGGACGCGGCCAGCACAGGGGACAGCGATGGACGTCGCAGGCTTCGTTTGCAGGTAAGTGGCACACAATGGGCTACTATGCGATGCATAGTAGCCCATTGTGCATCTACTTTGCGGGGGAATGTAGAGGAAGTAAACCCCATCTGGGTTTACTTCCTCTTTAATGCATACAATGCATTAAGATAAAACACCTTCTGCCTTTACAACCACTTTAAGTACTGTTCCTGGCAACCATGCCTACAATACTGTATAGAGAATTCTATTGGCTTGCCCTGCTCATGTGATTAGCTCACTACATTAACCAGAAATCTGCACAGAGTTTGAAGTCAAACCACAGGCATCCCTTGCAATAAGAGGTTGAAGAAAAGTTATCATGTATTTTCACTTTTCTGGCCCCCATGGGACAAAGTACATGTAGTACTTTTTCCCATATTGCTATAGGGTTTCTAGGCCTACCTTTGAAGGCGGACTGGATGCCCTCCCTTCTTGCTCCTGCAGCTGTCTGACAACATTGCTAGGAAGAAGACAAGCGGCAGCAAAAGGAATGCACTGGGACGGGAGGCTGGCACACCCCCTCTCTCTCTGCATTCCTCTTGTCGCCACTTTTTACAGGTAACAGGGCTCTATTTGATATTTTGCAACTTCTAATGCACACTGTGTGAAGCTCAGAGTGTGCAGTGAAATCAGAGTAAGCAATCTCATTACAGGAGAGGAGACTGTACAACTGTGCAGGACTGAAGGGAAGGCTGAGTTCAGCTTTTAACTATAACTCTAGGTAAAATTTTGTTTCCTAGTTATGGATAAAGTAGGCAACTGTGAGAACCGCTGTTGGATATTAACCCTTGTCCATGTCCCCACTGGGGAGATCCATCGATATAGATCTGCTCCATTGATACAGTGCAGTGAGTGAGCGTTGTCACCCTAGGACAGGAAGTGTGTTACTGGCAGGATCATCATGTGAAGAAAACGGATACAGCCACCACATCTAAGGATTGGTAAACTGCACATCTCAGGACTGGTAAGCTTCAATCCATTATATAGTTGTACATTTAATACATTACTATTCTAGAGCCTGGAGCAAAGTTCTCATTGAAGGATAAGTCACAAGAGCCTGCGCCTAAACGTGGCCCCTGACACAAACCCACAGCTCAGTTTCCAGAGCCCTCAACTCGTGTTGCTGAGAATTCACGGTATGGACAGTGAAACATGAGGAACCAATGAACGCGGACCCCCAGCCGCTTGGCTCTTATTATGTAAGAATGTGTGCAAAGCCATATATGAAGTAAAAGTTTATGTGCGGTATGGTTTTAATTTGACATGCCTGCTTATGAGTGGGAAGAGCTGACTCAGAAGCAGATTGTTTTTATAGCATACCTAATTAAATACCAGCATTACATTTGTTGTATGAGATCAGCTGTGTGCTGTGACAACGGCCACCATCAATTCGGGACTTTGCACGAATTGTGAGGAAAGCAGCCATTTTTGGGGTTGACCTGAGAGCAAATATGAGCTTGTTATTAAATAGGTTATTAGAAAGTTCTGAGAAGATAACAACAAAAATCTCTTTACTATGGAGAAAGAGTAACAAATGGTCCATCGCATGTATGGTCACTGAGATGATCGTGGTGGTCCCGGGTATTCTTCTTCTAGGTCAGTGGTCTCCAAACTGCGGCCCAGGATGTGGCCCTTTGCTTGCCTTTATCCAGCCCTTGGGGCACTATTCCTCCTACTGGAACCAATGATGGGGCACTATTCTTCCCACTGACATCAACGATGGGGCACTATTCCTCCCACTGATACCAATTATGGGGCACTATAACTACCACTGACACCAATGATGGGGCACTATTCTTCCCACTGGCACCGATGATGGGGCACTATTCTTCCCACTGACACCAACGATGGGGCACTATTCCTCCCACTTACACCAATGATGGGGCACTATAACTACCACTGACACCAATGATGGGGCACTATTCTTCCCACTGACACCAATAATGGGGCATTATTCTTCCCACTGACACGAATGATGGGGCACTATTCCTCCTACTGGCACGAATGATGGGGCACTATTCTTCCCACTGACACCAATTATGGGGCACTATTCTTCCCACTGACACCAATGATGGGGCACTATTCTTCCCTCTGACACCAATTATGGGGCACTATTCCTCCTACTGGCACCAATGATGGGGCACTATTCTTCCCACTGACACCAATGATGAGGCACTATTCTTCCCACTGACACCAATGATGGGGCACTATTCTTCCCACTGACACCAATGATGGAGTACTATTCCTCCCACTGACACTAATGAGAGGGTACTATAACTACCACTGACACCAACAGTGAGGTCTAATTCCTGCCAATGCCACCAACAATGGGGCACTATTTCTCCCACTGACACCAAGGGTAGAGCATTATTCCTCCTACTGACACCAACAATGGGGCACTATTCCTCCCACTGACACCAATGATGGGTAATTGTTTTCTCCCATTGATGCTGGGGCATTTTCTACTCTCACTGGCCACACTCCGGTCCACGCCCAAAATCTGAAGCACGGTAAACTGGCCCTTCTTTTATAAAGTTTGGAGATGCCTGTTCTAGGAGGAAGATCTGCGATGTTAGTCATCCTTAAAGTGTGCTTCCACTTTTGCAGCCAAATTGGGGTAACACCTATTTTATATTTGTTATATGTTCCCATTAAAGCAGTATTAAACCCAAAAGCATACATTTATTATATTGCAGCTTACCAATTCTTAGATGTGATGGCTGCATTTGTTTCCTTTTTTTTTTTTTTTAGGCTTTTTTTCTCTTTATTTTTATCTGGTAATCCAGCCAGAAAACCTGTTGTTTTTCAAAAGCACAAACACTCCAGCAGTTTACATGGGGACAAACCACAGCCTCATACACACAGGCGTATTAACAAAACGAGCTGTAACGTTGGGACCGACATCAGGAAAAAATCGGCATCAAAGACGCGATTTCATCTGCGTTTTGCATTGGCGTTAATGCGCGTTATTGAGTGTCAGCGCTACGTTGTGTTTTGTTTGAAAATACATCCCTCTGCTATTTTTGAACCTGAAAATGCCAGCGTTAAATGGCTGCTAAACCCCGCTACGACGTTAATGCGCATTAGTGAGCGTTTTGCCAGCTCAGCGTCAAAAACTCTCTAACTCTGCAGCTTCAGAATGTTCTACCCGTGGGTTCTGCTTTCAGCTCACAAATGCTGACGCCATCTACAGCTCAAAAACGTCAGCGTTTGTATGGGGGCATTGAATAACATGGAGAGCTGCAAAAAACGCGGCTATAAAAAACTTCCGTGTGTATGAGGCCTTTGAGTGGTTGTCAACTCATGACAACCACTTCAACCTACAGGTAAGCCTGTGATAAGGCTTACTTGTAGGTTCCCTGCATATCTCTTAAACCTGCACGGTTTAGGAGATATACAGAGTACTTCCATGTCCAACGTCATCGGGCACATGCGCAGTGAAGAAACGGCCTCCGTGCCGTTCCTTGACTAACATTGTGCCGCGATTGATGGCTCCCGTGCGCATGTGCGGGAGTGACGTCATGCAGCTCCGGCAAATCACAGAGTTTGCGGCCCCGGAAGGAAAAGTGGCGAAGATGGACGCTTCCTAGAGCAGGGACAGCGTGGGCTTCCAATGCAGATTAGTGTCTCATAATAAGGTAAAATGCGATGCATACTAGCCTATTATGCTTTTACATTGCAGGGTAATGAAGAGGAATGAACACTGGCAGGGGTGAATAAAATTATCAACTTTTATTTATTTGTGCAAAACCTTTATCTCAAAAGCTAGCTGTAACTGCTAAAATGTGAAGCTAGGTACACACGGGCGGCCGAAAATTGTCCAAAAACAGTTGGTTCGGCAGTTACCAGCCAACTTTCAGCCCATGTGTACAGCTCAATTGCTGCAAGTGCTGACCGGTGTGTTCTGCCGGGGGGGGGGGGGGGGGG